>WNWU01000047.1:9784752-9802877 GCA_012654045.1 Ptyas mucosa | reverse complement strand
CCTTCCTTCCTTCCTTCCTTCCTTCCTTCCTTCCTTCCTTCCTTCCTTCCTTCCTTCCTTTTCTCCCTTCTTTAACACATAGCACTTAGACTTATATACCGCTTTATACTGCTTTCCAGCCCTAAGTGGTTTACAGAGTCAGCATATTTGCCCCCAACAATCTGGGTCCTCATTTTACTGACCTCAGAAGGACTGAAGGCTGAGTCAACCTTGAGCCTGGTGAGATTCGAACTGCCAAATGGCAGTCAGCCGGCAGAAGTAGCCTGCAGTACTGCATTCTAACTACTGCAACCACCATGGCTCTTATGAAGATAGTTCCAAGCTTACCTCTTTCCATCAGTATTTTTTTTTTATTCCTTTATATTTTAGAAAGCACACACCCCATTGCCAGACTCGAAACATCTTTGAGTGATGAACCATGACAAATATGGACCCCCCCCCAAAAAAGACCCACAAACAGACAATCAAACCCCGTCACAAACAAAGGTTAAAACCCTAGATAAAACTTGGCAACTTTAAAACTTGTGGCCATCAAATCCCAGAATTCCCCAGCCAGCTATGGGGAATTCCAGGGGTTGAAGTCCACAAGTTTTAAAGTTGAAGTCCACAGGTCTTCGGCATACTGTCTGGGGAATTCCGGGGGTTGAAGTCAGTGATGGGATTCAGCCGGTTCGCACCACTTCGGGAGAACCGGTTGTTAACTTTCTGAGCAGTTTGGCAAACTGGTTGTTGGAAGAAATCATTAGGGCAGAGAACCGGTTGTTAAATTACTTGAATCCCACCACTGGTTGAAGTCCACACCTCTTAAAATTGGCAGGTTTGAAAAACACTAGAGTAAAAATGTTAAGGCCGGCCTAAGAGTGGCCATTATTGCACATTTCCGAAGGCCTGCAAGTTTTTTATGTCTCATGGATTTCAATTCTCAGCATGGCTGGCTCAGGAATTCTTCCTGTGGCCCGCCAGCATCCAACAGAGCTGGCAGAAGATTCAGACAGTGAGGAGGTTGGAGAGGAAGATGGGCCAGGCCTGGAGTCTGGGGAAGGCTCTGATAAGGGCTCTGCGTCAGAGGCAGAAATGGGGCCAAGGCCGTATGCCAGTTATCAGCTGCCTTCGGAGTCAGACATCGGTGGGGCAGATGAACAGATGGAGCCTGTTCCCAGTGTGCGCATGCCCAGAGCTGCCAGGAGAAGGGAACAGCTAAGGAACAAGGGGCAACTCAGGAGTAAAGCCACAGGTGGATGGTGAATGGCTCTCCCAGCGGAAATAAAAGAGGAGCAAAAGGGGAGAAGAGTTTGCAGGAGACAATTAGTTTGCCTACTTGGTTTGTGACTCTCCGAGACTCCTTGCCAAGTTTTGAAGATATCGGCCTGGCAGCTCTCCAAGCCAGATAAGGGCTGTGATTGTAAAATTCACCCTTGAAGGGATTTTTGTCGGGACAAGGAGTCTGCTTCATGCTCTTGGGAACGCCTAGGTCAGAACAATTCTGGGAATTGAAGTCTACAGGTCATAAATTTGTCATCGTTGTCCACTCCTGTTTCGGAGACTACAACAGAGTGTAATTCTGGCAACCTTTAGGGAGAAGTTAGGAAGAAGATATGGATTATTAGCACCTCTTCCTTCTCCATGCCAGAGCAATGGCGACCTTCCCACAGATTTTCAAATACTCCATGGCATGGATCCTCAGAGCTTGCGTTCTCCTTGTGAGGTCTGTTGTAACTGTGCCAAGGGTGTGAAAGAACTCCTGCCCACTCCCCCAAAATTTGTTCACCTCCTATCTTGTAAGGCTTCAGGCAACCATGACGAACAGAGCTGTTTTTGCGGAGACCCTTTCTGTCATCAATGCCACCGTCTCCGTCGATCGCTTTTCAATTCCTTATTTTATGATTTTTGAGCCATGCTTTCAGGGACCGTGTTTTTGTGATGCAAAATTGCCTACGCTTTATTGTTGGAAGCCCCTCTGAGGGTCTTGATTGCAGCTGTGAAAGAAAAAAAAATGATGAGACAGGGAAGAAGAATGGCTGCTGCTTGTCGATAATTCTTTTTTTTTCCCTTCCCCCTCTCCATTTTTCCCCAGTTTGGTGCTTTTGGTCATCCTTAATATGTTGCTGTTCTACAAGCTGTGGATGCTGGAATATACCACTCAGACCTTGACGGCATGGCAGGGGCTGCGATTACAGGAAAGGTAACGGATACAGATGGAGGATTCCGCTTTGTGGGATTGCAGAACCAAACCAGACCAAACCAAATTTACTCACCAGGGTTTCCTCAAGGAGCTCATGTTGGCATGCAAGATACTCTGCCCTATAATGCCGGGGAAATTTAGGCCGTAAGAAAGGGTCCCAGCTGGCTTCAAGCGCTTTCATTTTTTTCTTCTGCTTCTTGGTCTCAACAGGTTACCCCAATCTCAGACTGAGTGGGCCCAGTTATTAGAGTCCCAGCAGAAATATCATGACACAGAGCTCCAAAAATGGCGAGAGATCATCAAATCATCAGTGGTTCTCTTAGATCAGGTGAGAGTTACCTCCAACCTAGGGGAGAAGCCACAGGTTGTAGGCAGTGGTGGAATTCAAATTTTTTTACTACTGGTTCTGTGGGCGTGGCTTGGTGGGCGTGGCGTGGCGTGGGAAGGATACTGCAAAATCTCCATTCTCACCCCTCTCTGGGGCCAGCCAGAGGTGGTATTTGCCGGTTCTCCAAACTACTCAAAATTTCTACTACAGGTTCTCTGAACTACCAAAATTTCCGCTACCGGTTCTCCAGAACCTGTCAGAACCTGCTGGATTTCACCCAGTGGTGGGATTCAGCCAATTCGCACCTATTCGGGAGAACCAGTTGTTAACTTTCTAAGCAGTTAGGAGAACCGGTTGTTGGAAGAAAACTTATTTTGTTTTTTTCCACTTTACAGGGCTAATCCTGTAAGGAAGGCAGGAAGGAAACATTCTGGTGTTGTTTCTAGCCTAATCTTTATTGCCCAACTTACAGAAACTGCCTCTCTGGTTAACCCTTATTACATTGTAACAGCTACGGTGATGCGCCCATTGATGTGAGTGATGTTGAGTTTGCCACGCCCACACGGTCACATGACCACTGAGCCAAGCCTACCCAGCTGGTCATTAGGCAGAGAACTGGTTGTTAAATTATTTGAACCCCACCACTGATTTCACCCCTGGTGTCTTTGCTTTACAGATGAAGGATTCCCTCATCAACCTTCAGAAAGGCATCGGCTCTCGCGAATATCGGCCTGAATCGGATGAGAAACGGAAACGGTTCTACTAGCAGGCGGGAACACACGTGGCCAGAGGATTGCGTGCAATATATGTACATAGAGAATGAATATATAGAGAATTATATATATTCATCATCTCCAGATTTTTACGGAAGAAAGAAACAGCTGGCGTAGCGAGGAGAGAAACACGGTGCCGACTGAACTCTAAGCACTGGATGGAACCAGGAACGTCACCAAGGAAGGGCCAGAATGTGATGGAGGAATTGGGCTTTTCCGCCACTGAGGCATTGTGGGAAAATCCACTCTGGCCCTCTTGGATTCATGCATCTTTCTAGGCATTTTCCTGGCTCTTTATTTGTTTGTCTGCCTCTCTTGGGCGGGAGCGGGGAAGACGTAGGAAGCTCCTTTGGAGCTGATCTTTAACTAGTCTTGGCACAAATGGCCTATTTGTTCTGGCATGGAGGAACTGTTGTGTTATTTTTCTCGGCAAGAATGCGGTTGGCCGGCTTTCCCTCCACCCCCACCCCGGGCGAGTCTTCAAACCGGCTGCCAAACAGAGCATTGTTGCTTGTTTTCCACCCAAAGGGTCCCTTTGCAGGATCTCTCTTTCGTTGGCAAGTGGACTTGGCACATGCTTTTCCCTCCCCCCCCTACCCACGCTGCTACTTCGGCGGAGAGCGGGCCGCCCCGGCGTGCGACAGGACGAGTTTGTTTGAGGAGACGAGACAGGAAGCTTGTTGTGCGTGTGTGCGTGGAAGGGCCTTGTGTGCAGCTCACTCAGGTGCTAACTCTCTTTGTGAAGGACGAGTTCCCCCAGGGGGTGGGTGGCCTCAACGATGGCGACTTTGCAACCTGTGGATTTCGACTTCCCAGAATATCTGGCTAAAAGGTATTCTGGGAGTTGGAAGGTCATAAAGTTGCCACGGTTGGCCATCCTTGAGTTACGTTTTGTTCCTTTCCTTGTTTCAACTTGATGGCCTCTTCTCTGGTGGTGGGTTGTCATATCCTTTGCCCTTTGCAGCTTCAAGTAGTTACTCAAGGGAGAGCTGTCGCTGTGCTTAAAGGGCTATCTGTATCTTGCAGAGATACCAATGGAGACCCACATCAAGGGAGCTTGAACTGCTCTCGTGTGTCAATGTCCACAGCAGAACAAAAAAAAAGGCAACAACAGATTGAGCCGCAACCCAGGAATTTGCCTCAGCTCACCAAGGGATTTTAAAAATGTCTGCTTTGAAGCCCTTGTTCCAGATCTTTTTTTATTTATTTATTTAAGCCGTCTTGTTTCTTGTACCCATGTCAAGATGGAGAGTTGAGAAGGAAGCATAAGGAGAAATAATTTTGCTTTTTGTAGTGAGAGATGGGCTTCACATCGCTGCGTCTGTCAGCTTGCATTCATTCACACGAAGCTCTTGTCAAAATTTGAAGGACCCTTCTGAAGGTGCATTCAGTGACTGCTCGACACGGTTCCTCTTCAGCAGCTGATTTCAAATGCAAGAATGCATTTTAATCCTTTAAAGCAGGGGCGTCCAACCTCGGCAACTTTGAAAGACTTGTGGACTTCAACTCCCAGCATTCCCTAGCCAGCCTTCCGTGTTGGCCTGGAGTTGAATTCTGGGAGTTGAAGTCCAACCAGTCTGCGAATCTTAAAAATTGCTGAGGTTGGATTCCCCCTGCTTTAAAGAAAGTCCCTTCTCGGTGGTCCTTAAGCGATCAGAGGCCAAAGCATTGCAGCTCCGCAAAACACAGGCACGAGAACGTATGTTGGCTGAGCTGTGAACAAGAAAATGCAAAAGCGTTTTATTTTTTAGGACTTTTCCTTGGGGGGGGGGGGAAATATACGTTCCGCCAAACGATGATGCTTTTCTTTTGTGGATTTGGTCAAAGCAAACATTTCTCTAATTTGGAATGAAGCAAACCGAAGATGAATTTGTGGGTGGGAGGTCGGTTTTATCGTGCAAAAGGCCATCATTTCCTAGAAGGCCAAAGCTGAGCCAGTGAATTCTCTCTGCCTTCTAGTGTAAAACTAGAGTTTTCCAGGCAAGAAATCAAAAGAGGTTTCCCCTCTTTCAGGCTTCATCTGGATGGTGCCCTATCACTGATCTGCACCAGGGTTGGGCTTCAAAAATTTTAGCAAGGGGTTCTCTGCACGGTTGCTGGGTGGGCGTCGCCTAGTCGGCCTCCTGCACCACAGTGATGAGGGGGGGCATTATTGCCCTCCCCGGGCTCTGGAGGCATTGCATGACTCTCCAGGAGGGTGAAAACGGCCTCCCCAGGCTCCGGAGACCCTCTGGAGGCTGAAAATGGACCCATTTCCGGCCTTCTCAAACTTCCGTTAGGCCCGCTTTTCACCCTTCCTGAGCCTCCACATGTGCCCTACACTTACCTGCCTCCAAAACGGGCCGCATGGGGACTCCTGGGAGGGGCGGGGCAGGGTGGGTGGGGCCAGCCAGGAGTGGGATTTGAGGGTTCTCCGAACTGCACAGAATCTTAGCTAGAGGTTCTCCCGAACCCCCAGCAGCCCAGCCCTGATCTACACCATATACCATGCTCTTTGTCAACTGTGATCAGGATATTGTTTATATGTAGTCAGAAAGAGAATTCATATTTGGCGCAAATTATTTATCTGAATCAGGCTTTTTTTTGTGTGTGTGATGAAAGTTGGCATCTTCTCTCTCCACATCGTTGAAAGATAAAAAGGAACAAACCTTGCCAACCACAACCTTCTCCTTGATTGACTAGTGGAGGCACCATAAGAAAGCCTCAAGAACAGACAGACAAAGCACATCAGCCCAAGGCAGAGTCCATATCCAGATCTTCTCCTTTTGTTTCCAGGGTGGTTGATCAACACGAATGCAAAGTATCTACTTTGGCATCCAAGCTGCTGGATTTTACACCCGGGAGCAAACGCTCAGCAGGTTGGAAGTGAATGAAATGGAGTTGTTGGGATTTTTTAAAATTTTTTTTCATATGCTCCAACTGGAGAAGCAGGAAAGATCTTTTCTTCCGCCCTCCTGCATTTTCTTTTTTCTTTTGCTAGCTGGCTGGGCTAACTGGCAAGAGATATAGCAACCAGAGACAAATATTTCCGTCATCAAAAAAAGATTCTCTTTAGGAAGTCAGAATGGCTTGTGGTCACCAGTGGGGAGAAAACGGCAGCTGAGAAGATGGTTGACAGTAAATTTGGGACACACTGTGTTTCCCCGAAAATAAGACTGGGTCTTATATTATTTTTTGCTCCAAAAGATGCTTTAGGGCTTATTTTCTGGTTAGGTCTTAGTTTTGGGGAAATGCCATACTAATTGCATCCATCTGGCTGATGATCTTAACTGGGATTTATTTTGTGGGTAGGGCTTATATACCAAGCATCTTGAAAAATCATGCTAGGGCTTATTTTCCAGTTGTGTCTTACTTATATATACAGTGTGTGTGTATATATATATACACACACACACACACACACCGTTTCCCCAAAAATAAGACATCCCCTGATAATAAGCCCAATTGGGCTTTTGAGCACATGCGCTAAAATATGCCCCTCCCGAAAATAAGCCCTCCCTGAAAATATTTAAACACATGTGTAGCCAAGTCCCCACCATTTCCTCTGGTTCAGGTTAGGGAGACAGAGCTGGAAATCAGGTAAGATGGCAAGAAGAGCCCCAAAATAATAAGACCTCCCTGAAAATAAGGCCAAGCGCTTATTTCAGGGTTCAAAAAAATATAAGACAGGGTCTTATTTTCGGGGAAACACGGTATATATATATTTTTTCTCTCGCATGATTCTGCTGATTGGCAATCTTTAGGGATCTATTCACTGCTTGTCTTCAGGCCCTGGATCCTTTCTTCGTGAGCACAGTTAGGTTTGGGGGCCACCAGAGCTTTCTATTCAACTTAATAGAAGTCTCGTAGGAACCTCCACCTCGGAGGATGGAAAGGGAAGAGCAGTTGTGAGGTTTTGCTTCCCGAAGACTACTTAAACGAGGGTGTTGTGAATTACTGTTATTTAAACAAAAATATTATTTTCTTCGAAAGAGTGGGTTGGGGGCACAATGGTTTGCAGGACAGACTGAAGAAAACTGTTTCATGTAGCCTTTTTATTTCGCTTGATTTTTTTTTTTTTTAAGAGATGTTGAAGAGAATTTGGGATTGGCGGTCATTTCATAACAGACTCACCCCAACAAAATGCATTCTCTCCTCCACTTTCCCCTCCTCCCAGAAAAGTCTCAAAACTTTTGGGGAGGAACAGCTGCATTGCTTTTAATCCTTCAAAGTTTTGCCCATCAGCCTAAACCGTGTTTGTTCCATTCGGAACAGAATTAAAGGAATGGGAGATATTCACCCTGGTGTTAAATACACCTACCAGAAAGTGGATTTTGCTTCATTTATATGCAGGATTAAAATGGAGGTTTTTTTATTATCCAGGAGACACATATTATATGTGTGTGTGGAAAGGACCTGGCTCTTCCTCTCAATTTGTCTTGGCTTCTCTTCATACCCGTTGTGCGTTGTCCACTTTTCTCACGATCAGAGTTGTGGTCAGCAAATGGAGCCCCTTGATATATTTTTTTTGACTATGCATTCTGCTCTGGTAAGCTTGTCCATTTATGGAAGGGCTTCGTCAAGGGACGCTTGGTATCTGGATATAGTTTCTGCAGTCTTCATCCTCCACTTCTAGTTTTGATTTCTAGGTTCCAAAGTCCTGGGGTTTTCATTTTTAACGTAGCTGATCGTTACTTTTGGCTCCTGCAACAGTCAATCCATAAAACCCGTGGTTGGCTTCTCAGTTTTGTAGCAGAGCATATGAAGAGGTACCAGAGGGACTTCTTCTGCTGAGAGAACTGGGTGATTGGGACCTCCAGAACTTCAGAAGGTCTTGGCGAGACCTTCGTAGTCCCTAGCGATCCATGTTCTGATGTGGTTCTTCGTCTCCCTCATGTCCACGCTTTCCTCTTTACGGTTGTCGGTCATGCTCTGCTCTCTGGCTCATGCTGGTGGAAGCACAGATGACTCCTCTTCTTGTGCCATTCATCCCTAGATGTGCCAATCAGCCAAACGAGAGGGTTAACTGTCCCGGCTGCAGCCACACAACCCTGCTTGTTGAGAACAAGTTTCTCCTTTACCCACCCATCCCTTTCTTGAAAACAAGCAACATGGGACGTTGGCTCCTTTAGGATTTTTGCCCTCTTAAGTGGCCTGACTTAAAGCTTCATCTTCTGGCCAATGGTGCATTCTGAAGTGGTAACAAGGAAGGCAAGTTCTCCCTTTCTTTATCACCCTTAATCTGCTGCTCTCTTTTTTTGACCACGGCTGCTGTGAAGATAACGGCGGTGATGGTTGACGATGGTGATTCTCCGTGTTTACATTACCTCATTTTACTTTGGTCAGTCGAGGCGTGGTAAGGTTTGAAGGACAGCCTTCCCAACTTCAGATGTCCACTTGGGAGTACCAATGGGACGCTCTGGGGATGTTTCTCCAGGGGTCAATATTTTCCCTAGCGATTCTGAAGTCTTTGTAGGGCAGAGTTGGGGGGGAGCTACTCAATTTCCAATAATCCAGCTGCAAAACAGGAACAAGTACCGTGTTTCCCCGAAAATAAGACCTTGTCTTATATATATTTTTGAACCCTGAAATAAGCGCTTGGCCTTATTGCCATGCACTCAAAAGCCCAATTGGGCTTATTATCAGGGGATGTCTTATTTTGAGGGGAAACAGGGTAGCCATCTCACGATGGTTCCCTGCATGATAAGGATGGTGGGCATCCATTCATTTCTCTTCTTCCCCCTTTTTGCCTCTCACCTTAAGCATGACATTTTGGTCCTCACAACTCATCTTCTTAAGCTGCCACTTTTCTCCAGCTACTTTTCGACTCCCTAAAGAGGAGTCCCCTTTTCCAAAAAAAAAAAAGGGGGGGGGAGGGGGACTATAAAGGGACTGGATTAGAAGGCCAAGTAATATTTCCTTTCCCACCTTCCCTGCATTCATGACAGATGGAAGGATCTGGGACAATTAACAGCATAATTCTGGAGCCAGGCCACATGCTAAAAAAAAATCTCTCTCTCCAACCCAACCCCCCTGCCCAACCCCCGATTGTGTGTACGCGTGTGTGAGGTTGTGTGCGCAAGTGTGCGTGTGCATAGGATCTGTCTGTGCGAGTCTGTATCTATACTAAACTTTGCGCTGTGCGCGAGGTCTAATATAAGTTGATTACAAAAACAAAAATGAAAAAACAGAAACAGAAAATCATCAGCCACCACAAGCTTGAGTTGATAGAAGCTAGGAGTTATACAGGCTACAAAGCCAAAATCTTAATGTAAAGTAGCTAGAAAAAAAGAAATGGAATAAAAGTATGAATAAAATATAATGAACAGAAGACCGGAGGTGTCATTGGTTTTTTATTATTATTATTGTCGGCGCTCTCGTTATTTCATCGTTTTATTGTTGTCTCTTTCTACAGTCGTTACCCCTGGTTTTTGGGCGTTCTCCCGTAGAGGCAAAATCATTTTAACCAAGTGTCTTCTTTGGTGGGCTGATACCCAGACAAGAGTGATCAGAACTCCACACAAACTGCTTAGATTGGAAGACAGTTCTCCCAAAGTCCTGTCTTAAATTATGGAAGCAAGTAGAATTAGGAAGCATTTATCTCTGGGAAAAACTTCCCGAGTTTCAGAACTATTGTCTCGCTGAAAATAATACCCTTTGTTGCTGTTGTAAAAGTCTAAAAAAAGGACTCTAGTACAGAGTTGTCCAGTCTTGGACGCTTGTGGACTTCAACTCCCAGAATTCACATTACAGTCAGTAATGGCTGGCTGGGGAATTCTGGGAATTAGAAGTCCACAGATCTTCAAATGGCCAAGATTGGATATCCTCGCTCTAGTACACGACTGGAGTAGATTAGGAAGTTGATCTTCACTAATGTCAACACGCAAGTTTGGGGTTTTTTTGTTTTTTTTTTTGAAAGAAATGAACTTGGAAGAAATGGTGATGAATCTATGATTTTTCCCAAGTGAAGCAGAGGTTGGTTTCAGCAGGTTCTGACCAGTTCTGGAGAACCGGTAGCGGAAATTTTGAGTAGTTCAGAGAACCGGTAGTAAAAATTCTGACTGGCCCTGCCCTCATCTATTCTCTGCCTCCCAAGTCCCAGCTGATTGGGAGGGAATGGGGATTTTGCAATAATCTTCCCCTGCCATACCCACCAAGCCACACCCACAAAGCCATGCCACGCCCACAAAGCCACACCCACAGAACTGGTAGTAAAAGAAGTTTGAAACCCACCACTGAGGTGAAGGTTCTGTTATGGTTCTCACCAGCTCCACATGGCATGGCTAAGAGATGGCACCTATAGGAGTTATAGGCCCATGTCTGGAGGATCACAGATTTACCCATCCCGACATTACCACGAAGGTGAGTCCTCTCCACCCTGTAGTAGATGGTTGGGAATCCTTAAATCTGAATGAAGAAGATTGGGAATCCTAGAGTCTTTGCTAGAAAACCCTGAATAACGGGTGCGTTCAATTCACGGGACGACGTCAATAGCTCTACGTCAGGCAGCACATTAAAGCAAACTGGAATTTTAAATATCAAAGGATCAAATCTGAATATCAAAGGATCAGAGATCACGTTTTAAGTCTTTGGGCATTGATTGGCCACCTTCTGTTTCTTATCTCCTCTTCCAGTTTGGGAAGGGAAGGGTTGCGTTGCAGATTTTCTCCGAGGTTTATGGGGAATTTATTTGTTTGTTTGGTTTTTTTTGGCTTAGGAAAAATCAAATGATGGATTTGATTTTCCTTCTAATGATACGGATGCCGTAGACAAGAAGTCTTCAAACTTGGCAGCTTTAAGACCTGTGGACTTCAACTCCCAGAATTCTCCAGCCAGCATAGCTGTCTGGAGAATTCTGGGAGTTGAAGTCCACAGGTCTTAAAGCTGCCAAGTTTGAGGACCTCTGATGTAGACCTATGCAAAGCCATTATGATCCAAAGCTCAACCTACCAAAGGCCTCGAGTTTTAATCCTCCACCTGAATCCCAGAGCTCATTAACAGTCACTGAGTGGAGGAAGCCCACCTAGAAAAATAAAGATTGATTTAGCCCTGTTTTTCATAGCTACTTCAACTGCAGCCCCAACTCTTTTGAAAGAGATTTTTGTATTTCCATTCTGTTCGGGAATGTGGTGTGCGGGGACCGAAGAGTCGATTAAAATGGCTGCCATTTTAACTACCCTAAGGGGAAGCTTATCTCTAAAGCTGAATTAACAAACCCCCTTTTCAAATGGAAACCAGGCACTGACCCATTAAAGGTAAAGGTAAAGGTTCCCCTCGCACATATGTACTAGTCGTTCCTGACTCTAGGGGGCGGTGCTCATCTCCGTTTCAAAGCCGAAGAGCCAGCGCTGTCCAAAGACGTCTCCGTGGTCATGTGGCCGGCATGACTCAATGCTGAAGGCGCACGGAACGCTGTTACCTTCCCAGCAAAGGTGGTCCCTATTTTTTCTACTTGCATTTTTTACGTGCTTTCGAACTGCTAGGTTGGCAGAAGCTGGGACAAGTCACGGGAGCTCACCCCGTTACGCGGCACTAGGGACTCGAACCGCCAAACTGCCGACCTTTCGATCGACAAGCTCAGCATCTTAGCCACTGAGCCACTGCATCCCTATGTTAAAAATATACGTACGAGTAAATTCGAGCTGATAACTCTTCCGTCCTACCAACTTTCTCACCAGATTTAGGTTCCTAAAAACCCATTTCAGGGGGCATCAGGTCCCATCTTCCAAATTCACAGCATTGCACGCGTGATTTAAAACGTCCCAAATCTCCTGAGCAACTTTCAAAACCATTTCAATCTACTACATTTTGGAGAGTGGGGGAAGGGAGGATTTCATCAATTGAATTTCAGAAGTCTAGGAGTGCCATCTAGTGGAGATTATAGGCCTCTATTGGGTTGTCAATGGAGGTTCTCACTCCTGCATATCGTGGTTGTCCCAAAGGTGCTTTTATTTTAAAGGCCACTGGGTTTTTCTGATCACGACGTTTCGCTTCTCATCCAAGAAGCTTCTAACATCTAGAACTGAAGAAGCTCCTTGGATGAGAAGTGAAACACCTCAAAGAAAAATCCGTCTTGCCTTTAATAAAAGGACCTTTGGTGACAGGCACTGAGTTGCTAATTCCTTTCAGAAAGGTTGATTAGAAGATTGGGGGAAAAAAACCCTTAAGTTTATCTCCCCTGGGCTACTGGTATGTGGTGGGAACCAGTGATGGGATTCAGCCGGTTCGCACCGCTTCGGGAGAACCGATTGTTAACTTTCTGACCAGCTTGGTGAATTGGTTGTTGGAAGAAATTATTAGGGCAGAGAACCGGTTGTTAAATTATTTGAATCCCACCACTGGTGGGAACCTATATTAATATATTTCCACCACTTGCTATTTCCATCCTCCAAAACTGGGCAACAAGGAAGCAGAAAGTCTGAATTATTTCCGGGCGCTGAAACCACCAGCCTCGCTCTACTTCTAACCCAGCCAAGGTTGACTAAGACTGTATACCACGTGTTTCCTCTCCTAATCTGGCTGCATTGGCCACTGCGGTGACCGTCTCAAGCCGCAAAGAGTGACCACTTGCTTCGGATATCTGTGTTTGGTGAAGAGTAGTTCTTCTGTCAGCCCTTGCTACCATCATTTCAAAAGCTTGCTCTGGACTGCTAAATTGGCCACACCCACCCAGTCACATGACTGGCCACGCCCACCCAGTCACATGCCCACTTAGCCACGCCTACCCACCCAGTTGGGCCCTCTCCCCCAACAGTCTGAGGGACCGTGAATTGAGTCCTTGTTTAAAAAGTTTGAGGACTCCTGGTCTAAAGCTTGCATGATCAGAAACCTATTCTCCACACTTGGGATTCACCCAGGAGTCAGACAAACCCTGGATTGACTGTGGTTTATGTCAAGATGGGAGATGAGTAGAAATTATGCAAACGGTGGAAGATTTCTGCTCCAGCTAAATGCCCGGATGGTGATAATTTCAAGGCTACTGTGGTTCTCCCATGAGTTCTTACTCCTGCTTCCCTCTCCTAGGTTGACAAGTAAAATAACAGAGTTGGAAGGGACCTTGGAGGTCATCTAATCCAACCCCCTGCTCACGCAGGAGACCTGTACTAGGGATTCGAACCGCCGAACTGCCGACCTTTCAGATCGACAAGCTCAGCGCCTTAGCCACTGATCCGCCTAGTCACAATGAACCCAAGGTTTCTGATTCTTAGCTTTGCCTGCCTGGAAAGCCACGCTGGGACAGGGACACTTAAATTAACAAAGACAGATGAAGATCCGGCGTGGAGAACATTGTCCTGGGGGCAGCTGAGATGGCAAAGACCCCAATGGAAAAAAAAAATCTACGTTAGGGAGAGGAGGCAGTTCGTATTTACAAAATATGGGACGATGATGGGATGAACCAGCCTGCCCTCTTTGTCTGTCTCGGCTTGCCTCAAAGGAAGGCCTTTAATTGTTCATGGTGGAAGCCACGGATGCCTCCCAGGAGGAAGAAATAAATGTAGACAGCCTCGTGACTCCACCTCGTTGGAACGGGATTCCTTCCAATCCAGCCGCAGCGATTTGTTAGTCCTTGAATCTTCTGGCAGGCTCCTGAAAAGAAAAAGAAACTTGGTGAGAGTGATCTAACTTTTGCATTTGTAAAGGGCTGCTTTGTGAAACCTGGTGTTTATTTTGACCTAGGCTTCCTTAGTAAGCATCAAGCACAATCTTAGTCCCGGCAAACCTCCTTAATTCAAACGGCTGTGAATTATTGTCATTCATAGTCCGAAAGGCTTCTCAAACAGTCTTTCAGGGGAATGTTTATAAACACCCACCTTATCTCCCTTGGAATGCTGCCAGAGAACTCATTGCCACACGCAGGGCAAGGCCAAACTTAGCACAGAGTCAAACAGAACTTGTCCAAGCTTTTACCGACCAGATGAACTAATTGCTTCTTGCAAAAGCTCATGTCCTGTTCGCCCCTCTTTGATGTCTTATGGGAGGGGCCAATCATCTCCAAGCCTTACTCCCAAGTCGACCCTGTTTTCTTAATTGTTCTTGTCTTCTGGCAGCTCTGCGCATGGGCACACTGGGAACAGGCTCCCGCTGTTCTTCTGCCTCACTGATGTCAGACTCCAGAGACTCCTGAGGCAGCAAAGAACTACCAGATGGCCTTGGCCTCCTCTCTGCCTCCAACTCAGAGCCCTTGTCCGAGCCTTCCCCAGACTCCAGGACTGGCCCACGTTCCTCCTCAACCTTCTCACTGTCCGAATCTGCTGCCAGCTCTGCTGGCCGCTGGCGGGCCACAACAGTGTGTGAGCCCCACAACCAACAGGCTGTGGGAGAAATTCACTCAACATTTTTTTTTTTGACTGGATAGAGTGGTACGGTGGCTTAGAGGTGGAGCTCTAGCCTCACAATCAGGAGTCTGTGAGTTCTATCCTAGGTAGAGGCAAATCTTTCTCTCTCTGGGCACTCTGAGAATATATCTGCTGAATATTACTCCGCATTGGCCATTACAACACTCTGCTAGCTCCATTCAGTTGCCCAAACTCCAACCTGCAAAAGATTATGGGGTAGTTAAATGAAGATGATGATTTTTTTTTTAATGGATCCATGGACTGATATCCAGTTTTTCACAAGTTCCAGATCCCTGAATTCTGCAATGCTGCTCTCATTATTTATATATTGATGGCCTCCATTTATTTCATTCATTCGGCTATTTACTCTTTAGGGGAAAAAACACCCCTACATTATCAGAATAGAGCTGGAAGGGACCTTGGAGGTCTTCTAGCCCAGCCCCCTGCTCAAACAGGAGATCCTACACCATTTCAGACAATGACTGATTAATATGAATATAATTATATAATAATATATTAATATTTCCCTTAATATGTTATTGGAAATAGCATATTAAAAATGTGGATTTTTTTTTAAAAAAAGTGAAAAGTAACATTCAGAACAAAGAAAACAAACAAACAAACAAATAAATATTTTATAAGGCTCAATATGTAACATTTAATTTTTTTAAAAGAAAACCCTTCAAATGCATTCTGTTTCTGTGTTCTTAAGTCCTCTGCATCACACATGATCTTTTAAAGCTAATACAAGTCTTAAGAACCATGGTGGCACAGTGGTTAAAATGCGGTATTGTAAGCTAATTCTGCTGACTGCTAGCAGTTCGATCCTGACCAGCTCAAGGTTGACTCATCCTTCCATCCTTCCCAAATCGGTAAAATGAGGACCCAGATTCTTGGGGGCAAGAGGCTGACTCTGTAAACCGCTTAGAGAGGGCTGTAAAAGCACTGTGAAGCAGTATATAAGTCTAAATGCTAATGCTAACTGCTATTTGTATTTATTTATTTATTCATTCATTCATTCATTTATTTATTTATTTATTTTAAGTCAGAGTGCTAATGCTAACTGCTATCTGTATGTGTGTGTGTGTGTATGTATGTATGTATGTATGTATGTATGTATGTATGTATGTATTTTACATGGAATATTCTGAGCTAATTCCTTCTTTATCATGAAAAGAGCTTTGTCTCACCTTTGTTGCAAATGGCACTCTGGTGCAAATTCCCCTCCTACTCCTCCACTGGTATAGCACAGTTTTCTTTATTTTCTGACGGGATGGCGAGGTAGTTGGTACTAGGGAACAAAAAAAGGTGTTATTTGCAGAAGAACCCTACATACTCACATGTGCATTTAAGAAACCCCCCACGGATTGAATCCAAGCTAGGTGGCATCATTTAAGTAAGGGTTACCCAACCGTGGCCATTTCCAACCATGTGGACCTCATCTCCCAGAATTCCACAGCCAACAATAGCCATTCATTGCTGAGAATTCTGGGAGTTGAAGTCCATTCAATTAGCCGAGGTTGGAAAACACTGATCGAGATGAACTTGGTTTCAAAGAGCTAAGTAAAGTCAGAGATGGTTACAGGAGTCCTTCAAAAAGTACCCAGGGCAGAGGTGAGCTGCTAGGGGTTCGCAGGGGTTCGGGAGAACCTCTAGCTAAGATTCTGTGCAGTTCGGAGAACCCCCTAATCCCACTTCTGGCTGGCCCCTCCCACCCTGCCCCGCCCCTCACAGGAGTCCCCACGCGGCCCTTTTTGGATGCAAGTAAGTGCAGGGAGGACAAAAAATGGGCATATTGGAAGTTTGGGAAGGCAAGAAACAGGCCTGTTTCCAGCCTCCAGAGGGCTTCCGGTGCCTGGGGAGGCTGTTTTTGCCCTTCCAGACGCTTGAGGAATGCCTCTGGAGCCTGGAGAGGGCAAAAACTCCTCCCTCCCCCTGCCGTGATGCAGGAGTCTGACTAGGCCAAACCCACCATGGCCACGCCCACTCAGCAACCGGTACTTGACAAGCTGGTGGTAGATGAGCACTCCTGTTAACTGACAGGGGCCCCCGTTTCCCAGGCTTCAATCACTTCCCTGGCTATTTTTGTACCTGCTCGGCCAACAATCTTAGTAGCTGCAAACTTGAATATATGTCCTTGTACATTGCAACGAACAAACTCCGTGGTTTGTTCTTCTCTTTCTGGCTGCAGTAGAGAAACAGGTACACCTTACAAGGGATCTGAACGCTGATTGTAGGTTGGCCAACCCTGAGTTGTAACAGCCTGAGTTACTTCTCCATTTCCCCCCCTCCCCCCACTGCTAAAATGCAATTCTACTTTTTTCCCCCCCCCTCATTTCCCAAGATGCCCAGATTTTTTGCAAACTCACGCATTTTCCTGGGCGGCTTCCTCTGCTTTGGAAACTTTCCGGTAGCAGTAAACCATCTCAATCAAGAGCCACAATGTGAGGAAGACCAAGAGAATATACATCATTATTGCAGAGATGAGAGCTGTTAAGTCTCTTCCAGCTGTAGAGGAGATTTAAAAAAAAAGGGGGTGGGTGGGAGAGGGAGATAATTCCAGGATTGATCCCTATGAGCAAAACCCCTTTCATGTAATCAAGTATGGGGAGCTTAACTTTGCAGGCAGATCTGGAATGACCCTGAGTTTCTGCAGTTGGCTGAATCTTCCGTGAAATCATGAGGAAGGCAAAATATTCCTTACAAACAGAGGTTGTATTCAAACTGGTTCAGACCGGTTCAGGTGAATCGGTAGCGGAAATCCCAGGTGGGGCCTGCCCAAGCTCTATGCCATCCTATTTAGGCACATTTTTGAGGCCGGTTGCATGCGCGAAAGGAATGCACGCAAGCAAAGCCCATGCACAGAAGGCCAGTTGCATATGCGGAAGGCAGGTGCATGCATGAAAATGGGGCTGCACCACCACCAAGCCACACCCACAGAACCGGTGGTAACAAATTTTAGATTTCACCACTGGACCAACCCCTTGTGTTATCCTACCATCCTTCAACACCGTGAGATGAATCAGTGTCGAGCTGGTGAAGATGGGCCGGTGAGTCTCAAAGAGGAATTCCCGGGTGACATTACAGGTGTAGATCCCTGAATCGTTCAGAGAAATGTTTAGGACCGAGATGGAGACGTCTTGCATATCTGCACTCCCGTTCCACTCGAGCCGGCCCTGAAAAGGACTCTCGAGTTCCCGTTTCTCGTTGTTGAATTCGTAGATCTGTAAAGAAATCCAGAAAAAAAAGGAGACGTCAACTTTAACAATAGCGCTTAGACTTAGATAGCGATTAGACTTATGGGCCGCTTCATAATGCTTTTACAGCCCTCTCTAAGCGGTTTACAGAGTCAGCATCTTTGCCCCCAACAATCTGGGTCCTCATTTTAATGACCTTGGAAGGATGGAAGGCTGAGTCAACCTTGAGTTGGTCAGGATTGAACTCCTGGCTTTGGGCAGAGTTATCCTGCATTCCAAACACAGGGAAGGGAAGGGAAGGGAAGGGAAGGGAAGGGAAGGGAAGGGAAG
>WNWU01000047.1:9767339-9784742 GCA_012654045.1 Ptyas mucosa | reverse complement strand
GGGAAGGGAAGGGAAGGGAAGGGAAGGGAAGGGAAGGGAAGGGAAGGAAGGAAGGAAGGAAGGAAGGAAGGAAGGAAGGAAGGAAGGACCAAATAGGTAGACCGGTACGGCTCTGCAAGCAGTTAAAAGCCTGGTAGACCAGTACCTCTGCTAAATCCTGAAGAATTGCTTGTCACATGACCATCAAACCACGCCCACAAAATAAGCCATGCCCACAGAACCGGTAGTAAAAAAAAAATTTAGAACCCACCCCTGCTGTGTAGGACTTTGGGTAGAGATGGAGAGGTGTAGATTTTGTTGTTGTTTTTTTTTTTGATGTGAGGCTTTATGAAAGTTCTGAGTTGGCCCCATCCCACTGAGAGTGACTAGACAGGAGATTACCCAAGTAGAGATAATTGCTACAGTCAGGTTCTTTCCCATAGGGCTGATATCCATCTACAAGCGCTTGGGGGCACTAATCCTACAGCATTAAGAGTATTACAGTATTCGAAAATGGGTAATCAGGAGTTTAGCGTGGCTGTCCCTATCTTAGCTTCCACCTTTCCCGTGTTTGCCTCCAGGGAGAGCCCGGCATGCAGTAAGGAATGGAAAAGATAGCCCTGAAAAACATTAAAACGGAAGCCAAGTTGAAAAAAGATCTTTAATATATGATTCCTATAAAAACGGCGTCAAAGATCTGACTTCAAAGAATTTGTAGATAGGAGCTTTCTTTATTCCTAGACACATTTTGAAAAAAAACCTGAAGCTCTCCTTTGAATATTCTGGGTTAGAACAATAGAATGAATTGATAATGAGCCAAGGTGGCGCAGTGGTTAGAGTGCAGTATTGCAGCTACTTCAGCTGATTGCTAGTTCAGCAGATCAGCGGATCAAATCTCACCGGCTCAAGGTTGACTCAGCCTTCCATCCTTCCGAGGTGGGTAAAACGAGGACCCAGATTGTTGGGGGCAAATATGCTATTTAGTATACTGTCTTTGGTGTAAGCTGCCCAGAGTCCTCAGAGAGTGGGCGGCATAGAAATATGAATAATTAAAATAAAATAAAATAAAAAAATTGGCAGTTCAAATCCCACCAGGCTCAAGGTTGACTCAGCCTTCCATCCTTCCGAGGTGGGTAAAATGAGGACCCAGATTGTTGGGGGCAAATATAACTTGCCTGAAACATCTGCATCATATTCCAGCAATCCCTGAATTTACAGTTACTGTATAAAATGCTTAGTCAAAAGATTACTGATTGTGCTTATTGGCCAATAATTTTCTAGGTCATCCTTTGCTGTTTCTAAAAAAAGGGGAGGATAAATACAACCCACAATCCCTAGGGATTTACTTAAAATATGTGAACGGTGAGCCTCAGATTAGCCCCATCATTTTTTTTTTATCAGCTCTACTGAGATTAAACCATTTCCAGCAGCTTTCTCAGATCTTAACTGGGAAATTAAATTATTAAGGGCAGCTCCCCTCACCAGCGGTCAATTTCTATGGTCTCTGGACCCAGGAAATCCTAAAAGCTTCCAGAAAACAGGGCTCGCCACCTCTGTATATTCATGAAAATATTTTTTTCCCTAGGCTTTGGGTGTGACATAACTGTCCGATAGGATTTTAATGTTGGAAGAGCTGCATTTCCCCCCCAAGCATTTTCACATAACTGCAGAGTCCACGGTTTTTTGTTCTTCTTTTTTTGGGGGGGATCAACCAAGTATTAGTTGTGACAGGATTAATTAAAGGAATAAAGGGATTGGGAGATCTGCAACCATTTGCCAAAACAGAGTAGAGAAATACAGGCTAGCTTCCCAAAGCAGCTATTTATCTTTGATGACATCTCGTATTCTCTTTCTCTTACCCTGAAGCGATTGCTTAAATAATTATTATTGGTTGTGGCTCAGTTACCCAGATGTTTGGACTGGATTTAGCATTCTTATTTACCTATTGGGTCCTTCCTAAGGGCTTCCTGGGCTAGACAGATGTTGATTTTTGGCGGTGTTAGAGGCATTGTCACTGGATGTAAGCTGTTCCGAGTAAAGCTGCCTTTTGCAATTGACTGATAATGAAATTGTCAGTGACGATGTCAGATCGGGAAGTCATTTTTTACATTTGGGCCTTCAAGCCTGCCACATTTTCTACTGTGGGAAAATGGGAGGGGGAATTGCATAGAGTATGGGTGATATGTAGTCAAAATAACATTCCTTTCTCAGAGAGTCAAGGATGCCTTGCCCTGGCACCTGGAGTCGGATGACTGGGAGGTATCTCCAGTTTGGACGGTGGATGATTGGACCATATGATGGACATGTGGGTGCTGGGCAGAGACTTGAACTTTCACTTGGGTGGGGAAAACCTGGAAAGTTTCAGATTCGGGTTTTCCCAGCCGTGTCAATATGACGTCTTCAATAAAAAGGAACTTTGAGAAAATTCAAGCTCTGGAGTCTTCTTTTGTTGGGGGTGTTACCTGGAACCCTGACATTAACCCGACATATTAACCGATTATAGTGTTCAAGGGCTGCTCCAGAAGTTTGGGGATTATTGGTATGATCTTTGCTTTCTTTTGCCACAGTCGTTCTATTTTATTTTGAGGTCGTCATATTATTATTATTATTGCTTATGGATGTCCCGAGTAGCTCTCACTCATCTGTTCATTCTATAGGCATTTTTACCACCAAGTTTAGTTTCTGTTTGCTTTAGCAGATTTGGAAATCAATCCACGATTTGGAGCAACATGGAGGCCACAGAGCTGGTCAATATTTAGAGAGCTTAAATGCCTTTTGTAATTCCTGAATTCTATTACCATATTTTTTGGTGACAGAGAGAAAAGAGTAAGGCAGGACGATGGAAAGATGGAGAATATTTTGTGACAAGCAGACCGTAGACGCATTAGCCAAATTGAGAGGGTGATCAAAGTTATCTGGAATGCCATAGATTTCTCCCCAAATCTAGGAATAAACCCATTTTTATACTCTCATCCCCTTCCTCCCCGCCTCCCCCGCCCCAAAAAAGCCAAACTAGATTTACATCCTGTCTTTCCTCTAAGGCAGAATACAGATCCCTCCTTTCTCCGTTTTTTAATTTTGTTTTTCCACAGCAACAATTCTGTGATGTTGATTTATGTTGGCGAGCCCAAACTCACCCCATGGGCTTGTAAAGGCTGATGAGCATGGATTCAAATCTAAATCTCTGCTGATTTAATTCATGGCTCCAATCACTATCACACATCTACCCTTTATAAAATTGGGATTCCTGTCCCCCCCCCCACTCCCCAGTGGTGGGTTGCTCCCGGTTTGGCCCGGTTTGGCCGAGCCAGTAATGGTGACGCTATTACGTCACCGAACCGGTTCTCTTTCTTTGGGAGCTGGGCCCTCCTGCCCACCCCCCGCATTATTCCGACCTTATATTTCGCACAAAGAGAACCAGTTGTAAAGCCGGTTAGAAACCCCCCCTGCCCCCCCATCTCTTTGCCAAAACACCTCTGGCAAGTAGGAGTAACGTTCTCCTGCAAACATACAGTAGTGGCCCAAATTGTGGAAACCTTTTGGGAAATGTGTATTTTCTAAAACTAGCTTCTTCTTTTTTTTTTGAGTAGTACCATAAAATTATATATCAATGGAAAGATAATTTAATCAGGAATGTAATGCAATAACTTTTAGGAAGGATTTGCTCTTAGAATAGCAGTCACAGTATAAAGAAGAAAAGTGAAACACGGAGAAAAAATGAGATATACAAAAATGATCCCCGTGTCAGTTAATCCTTAGTTGGGTAACTAAGCGTGAATGACAGCCTTACAACGTCTTCCCATGGAATGAACCAAGTCTTTTAGTTGTGCAGCTGTTAATCATGTGAAACCAAGATTGAATGATGGCTTCTATTAACTGGGTTTTATTGCTGGGTTGCTTCTAACTAACAAGTTTCTTTCGTCGGGCTCCATAGATTTTCAATTGGGTTGAGGACTCTGGGCTATTCCCAGGCCATTCCAGCAGTGGAATAGGATTATCTTGAAACTCCCCCAAAAAGTGGTGTTGTTAGCCATCAAACCTCAAAAATACACTTTTCCCAAAAGGTTTCCACAATTTTGGCCACTGTTGTATAGGGACAAAATCCTGCTGTTATGGATCAGGTTCCATAAACAAACACACCTTTTTAAAAAGAGATTCCTTTTGAGAGTGTGATTACATTCAGGAAGGAGATATTCAGGTCCCTCTGTCGTCTTCTCCAAAACTCTGAACCCTAATTTCCAATTAACCTGGTCATTTCCTATCACTGCAGGATCTCCCATGGACAAAATACCCACTCTCTTAAAAGTATTATAAATAAATGTTTTATAGGTGGCACTTACCACTAGCAAGACTGGCAAAAAATGTTTAGTCATCTGTCTGCCAGATGCTGGAAATGCAATCAGACTCTAGGAACTTACTATCACATGTGGTGGACTTGTATGAAAGCAAGAAAATATTGGAAGAAAATACATATCTAAACCAGAAGTATTTCTGTTGGGTATAATGCTGGAGGGTTATGATAAAGGAACTACATCAGAGGTGGGTTTCAGCAGGTTCTGACCAGTTCTGGAGAACCAGTAGCGGAAATTTTGAGTAGTTCAGAGAATCGATAGTAAAAATTCTGACTGGCCCCGCCCCCATCTATCCTCTGCCTCCCAAGTCCAAGCTGATCGGGATGAAATGGGGATTTTGCAGTATCCTTCCTCTGGCACACCCACCAAACTACGCCCACCAAGCCACACCCACCGAACCGGTAGTAAAAAAATTTGAAACCCACCACTGGACCTCATATTTAGTTTTGCATGTACCGACAGCAGCAAGGATTGTATTTGCAAAATACTGGAAAAATGAGAATATTCCACCAGATGTAATTTGGAAAATGTTAGACTCTGCTGAGATGGACAGACTGACTTTAAAAATAAAAGACAAAAGAAGAATATTACTTGATATGGAATAGGTATTATGAGTGGGTAGAGACAAGAGGTAGAAATTAGATGAAGAAAGATTATTACTATATATATGAATTAAATATAAAGATGGTTTATAACTATAAATATGCCAATACACTTAACAGAATTATAAATAAGCTAATATAAAAAGAAATGTAGCCAAAACTATTCTGTTACATTATGACTATTCTTACCAGTATATGTGTTAATATTTTTATTGTCTTTTCTTTGTTTTTCTTTTGTAAATGAGATACCCTGGCAATACACTGTATTCAAAATGTTTATGAATTTAAAAACAAAATTTTAAAAAGTATTATAAATCAGATCACCTCTCCCATTCATCCTCCTACAATCTGGAAAGTTCTCCTAATGTTTAGCTGAAATCTGCAAACTTTCTGAGACCCTATTCCAAAGGTGAAATGCTAATGGTTCAGACCGGTTAGCCCGAACCGGTAGCTTTTATTACTACCAGTTCGGGTGAACCAGTAGTAAAAAAATGCTACCAATTCGGAGGAACCGGTATTTCCGACAATCAGCTGTGCTGAGCAATTTATATTCGCTAGAAAGCAAGAAATTCTGCTTTCTAGCAAATCTAAATCACGCAGCGCAGCCATTCCCCCCACCCTCGCTGTTCTACTTACCTTAGAAAAGGCTTCTTAAGCCTCCTTTTTCAGTGCTGTGCGATAGTGGCTGCGGTGCGCATACGGATGAAGTGTGTGTTTGGCACGCACTGTGCAAGCGCATGCAAAGTGCGTCTTTGGCACACACCGCACCGAGTACTGGTAGCAAAATGAACCAGTAGCAGACTTCAGAGCATTTCACCCCTGCCCTGTTCCCATTTTCTCCCCCCATCTCCCATGGTCCAAGCATTCAAGGTACAGAAGTAATCACTCACAGCTACATCTTGTCCTCCTTCGGGCTTGTAGAACCACTTCACCACGGTGTTCGCCGAAACCTCTTCTCGCTTCATACAGGAAATGCACATGAGCTTCATGCGTGATCCCTGCACGGCCTCGGTCTCCGAAGGGACCTCGACGCAAACGGAGAAACAGATGCCCGCTGGATAACGATGGAGACAATGCAGCCCAATTTGAAGGTGGAGAAGATGTGCGGCCAGGAGAGACCCAACCGTCGCCAAGTCAGGGGAAAAAAAAAGGAAGATCAATGCACAAGACACAGGAAATTACACACTGCTCAATATGTTTTTCTTGCTGAATGAGAATAAAGCTTTTAATTTACTGTTGGCGTTCTTGAAGAAGGATTAAAAAAAGTGAGATTGAAAAAGCTTCCTTTTTCTAGATGATCCTTAGACCACAATCTATGTTAAGCACCAATTTTGGACAGAAATATGTCCAAATATGTTTGTTTAGGACTGATTGTGTCTGGTAATAACTACTTGGGCCTAGGTCACGACGCCAACTAGGCAATGTCATCAGCGCAACTCATCCCAGCTCAAGAGACAGCTCATCAATGATTCCTCATCAGACCTGGAAAAAGGCACTTCAAGCTTCAACTTTGAGCCTCCTACCCCTCTATGTTTCATTCAAAAACTTCGCTGAAGAAGTTATCACACCCACGGACAGTACAAACCTTGGTGGAACACCCAATAAATTCTCGAAGATAAAAGCAACATTCAAAATAACTTTGTCGGTTTAGAAAACGGGCTGAATTATCACCTTCCCCCAATCTGTCTCTTCATTCATATGTGTTGAATTCCAGCAACCTAGTTAGCATGTTGGCTAATGATTGTGTAAGATGAAACCCAAGACAGTCCAGATCAGAAAAAAGTTGCTCTGTCTTCTAGGGCTGGTCATATGGGAATGAGTTACCCACCGAGTTTCGGACGGCACCTGATCTCCGCTCCTTCCGTTGGGACTTAAAGACTTGGCTGTTTCAACAAATGGGTTGATCCCGATCCTTGGGTTCTATTATTTTATTGTCGTTGTTTTAACTGGGTTTTAATTACATTACCTTTTATTAGTGTATGTTTTAACTTGTGTTTGCTGCCCTGAGTCCTTAGGGAGAAAGGCGGCATATAAATTTTTGGAAATAAATAAATAAATAAATATGAATCATGCTAAACTCGATTAAAGCTCAAGTTCAGGAGCTTCCAGATTTTGGCAGAACAGTGTCTTTCAACAGATGGAGGACAAACATTTACAGAGGCCTGTAAGAGTGGTGCGGCGGCCTAGAGGTGGACAATCAGGAGGCTGTGAGTTCGATCCTAGGTAGAGGCAGATATTTCTCTCTCTCGGCACAATGAGAATATATCTGCTGAACAAAACTCCGTATTGGTGACATGAAGGGCATCCGGCCAGTAAACACTCAGCTCCATTCAGTTGCCCAGTCTCCACCCTGCAAGGGATTATGGGGGTCGTTAAATGATGATGATTTACAGAGGCTTGTAGGTTTAGTCTCCCAATGGGCCTTTCTATGTCCAAAGTGATCCACACCACTCTTTAGTTTTAATAATAGCGATCCACATCTCCATTTGCAACGTCTTTTCTTTCTGCCCAATCGCTGCACTTTTCGAGCAGAAAAGTCGCCCGACACTTTCAGCTCTCCCGTAGGGATTTGGGGTTGTGACATTTAAGCAGACAATATGACATGGGAACGCAGAAGGAATGTGGGTGGTAAGTGAACCAGTTTGCCTACTGTCCCTGTCCTACTGTTCCCATTTATTTTTACTCATTTATTATGTATATACTGTGTTTCCCGGAAAATAAGACCGGGTCTTATATTAATTTTTGCTCCAAAAAGACACATTAGGGCTTATTTTCTGGTTAGGTCTTATTTTGGGGGAAATGCGGTACTAAATGCATCCATCTGGCTGACAATCTTAACTGGGGCATATTTTGGGGGTAGGGCTTATATTACGAGCCTCCTGAAAAATCATGCTAGGACTTATTTTCCGGTTGGGTCTTATTTTCAGGGAAACAGGGTACTTATACCTGTTTATACTTATATGTTTATATGTGTTCTGCCCCAGCTATGGACCCCAAAGAACGCAGCACACACAAGTCTGTTCAAACCTTAGTTTACTAAATAAACCAGTTTTTTTACAACAACGGCTGTTAATTAACTGCATTAACAGCTGCCAGGAATTCAAAGAGTAATACTGAAAGCTTATTGTGGTTGGCAGAATGCCCAGAAGCAATTTGCAGGAAGCTGATAAGATAAGCAAGACAAGACACGAAGGTATGTGAATGAAGTTGTTCCCTGCAAATTGCTTCAGTCGGCGTCCCTCCTTAAATAGGCTAAGGGAGTGGCCAATTAGCCCCAAGCCTTACTCTCGAGGAGACCTTCTCCTGAGGAGCCATTCCTGACTTTTGGCAGCTCTGCGTGCCCGTGCACTGAGAAGAGGCTCCTCCTCTTCGTCCTATTCACTTAAAGGAGGTTCTGGAGGTTCTGAAGGCCCTGGCTGAATCCCCGCCACTGGCATCACATCTTCTCCAGCCTCCTCACTGTCTGACTCAACTGCCAGCTGCACAGGCTGCTGGCGCAGCACCACACCAGCCTCCTCACCGTCGGAATCAGCTACTAGCTGCATAGGCCACTGACGGGCCACAACCCTATGTTTATGTTCTTACTTATCCTTGTTTTCTCATACGCGCTTGACAAACTAAATAAATAAATAAAATAAATAAATAAATTGCTTTTTTTTTTAAAAAAAAAGTCCCTTTCACAGGGAGTGGAATCGAGGTCACTTTTCATGCTTTGCTTCGTTATTGAAGGCTCTGCTGTAGCCATACAGGGCAGGATGGTGATATTTGTGGCTCATTGTTTTGAGGTCAACGGATTCGAATGTGGCCACGGTTATTGTTGGGCCCCTCCAGGCGGTGAGTGCCGTCTCGTTCAAGCTGCTGCTGCTGCTTGAAAAGAAAAGAGACGGGCTGGAGAAGGCGGGGGAGACGAGGAAGAGAACAAAAGGGGAGGGGCTGTGAATCGGTCTCTTTCCTATCCTCAAGAAACCTGAGTGAAACTGTCAAGACTGGAAACAGAAAGGAAGATAAATGGCCTTTCCTGTTGCCTCAAAAGGTGGAGTGATTGGCCCAGAAGGAGAAGCAAAGAGCACGGGGGGTGGGGGAGAGGAGGGGAGGGAAGAAGATCTAGAAGTGGGCAGGTGCTAGGGAGATTATTGATTGATTTGATTTTTAATCTTGCCTTAATACTCAGTAAGTGACTCAAGGTGGTGAAGATGCCTAATCTCCTTTCTCCTCCTCTCTTTCCCCACAACAACAACAACCCTGTGAGTCAGGCTAAGGCAGAATGACTGGCCGAGTCACCCAGTGGCTTTCATGCCTAAGGCAGGACTAGAACTCTCAGTCTCCTAGAGATTGACCCAGAGTCGCCCAGCCAGCTTTCATGCCTAAGGCGGGACTAGAACTCTCAGTCTCCTAGAGATTGACCCAGAGTCACCCAGCCAGCTTCCATGTCTAAGGCAGGACTAGAACTCACCTTCTCCTGGTGATTGACCCAAAGTCACCCAGCCAGCTTTCATGCCTAAGGCAGGACTAGAACTCACAGTCTCCTGATTTGTATCCTGGTGCCTTCTCCACTAGACCAAATTGGCTCGCTAAGAATTGACACCAACTTGATGGCACATACTCAAAATGGGGGGTGGGGTGGGGGTGGAGGGTAGAGTCATTAACCCCGGGGTCCCATTCCTAGAAGGGAACCCTTGTGTCCCTTGAAATGGACTCAGACCCAAACTAGTGTGTGTGTGTGTGTGTGTGTGTGTGTGTGTGTGTGTGTGTTGGGTTCGATTTCTTTACAGACTAGCATCCCCTGCGAAGTTTAGCAAAACCAGATCTGACATCGGCCACTGTGAGCTGGCAAGCCAACAACACGCCCAAGCCAAACCAAAACACTTTTGGGTAAAGCTGCTTGAGAAAAAGTCTAGGAATGCACCTTTTGTACAGGGAGGGATTTTAAACACAAAAAGCTTAATTCCCGGAGGAAGAAAACATCCAAGATGTCTAAACCTTCCAGAATTGGAAAGAGAGGGATTAAAACTCAAAACGAGACGGCTGTTGGCTGCTTTAGAAAAAAGCCCGAAACTCTCTCTCTCTCCCTTCAGATTTCCTGCCTCGCTTCTTCTCCCGTTACTGCCTTCACCTGCCACAGCAATCCGCCAGGCTCCTGAGTTGCCTGCCCGATTTCCAGCTGAGCAAAACCGCCACAAAACAACAACAGGCAGCTTTTAATTAGAAAGCCGCGCTTCTCACCATGGCAGCCTCTCTTGTTCCCCCGAGGAGCGGTGCAAAGCCACCAGAGCGCGCCTCCCAACCGCCGATCCTCCCTCGCAGGATCCCCCTGCCTTGCCCTGCCAAAGCCAACCTCCTCCTCTCCCCACCTTGCCCCCTCCCCACCGCGCCCCGTCTTTCCACTAGGGCTCCCATTGTTCCAGGAAGGAGAGACCCTTCCTCTCACCCACCCACCCCCACCGCCCCACTCCCCGGCACCTACCCCAAAGCGCCGCCAGCAGGGTCGAGGCGAAGGCAACCTTTGTCAACGCAGCCATGATTCCCACGGAATTGGGGGGGGGACGGGGGTCTTCTGGGGAGGAGAGGGGTGCGCTCAACTGGAGAGCCGGGCGATCCCGGGCAGGGCAAGACTGGGTTCGACCCAGGGAAGAGCGGATTAGATGGAGCCCTTTAGAGAGCCGTAGGGGCGCTCGCAACCACGGCCGCCCGGTGATGGGGCGCGATTCAGCACCACGGAGAGCGCCGCCTTTAGAGACTTCCTCCGTTGGCGAGGGCGCCTCCGGGTCGAATTGGGCAACGGCCGCTCCTCCAGGGCTCCGCCGCCGCGCCTGATGGGCACGAAGCCCCGATCCCCCTTTCCCCGAGGGGAGGCGGCTTGGCTTTTCTCGCGGCGGGAAGGGGGCTCCGCGCCCGGCGCTGCTCCAGCGCGCCGCCCAGTCCGACCTCCGACTCCTGGCGCTGCCGCGAAAGACGAGCGCGGAGAGGTTGGAGCCCGAGCAACCTATTGGAGGGGTGGGGTGGGGTAGGGGTGGGGGTAGAGGAAGCCTCCCTTTCCCTCCCCCCCCGGTAGAAGCATGCGCAGATTTGTGCTTGGCAAAAAGCGGGCACGCCCCCTCCGCTGAACCCGCGGCTCCCTCGCCTTGCCAGCCAAAAAGGGGCGAAGCGGCTGCTGAGCGCCGCGCGCAAACTCGGGTGCCCCTGGTTGCCAGTCGCCCGCGCGCCTCTTTCTTCAGCTGGGCGGAGAAGCGGGGCTTTCGAGGAAACCTGGCATCAGCATGAGTCAATGGAAACCGTTACTCTGCCAGCAGCAGCAGGTCGTTCTGGGAAGTAATGTAGCTGGCAGGGAGAAGAGGTTGGGGAGGAAAGCAAGCCCAGCCGAGCTGAGGCTGAGCCAAGCCGAGCCGAGCCGAGCCGAGCCGAGCCGAGCCGAGCCGAGCCGAGCCGAGCCGAGCCGAGCCGAGCCGAGCCGAGCCGAGCCAAGCCAAGCCAAGCCAAGCCAAGCCAAGCCATCCCTCTCGCAGCCCCACATTGTGCCTTTCGCTAACTCTATGTTGTGGTTTTAGCCTGTTCCGGGGTTGCGTTTACTTCAGAGGTGGGTTTCAGGAGGTTCTGACCAGTTCTGGAGAACCAGTAGCGGAAATTTTGAGTAGTTCGGAGAACCGGTAGTAAAAATTCTGACTGGCCCTGCCCCAATCTATTCTCTGTCTCCCGAGTCCCAGCTGATCAGGAGGAAATGGGGATTTTGCAGTAACCTTCCCCTGGAGTGGGGTGGGAATGGAGATTTTACAGTATCCTTCCCCTGCCCCACCCACCAAGCCATGTCACACCCATCAAGCCACACCCACAGAACCAGTAGTAAAAAAAATTTGAAACCCATCACTGGTTTACTCCCTGCTGTTGGAGGGTCTGGAGGGTGTGTGCGAGGCTCCTTGGGAGGTTTCGTTGGGAAGGCCGAATTTTCATCACATGGCTGTGAGGATTCTGCAATGGTGCAGAGAAGAGCAACCAGGATGATTAGGGGACTGGAGGCTAAAACATATGAAGAAGGGTTGCAGGAACAGGGCATGGCTAGTCTAGTGAAGAGAAGAGAAGGACCAGGGGAGACAGGATAGCAGTCTTCCAATATTTAAGGGGCTGCCACAGAGAGGAGGAAGGGGGTCAAGCTATTTTCCAAAGCACCTGAAAGCCAGCCAAGGAACAATGGATGGAAACTGATCAAGGAGAGATTCAACCTGGAAATAAGGAGGAATTTCCTGACAGTGAGAACAATCAACTGATGGAACAGAAGTTGCCTTCAGAAGTTGTGGGAGCTTCATCACTGGAGGCTTTCAAGTAGAGGCTGGACTGCCATTTGTCAGAAAGGGTGTAGGGTCTCCCGCTTGGCTGGGGGGGGGTTGGATTAGATGACCTACAAGGTCCCTTCCAACTGTGTTATTCTATTCTGTTATTCTGGTCGTATGAATGAGGGTCAGCTGTAATCCTTTTTTTTTCAGTGTGGTTATAACTGCAAAGTGGTTCCTAAATGAATGATTATAAATGCAGGACTACCTTTATTCAACCAGAGGCCAGAAATACAATTTGGAGACAATGTGCTTGACGTTCGTTCTTTAATTTGATTCCCTTCCACTCTCCCTTGTGTACACCTCCGATTCCAACTGATGCATTTTATAGATCTGCTTAGAATCTGGACAGGAGATGACATAAACTCACTCCCAGCCATTTGCCGGCGAAACAGAGACAGCGAAGGCGAGCCAGACTATTTCTGCAACCTGAGCGCAGGACGAAGCGTGGCTCTGCGAGTGAGATGGGCGGTCTCCGAATTTGACACGTAAATAAAATAAAGACGAAAAGCTGGATATATTCTTCCTGAGTCATGGGGCTCAGGTTGGATTTCCTGGAAGCGTGGAGCCAGGGGTGTGAGTTTCCAGTTTCAACACCACCATTTCCAGGACTGGGGGAGCCATCCCTGCTGTTACTGTGCATTTACGCTCAGTTCAACACAAGTGCAAAGGCACAGAAATGTAGACAGCTGTTTCGGTGGTGGGTTTCAAATTTTTTTACTACCGGTTCTGTGGGTGTGGCTTGGCGGGCATGGCATGGCATGGCATGGCATAGCTTGGTGGGCGTGGCAGGGGAACGATAATGTAAAGCAGGGGGCCTCAAACTTGGCAGCTTTAAGACTTTAAGACTTAAGACTTTAAGAATTCCGGGAGTTGAAGTCCACAAGTCTTAAAGCTTCCAAGTTTGAAGACCTTTGCTGTAAAATCTCCATTCCCTCCCCTCTCCAGGGGAAGGATACTGCAAAATCCCCATTTCCTCCTGATCAGCTGGGACTCAGGAGGCAGAGAATAGATGGCCAGTCAGAATTTTCACTACCGGTTCTCCGAACTACTCAAAATTTCCACTACCGGTTCTCCAGAACTGGTCAGAACCTGCTGAGACCCACCTCTGAGCTGTTTTACACCAGCCAGTTGCTCCCTCAAACCATGTATTTGCACACTGAGTATCTTTTCTAAACACTTGGACCAAAACCTTGCCAATTCCTTTATCAGAGGATGTTAATACCAAGCATTAAACGGAAACAGAAAACTCTAGTTGTCGTTGTTAAAGATGAATTCTGGAGATGCTGCATTAAAGCTGTTGGTCCTTGACACTTAGGATGTTACAAGTCCTTCTCTGAAGGAGGTCCATCTGGTGGGACCAAGAAGAAGAGTCTTCTCCGTGGTGGCTCCCACCCGGTGGAACATCATCCCTCAGGAGATAAGATTGGCCCCAACTTTTGCACTCTTTCACAAGATGGGCAGTCTCCAAATTTGACACCTAAAGGAAATAATCAAAGATGAAAAGCTGGAAAAATAATAGTAATACAGTCTTAGTAAATTATTTGACAGTGTTGAGGGAATTATTTGTTTAGCAGAGTGATGGCGTTCGGGAAAAAACTGTCCTTGTGTCTAGTTGTTCTGGTGTGCGGTGCTCTATACCGTCGTTTTGAGGGTAGGAGTTGAAACAGTTTATGTCCAGGATGCGAGGGGTCTGTAAATATTTTCACAGCCCTCTTTTCGACTCGTGCAGGATACAGGTCCTCCATGGAAGGCAGGTTGGTAGCCATTGTTTTTTCTGCAGTTCTAATTACCCTCTGAAGTCTGTGTCCGTCTTGTTGGGTTGCAGAACCAAACCAGACGGTTAGTAGTTTCTATAAAAGGCATATTAAAAAAAAAAATCCTAGTGTTGATTTTGGGATAATCAGAATTTCCATCTAGCGGAAGCGAGGAAGGTGTGCATTCAATCATCTCTTAACGTCTCTTAGATTTTTAACTGGGATCGTTACGTTGCTTTGTTTTCATTTTTCTTTTCATTTACTGCTACGCAGAATTGCAATAATCAAGCGCAGTTGGATATGCACATTCTATAAATAAAAGAATAAATCGATCAATATCTTCTGGAAGCACCCGAGACTTTCCCCTCCCCACGTTGGCACAGATACTAATCTGCCTCTCTCTCTCTCTCTCTCTTTCTCCATGCCCGGAGCGGAGAAAGCCACGGCTGGGAAAAAAAAAAAAACACACGTTGCAATAGAAATTGCAAATGCTAGAAATGGAAACCACTCTGTGTGGAAGGTTGCTATAGGAACCAACCCAGCCGGGGCAAAGTAGGCGATCAATGAATCAATCAATCAATCAGTCACGATGATGCTGATGAAGTAGGCAATAAATAAATAAATAAATAAATAAATAAATAAGATCTGCTTGCAACAGACAGAGTGGAAAGCGGTGATGGCAGAGGCCTCGGGGGTCTCCACGATATTGTCAGAATGAATTGTCCTGATCACATCAGCCAAAAAGGCGCGGAAAAGCTTGCAAAATGCAAGAAGAAGAGTATCTTTCTCCTTGCTGACTTCCGCATGTCATGGGGGGAGGGGAGGGAATTGGTTGAGGAAAGAAGGAAGGGAGGGAGGGAGGGAGGAAGGAAGGAAGGAAAATTCTCAATTGTATTTTCCTGCTCCTCCTCCTCTTGTTCTTCTTCTTCCTCCTTTTCTCTTCCTTCTTCCCCCACTTCCTATTCCTATTCCTCTTCTTCCTCTCCTTCCTCCTCCTTCCTCTCCTCTTCCTTCTCCTCTTCCTCCTCCTCCTTTTCCTCTTCTTCTCTGTTCCTCTTCCTCCTCCTCCACTTCCGATTCCTCTCCTCCTCCTCCTTTTCCTCTTCCTTCCTCTTCCTCCTCCACTTCTTCCTCCTCTCCTCTTCCTCCTCCTCCTCCATGTCCTCTTCCTTCCTCTTCCTCTTCCTCCTCCATTCCTCTTCTCCTTCCTCCTCTTCCTTCTCCTCCTCCTCCTCCTTTTCCTCTTCTTTTCTGTTCCTCTTCCTTCTTCTCCTCCTCCTCTTCCCCTTCTCCTCTCCCTCATTTTCTTCCTCACTTTCTGCATTTCTGTACCTACTGAAAATATTTTGATTCCCTTTTTACTTGGGAGCTGAGGCCCTACAAATCAGTGATGCCATACAGTTTTTATTGCTAGACTGGATGTACATTTCTTAGGAGCACGTTTTATTGAATGTCAGCACACTGTAGATTCTTCTGGCTGACAGTATAGGGGAATTCCCATTTTAAGAAGTATATGGAAGCTGATCCGTTTGTGCTGTACATTAGGAAAAGATCCTACATCCAGGTAGTTTGAGTTCTCCAAGGTCATGACGATCTGTCTATAATTTTTTAGTATGTTTTTGAATAGAATTGCAATTGCAGAGACAGGAAAAATCCAAAACAGAATAAAACAATAAATAAAGGTCAAGGGATGATAATAGAAACAACAAGAGACCAAGGGAACAAAAGGGAAGATAATAAACGGATAGGATAAAAAGCAAAAAGAAGATCAAAAAGAAGATCAAAAGATGATCTTCCAAGCAAACTTCTCACGATCTCTTTCCTAACTGCAAATACTCCATTTCTAACCTGAAGCAAAATCCCTCCTTTTGCAGAGACAGGAAGGAAACGAAATAACAGGTGACACTTTTGCATCCCTGAGGATTGATTCCTTGTCTACTCTCTAGACACAACCTCAAAAGGCTTTAAGTGTAACCAGCAATTCATGGTGTAGCCACATGGGGGCAGCACAGAGCAACTCAGAAGCTTTCGCACCCGGAGTTTAAAAAAACAACAATACTCAAGAGGTTTTGCAAATACTGGTCAACATAAATAAAGATAACGTCATGAAATATGCAACGTTGGGATAAACACTTTCTGGTCTTGCAGCAAAAAATCTCAGAAATTGATGATGCCCCCTCCCCACCGCCCTCCCAGTCTCCCCACTCTGACCAGGGTTTTATGACCACTGATGACCAAATCAAGCATTTCTTGGCATAAACGAGGGTTAATCTCATGGGAGTTTAAATGAAGGTTCAAAAACAATATTGCAATGTGACTTGTGATTTTTTAAAAAGATTTTTTTGCTTGTTTGAAAAAGGGCACCTGTTTTTCTTCCTAATTGTCAGTGTCCCACCATCTCAATTCTCAAATCTTTATTTATTTTCAATGTACAATGAGATTTGTTTCTTTTTAATTTTAATTTTTAAAAAAAAACATAAACATAAAATACATCTTTTCAAAATGAAGCATTGATCCGGTCATAAATTGGTACAAATCACGAACAAATCTTAATTTTAATGTCCAGGTTGCGAGGGGTCTGTAGATATTTTCCCAGCCCACTTTTTGACTCGTGCAGTATACAGGTCCTCCATGGAAGGCAGGTTGGTAGCCATTGTTTTTTCTGCAGTTCTAATGATCCTCTGAAGTCTGTGTCTGTCTTGTTGGGTTGCAGAGCCAAACCAGACAGTTATGGAGGTGCAGATGATAGACTCAAAGTGGCCAAGATTGGACATTCCTGGTGAAGGGTTTCCCAAATGTGCAAACTCTTACTCTTTGCAAATCTAGTAGATCGCAGGAATAAGGTGTCCCACCTGTCCAACCAAATTCTGCATCAAAAGTCCTCCTCTGTTCCTCCTCTGATGTTTCTCCAAGTCCCAACGGTGTTTGCTTTGATCTTGGAACTGTAAGATGTTTGATCTGGATCTTGAGCCCAAGCTGCATTCTTGCACTGTCAGAAGTGTGTTTTGGATCAATTCTGGGCAAACTGTACTGTATTGGGCAACACGGTGCCTATCCTGGCAAATTCACAAAGAAGAGGGAGTCAAATATTCTCTAAAGCACCTGAGGGTAAAACAAGAAGCAATGGGTGGAAACTAATCATGGAGAGAAGCAACTTAGAACTCAGGAGAAATTTCCTGACAGTTAGAACAACTAATCAGTAGAACAACTTGCCTCCAGAAGTTGTGGATGCTCCAATACTGGAAGTTATTAAGAAAATGTTGGATAACCATTTGTCTGAAGTGGTGTAGGGTTTCCTGCCTGGGCAGGGGGTTGGACTAGAAGACCTCCAAGGTCCCTTCCAACTCTTCTCTTCTCTTCTCTTCTCTTCTCTTCTCTTCTCTTCTCTTCT
>WNWU01000047.1:9710828-9722342 GCA_012654045.1 Ptyas mucosa | reverse complement strand
TCTTCTTTTCTTCTCCTTCTCCTTCTCCTTCTCCTTCTCCTTCTCCTTCTCTCCTCCTCCTCCTCCTCCTCCTCCTCCTATGACAGGTGAAGAGTTTTCAGTGAAAAAACCCAAGAAAGTCCATCTGCCTTTGGAAAAAGCATCTTTGGGGCAACATAGAGTATTGTAAACACAAATGTAAACACAATTGTTCCCAGTTACATCAACATATGAGAATGATCCTGCTGGGTCACACCAAAGCCTCTCTGGTCCAGGACTCTGTTTGTCACAGAGGCCAAGCAAGAGATGGAGACATCCTGTATTTATTTCCCACGGTTATGGCCTACAAGATATTTGGAGGCAGGCTACCCCGGACCTAGAGGTAAATGTGAGATATCAGGACTCTTAGCCCTAGGCAGATCTGTCTTCTATGAATTGCTCCAAATAGATTATAATTGTTAGGTCAATTATCCAACTAAAGCATCTCTATGTTTTTCGTACTAGCAAGCCCTTGTCTTCAGAGATGCGGAAAAAAGAGAAATTCCAGCTGACCAACTAGTGGTGGGTGACATTGTCGAGATCAAAGGTGGAGACCGAATACCAGCCGACATCCGACTAATCCAGTCTCAGGGTTGTAAGGTACGTTTACAAGTGGAGTGGGAAAGGAAGAGACAATCTCTCAGAATTTTGAATCTTTTTATGGGATCCTTGATCCTCTCTTGAGCTTGTTGTTGTTGTTTTGTTGCTGATGTTACATTACCCAACTAGGTAACATCATCATCCTAGCATCCTAAATTCCCTAATTGGGTAATGAAATGTCTGCAAGGAAATGACCAGATTCAGAGAGCACCAAGAACCCTACTCTCCTCCTCCTCCTCTTCCTCTCCTCCTCCTCCTCTCCACAAACCCCACTCTCTTCTAGCCCTGATAATGTTCCTTAGTTGAGTCACAAAACGTCTGCAAGAAAACAGCCAAACTCAGAGAGCACCAAAGACCTCATAGTTCAACCCCGAGGTATCAATAATCTCTTCTGTTGGTAGCATCTTTCTGTTAATTGGGAACAAGAAGTGATGGGATTTAAAGCATCTGAGTTGTGGTGGCGCAGTGGTTAGAGTGCAGTACTGCAGGCTATTTCTGCTGACTGCCGGCTGCCTGCAATTTGGCAGTTCGAATCTCACCAGGCTCAAGATTGACTCAGCCTTCCATCCTTCTGAGGTCGGTAAAATGTGGACTCAAATTGTTGGGGGCAAGATGCTGATTCTGTAAACCACTTAGAGAGGGCTGTAAAAACACTGTGAAGCGGTATATAATTATAAGTGCTATTTGAAGAACAAGTTTATTCAATAGCAAAGAAAATAAAACCACAGAGACTCTTTCAAATTTTTTACAAGTAGCATTGTTGTATCCTTTTACAAGAAAAGTCTTCCCACAGGAATTATCGTGTTATGGCCGTAATTCAGAAAGTTGTTTCCTCTCTGAAGTGTTTGTGTAGTTGCTTAAGATTGAGACGAAACAGTATAAACTGTACTTCAACTTTGGATTTGTTTACCTGATCAAAATATTTTAGATGAAGTCAGTTAAAGACGAGGGACCAGGAAGCAGAGATATTTCTTAATTGCTGTCCTATTTTGCTGGAAATGCCAACAAGTTTGAGAAAGGCACATATATATATATTTTTTAAAGAAACAGGTCGTTAAGCTGTTAGGTTGAGTGAAAATATAAATCATTAGGTTATAATGAAGAATAATCCAGCATTTATCTCTAATAGAGATGGAGGTAGAAAGGAAATAGGAATAAGAGGGGAAAAAAACATGAAAGGAATTCTCTTTTAACACACTTCACTCTTGCCTCCAACTAAAAATGGTGTTGTTTAATCACTGATCCAACTTCTTGGACCATCATTTATGGAATCCTAAACGTTGTAGTTCAATTATCCTGGTCATCGTCTTGCTCTTTTTTTTAAGCCAAGTTCTACCATAAGGAAGACAATTAAGAAATTTTTGTGTAACACGATACCTGAACATCTGGAAGGCTCCCATAATCTCATGTTGTTGTTGTTTTAATTTTATTTATAGTTTTTTTTTCTTTGACATACATAAGTGCTTAGTGAACAGTGTATTGTCTGGGTCAATTTACTTTATATACAATATTAATAACAATAATAATAGTAATACTATTTAGGTATGCATGGCAATAATCTTTCAACTTCTAAAACTTATGTATACATAGTAATTATAATATATTATATTATGTAGCAGTATTATTGTTGTTAGTTGCGAAGTTGTGTCTGACCCAAGGTGACCCCATGGACAATGTTCCTCCAGGCCTTCCTGTCCTCTACCATCCCCCTCTACCATCCCCCAGAGTCCATTTAAGCTCATGCCAACTGCTTCAGTGACTCCATCCAGCCACCTCATTCTCTGTCGTCCCCTTCTTCTTTTGCCCTCCATCGCTCCCAGCATTAGGCTCTTCTCCAGTGAGTCTTTCCTTCTCATTAGTTGGCCAAAGTATTTGAGTTTCCTCTTCAGGATCTGGCCTTCTAAAGAGCAGTCAGGGTTGATCTCCTCTAGGACTGACCAGTTTGATCGCCTTGCAGTCCAAGAGACTCACAGCAGTCTTCTCCATCACCATAGTTCAAAGGCCTCCATTCTTTGGTGCTCAGACTTTCTTATGGTCCAACTATGTAGCAGTATACATAATACTTCCCCAATTTCTAATTTCTACCTCTATTTTCTAATCCTTAACAAAGCAAATCCCATATTAAGAAGTATTCTGTATCTATCTCTTGCAATTTCAACGCTTATTGACTTTTTGAGAAATCTCCCATGCTCCTCCCTAACCCTAACCCACAATTTCATGTTGATCTTTGTTTCACAGGTGGACAATTCTTCTCTGACTGGGGAATCAGAACCTCAGTCTCGTTCATGTGAATTCTCTCATGATAATCCTCTGGAAACTAAGAACATTGGTTTCTATTCCACAACTTGCTTGGAAGGTATGTATGTCAGAGGAGTGACTGAGACTGGATGAGGCTTGTTGCCAGGGCTCAAGGCGGTTTGCTCCTTAACATCCTGTCTCTGTTGTATATAACTCAAAGGACATTCTTGGTGACTCCATTTTTAGTTTATCTTTGACCTGCAAGGTAGAAGGGGGAAAAAATTCCATAAGCCCCTTCTTGGGGAAACAGAATGGCCAATAAAATCCAAAGAATGGCAACAAGGCAATAAAATTGCAATCAAACAAAGTAAATAACAATTTCCTGCCGCAGCCGTGCCACCCAGGATCTGCTGCCTGAGGCAAATTCCTTCACATTTGCCTCCTGTTAGAGCTAGTTCAATTCCCAGCCATGACAATCTCAGATGTTACCTGAACTGACCTTTTTCATTTTATCCCTATGTAAAATTGCAACCAGGAGAAAGACTCTGCTACCTACAGTTTTTTCTATACTTTGGGGGCGAATCCAGTGGGGTTCAAAACTGGACTTCCCACCTTTAATCATTATTATTTATATGTTATAAAAGGCAAAACATGGACACTTAATCCAGTGTACATGGTCATGAAATTAAAAGATGCTTACTCCTGGGGAGGAAAGCTATGGCAAATCTAGACAACATACTAAAAAGCAGAGGCATCACTCTGTCAACAAAAGTGCGTATAGTCAAGGCTCTGGTTGTCCCAGTTGCAATGTATGGCTGTGAAAGTTGGACCATAAGGAAGGCTGAGCGCCAAAGAATGGAGGCCTTTGAACTCTGGTTTTGGAGAAGACTCCTGCGAGTCCCTTGGACTGGAAGGAGATCCAACCGGTCAGTCCTAGAGGAGATCCACCCTGACTGCTCTTTAGAAGGCCAGATCCTGAAGAGGAAACTCAAATACTTTGGCCACCTAATGAGAAGGAAGGACTCATTGGAGAAGAGCCTAATGCTGGCAAAGATTGAGGGAAAAAGAAGAAGGGGACGGCAGAGAACGAAGTGGCTGGATGGAGTCACCGAAGCAGTTGGCATTTCTTCATTGGAGGTGTTACTTGGAACCCTGACACCAACACTGACAGGGCAAGTCACCTGTATATAAACAGAGAGCAAACCCCACTCCCTTCTAGCATTGATGATGTTACCTAGTTGGGTCATGAAATGTCTACAAGAAAAAACAAACAAGCTCAGAGAGCACCAAGGGCCCCTCAGGTCACCCCTGAGGTACAACTATTCTCTTCTGTTGGTCTAATCTTGCTAATCAATCCTTTCTCTTAGGTACTGCTACGGGGATCGTGATCAACACGGGTGACAACACGATCATTGGCCGGATTGCCTCCCTGGCATCTGGAGTGGGGAATGAGAAGACGCCCATTGCTCTCGAGATAGAGCACTTTGTCCACATTGTGGCTGGTGTTGCTATCTCCATCGGAGTGCTTTTCTTCATCATTGCTGTCTCAATGCATTACCATGTCCTGGATTCCGTCATCTTCCTCATCGGTATCATTGTGGCCAACGTGCCTGAGGGACTGTTAGCTACAGTTACAGTGAGTATGCATTGCTCCCTTGCACCATCAGTAATTCTGCAGAACTCTGGGTCTGCATGTGAAACAGGTTGCACCATTGTTTTCTACCGAACACAACTTCTATTAGAAGACTTCTCATAACGCTGGGTAGGAATGTTCTCCAAATGGTGGCTCCTCTTGTGATGAAGCTTCTGTTCTGCTTGAATCTTCGTGGCATTTCAACTTTCAATATGTTGCGGTAGACTTTTAGAACTATCTTAAGTAATGCAAAAGTCTCTGGCACATTGTTGGTTCTCCTTTGTAGCTCCTTCCAGTCATTCTGTAGTTTGTGCTAATAGCAGCACCTGGCTGACAGATACAGTTACAGGTTAACAGAGTTGGAAGGGACCTTGTAGGTCCATCTAGTCCAACCCCCTGCCCAAGCAGGAGATCCTACCCCATTTCTGACAGATGGCAGTCTAGTCTCTTCTTGGAAACTTCCAGTGATGAAGCTCCCACAACCTCTGAAGGCAACTTCTGTTCCATTCCTTGATTGTTCTCACTTTCAGAACATTTCTCCTTATTTCCAGGTTGAATCTCTCCTTCTTCAGTTTCCATCCTTGTCTGGCCTTCGGGTGGTTTGGAGAATAGCTTGACCCCCTTCCTCCTCTCTATGGCAGCCCCTCAAATACTGGAAGACTGCTATCCTGTCTCCCCTGGTTTTTCTCTTCTCTTCACTAGACTAGCCATGCCCAGTTCCTGCAACCATTCTTCATATGTTTTAGCCTCCAGTCCCCTCATCATCCTGGTTGCTCTTCTCTGCACTCTTTCCAGAGTCTCAACCTCTTTTTTAGAGTGTGGTGACCAAAAGTGGATCAGGTCTAGCTAGTACTCAGAGTAGGACCTTCCAGGACATTAAATTGGAATGACAAAAAAATTCCTTTGGTGCAAGTGGTGGCAAACCATGTCTGTCAGGGTACGAAGAAGCCTTCATGGTTTCGCTTAATGGCTGTGGTGATTCGCTTAACAACCACTGCAGAAACTAACAATTGGGTCAGTCACGTGGCCAACCCAGTTTATCGCTCTCCTGTCTTACGACCACGATGGGCAAGCTCCATTAGAACTGTGCAAGTGGGCCATGGTAGAACTGAAATGACAAACAAAATGAATAAATGAGGATCAGGGATGGAATGGTGCAGAAACTCTGATCCTTGTTTACAGACATCTGCTTAAACCACTTGACTTTTCTGTAAGGAGACAACCAGGCTGTGCCTGAAGGGAGGGTCAAAAGCATCATCAGTTTAGAGTCTCTACGCCCCCATAAAAAACCTAAGTCCTGCCCCCCTTGAAATCCGTTGACTGTTATCTGCCGCCAATTCTTCTGGACCATTAGTAGATTAGACTCTGGTTATAAGTAGCATGAAATAGTACTTTTGAACTCTATCCTAGTTCCTGACTTCTTGTACCTGACATATTCCATCCCCTTCACTGATAGGTAAGCTTGTCCTTGACCGCCAAGAGAATGGCCAAAAAGAATTGCTTGGTAAAGAATTTGGAAGCCGTAGAGACACTGGGCTCCACTTCTGTCATCTGCTCCGACAAGACAGGGACGCTGACCCAGAATCGAATGACGGTAGCTCACCTGTGGTTTGACAACGAAGTTTACTCAGCGGACACCAGTGAAGATCAATCAAGTAAATAATCAGCCTAGGGTTAAAAGAGAAGGACAATTCACAAGGGTGTGATGGAATGTAGTCTGGATTCCCAGGAGGGAGGGGCTGAATTCCGGAGGAGCAAGAGACAGCTCGATTTAGATAGTTTGTGTGGGAGAAAGAAGGTGAAGACAGTTCCTCCCTGATAGTTCCCAGAGTATATATTTTACGATGCAAGTACTCTGTTTTAGTTTAGCAAGATTTCCATCTATGGATGAGGAACAATATCAGAAACTGCTTAGAAAACTCTTATCCTGTCTTTTTTGGGTTTTGGGACTCAACACCTTGTTATTGATCAGGGGATAATTGTTGCTCCTTTTGTTTTCAGGTCAATCTTTTGACCAAACATCAGGCACATGGGCTGCGTTATCCAAAATCGTCTCCCTTTGTAACCGGGCTGAATTTAGGCCAGGACAAGAAAATGTACCCATCATGAAGGTATGAAAGACTCCATTAAAAGGTGTTTGGAGGATTTCTGAATTTAATTTGGAAACAATTCATCTTCTCCCAAAGGTGCTTTTTCAAGAAAACAATTGAACTTTCTGGTTTTTCTTTGAAGACATTTTGCTTCAAGGGATTATCCACCATCCAATCAGAGCTGAAGAAGCTTCTTGGATGAGAAGCAAAACATCTTCAAAGAAAAACCAGAAAGTCCAGTTGCCTCTTGAAAAAAGCACTTTTGGGACAACCATGACTTGGATGACTGAGAATCTCCATAGACAAAGTTCATTTTGCAATATCTAAGATATGAGTAGGCAATCTTGGAGTTCCACAACTCTTTGCCAATAGAAAGGGATGATGGGATTTGTAGTTCATCAAGCATTTGGAAAGACAGAGATTTTCCACCTCTGAGTGATTGCTTTTCTTTTCTTTTTTTTAACATTCCCTTAAAAGAATCTGTTGGTGTTATGAACAAACACAGTTTGGTTCAAGCAAATATATCACATTTTCTTATTTTCCGATCCCAAATTCAAAAATATCGCAAATGGGCTAAAAGCATTTTGCCCCTCTCAAAATCAATAAAATACCAAATGAGCTGCAGCTCTGCCTTTGTGGTGAGGGGAAAAATTTAAATTGTGGGCTGTGTATTTAAACCATATTAAGAGACTATTTGGAAGTGTTTAGAAGCCACGTGACTTTTTGTGTGGAAAGCTGCCTTTTTTCAGAATTCATTTAAACAAGTCCCTTATTGTTTATCATGAAAAAAGATCCTATTTTTTTCTTTTATAATGAGGCTCAAATCAGAGATACAATATATGATAAAGGGACTAGCTAATGTAACAAAAATGTACACAATAATTTTGGGATGTGAGATTTTTACTGAGGTAAATTTTCAAAATCTCCAGAGAATAGTCGTGGGAGATGCTTCAGAAACAGCTCTTCTAAAGTTCTCAGAAGTGGTTTTGGGCGACGTCATGGACATTAGGAAGAAAAACCGAAAAGTGGCTGAAATCCCCTTCAATTCCACTAACAAGTTTCAGGTAACCTTTGATTTTCTGGGCCGTCCTGTGAACTAAAACACTGCAAGATGCCTGGGTGAAAAATAGATCATGTTGAAGAAAATGAAGTCGTATTTTAGCCTGGGTGACGTATCGTTCAAAAGCATGCAAATGCAAGTAGATGAATAGGTACCACTTTGGTGGGAAGGTGTTCATTCTGTGTGCCTTTGGTGTATAGTCATGCTGGCCACACGACCACAGACAATGTCTTTGGACAACACTGAGTTTCTCAGGCAAAAAATGGAGATGAGCACTGGTTCTTAGAGTCGGACATGACTGGACAGGGAAACATTTTCCATTTTTTAATGTTTAGCTCCATTCACTGTGTTGAAAAGGTTTATTAGACTCCAGAATGGTCTTCCATGAATCAAGGACCACCAAATGGAGGAATCCTGTTTGCTGAAGTTCAACCCTTAATTAGTTGGACCCTTAGAAATTAGAAGTGGAAATCTTGCCATAGGAAGAAGGCAATGACAAACCAGTTTTAAAAAATCTTACTAAGAAAACTGTAGGGACTACCCTTGGTAGTCATCAGTCAAGGCTGACTTGTGTGTATGTGTGTATATATGTGTACACGCACATAACAAAGCAAAGGTGCTTTTGTTTGAACTGTAATTTAAATTTTCAGTGACATTGTAATTTCACTAAATAAGAACTAGTTTTTTTCTCTCTCAGGCCAACTTCTTTTCCTGGTTTCACAGAATGGTGGGACTATGGTCCCAGGCCTGGTGTGGCCCACATGTTATAATATATAGAGGTGGAGCTCTCGCCTCACAATCAGGAGGCTGTGAGTTCGATCCTTGGTAGAGGTAGATATTTCTCTCTCTGGGCACAATGAGAATATATCTGCTGAACAAAACTCCGCATTGACAACAGGAAAGGCATCCGGCCAATAAACACTCAGCTCCATTCAGATGCCCCGACTCCACCCCGCAATATATCAGTGCATTTCAGTCATTTATTTATTTATTTCTTGGTTCGATTTATATGCTGCTCTTCTCCGGAGACTCAAGATGGCTTACAATGCATTAAGCAATCGCCTTCCTACTTTTGTATATACCTGCTTAGTAGGGCTTTCGGCCCCCCTAAGCGGTGTTCTTTTTTATACAAAGTCAGCTTATTGCCCCCACAATCCCGGTCCTTGTTTTACCTACCTCGAAAGGATAGAAGGCTGAGTCAACCTTGAGCCTGGTGAGATTTGAACTCGCCGTAATTGCAGGCAGCTGGTGCTACTTAACAGTACTTTAGTCTGCTGCGCCAACAAGGCTCATTGCTTCTCCTTTGACTTCAGCTCTCCATCCATGAAAATGAAGATCCTAATGACAAGCGTTTCCTGCTGGTGATGAAAGGCGCTCCTGAAAGGATTTTAGAGAGGTGCACAACCATGCTGGTTAACGGAAAAGAAGAGCCTCTGGATGAGGAGAAAGCAGAAGCATTCCAAACAGCATATTTGGCCCTAGGCGGAATGGGAGAAAGAGTACTTGGTAAGTAGAAGGAGCGTGTTTGGTTCAACTGTAACTCTGGAAGGAGGCAACGTAATCATCCTAGAGCAGGGGCATCAAACACAAGGCCGGCAGGCCAGATCTGGCCTGTGGGGTGGTTAGATCTGGCCCATGGTGCCACCCTGGAAACAGTGACGGACTGGCCTGTGGTGCCTCTGCCAGTGAAAATGGAGCTCGGGAGGATTGCAGGAGGCCATCCCGGTCAAAAATGGAGCTTGCGAGAGCCACGTGCGGCCCTCCCTAGCTCTGGTTTTGCTGGCAGAGGATTGCAGGAAGCCATTCTAGCCAAAAAGAGAGCTCACGAGCCCATTTTCGCTAGCAGAGCGCTGGGGCCCACACAGGAACACCCAACATGAGTGACATTGAGCTGGTGACGCCCACCCTGGCCATGGCCCCCCTGGCCCTCCGAGGTAAAACACAACCCTGATGCGGCCCTCAATGAAATTGAGTTCGACACCCCTGTCCTAGAGCATCTTCAGCCACTAGGTGTCCTTCAGACATGAAAATGCGCCTCTCGGTGCTCTCTGAAGTTTGGTTGCTTTCTTGCAGATGTTTCATGACCTAACAAGGTAACATCATCAGTGCTAGAAGGAACTGGGGGTCTGCAAATATCTGTAAGATAACAACCAAGCTCAGAGAGCACCAAGGGCCTCACAACTGAACCCTGAGCGACAAATATTCTTTTCTATTAATGTTCTGAGAATTCCAGAATATTAATTAGGTCTCCAATGAAGTGTTTAGCAAGCTTCGGCCACTGTTGTGGCCCCTCAGCAGCCTGTGCAGCTAGTAGCTGATTCCGACAGTGAGGAGGCTGGTTATTGTGGCCCGTCAGCAGCCTGTGCAGCTAGTAGCTGATTCCGACAGTGAGGAGACTGGTGTGGTGCTGCGTCAGCAGCCTGTGCAGCTGGCACTCGAGTCAGACAATGAGGAGGCTGGAGAAGATGTGGTGCCAGAGGCGGGGATTCAGTCAGGGCCTTCAGAACCTCCAGAAGCTCCCATAAGTGAAGAGGAAGAAGAGGAGGAGCCTCTTCTCGATGAACGGGCACACAGAGCTGCCAAAAGGCAGGAGTGGCTCCTCAGGAAAAGGTCTCCTTGAAAGTAAGGTTTGGGGCTAATTGGCCACTCCCTTAGCCTATTTAAGGAAGGACGACAACTGAAGCAATTTGCAGGGAACAACTTTGTTCACTCTCCTTCGCGTCCTGATCTTAGTTCTCTTATCAGTTTCCTGCAAATTGCTTCTGGGCTTTCCGCCAATCCTAGTAAGATTAGGATTATTTATTCTTTGGATTCTTGTAGGCTGTTAAGAAAGTTAATTAACAGCCTTTAGTTGAAAAAGACTGATTTAATTTAGTAAACTAAGGTTTGTACAGACTTTGTGTGTGCTGCGTTCTTTGGGGTCCGTAGCTGGGACAGAACAACCACCAGTATCCAAATCTCCCCAAACTGTCCTTGAAACTGTCCGACTATCAAATCCTACCCATTTTGGACATCTCTATGCTCAAAACTTGGAAGATCTCACCATTCACCCGAGACTTCTGTAAACAAACAAATGTACAAATTTGCTCTTTCTGTTGTCAGCCTTGTTCTAGAGAAACAGTCATAACTTTTATTTGGCAATACTGTTGGGTGGCATTTATTTATAAGACCAAGCAGAGGAAAGAAAATACGTAAGCTTAATTACTAATTGGCCTCCCACTTACTTCTTTTTAAGATACAAGCTTTGAGTTGCTTAAGTTGCTTCTATAAATTGATTCCACTGGGTTTCTTCTTTTTTTTACTGTGTATTGCTGACATAAGTGCTCTGCTGGCTATTTTCTTGGACACATTTAACAAGATAATGTGCTACCCAAGAGATTAAACTCAACTTAGATATTACTAAGTGCAGGTTAAAGAAAGCTGGGGAGGATCACAAATGCCTTAGTAGGATACCTGGTCCATAAAATGTGATGGCTATTAGAATATCATTTTTTCCGCACTATTAACCTAATTTGCTTTGTGGTTTCTTGCTTGAATCTAGGTTTCTGTCATTTGCATCTGCCAGAAGAAGAATTTCCAGAGAACTATACATTCAACACCGATTCCATGAACTTTCCTACCAATGGTCTTTGTTTCGTGGGACTCATGTCAATGATTGATCCTCCTCGATCTACTGTCCCAGATGCTGTAATGAAATGCCGTAGTGCTGGGATCAAGGTAGGTTTTCTCCCAAAGTAACAAAGGACAATAATTTCCAAATCTTCAGAGCAATAATTCCCAAGAACAAAGGAGGCTCCAAAACAAACACAATTTCAAAACTCAACTATCCCATCCATCCATCCATCCATCCATCCATCCATCCATCCATCCTCTTA
>WNWU01000047.1:9685768-9710818 GCA_012654045.1 Ptyas mucosa | reverse complement strand
CATCCATCCATCCTCTTAAATATTATGACAATACAAAAGGACAATTCGTTGTAGACCTTTCATACCCAATTCCGTAAAGGTGCTTTTTCAAAAGGCAACTGGACATCTTTTGTTTTTGCTTGAAGATATTTTGCTTCTCATCCAAGAAGCTCCTTCAGTTCTTGGAGAAGCAGAACATCTGCAAGCGAAAACAAAGAAAGTCCAGTGGTCTTTTGAAAAAAGCACCTTTGGGTCAACCATGATCTGGATGACCGAGAATCTCTATAGTCATTCCTACTCAATGGTTTTTTCCTATTTCCTATTGAAATTTTACCTCTGGAAAGGAATGTGATACCCAAAGTCATGACCAATAGCAGATGGTCTATTTTAGTGGACCTGGAAAATATTTACGAGAGACACATCTTGGACTGATTTTTTTTCACCATTAATCCATTCTGCAGGTAATCATGGTGACAGGTGACCATCCTATTACAGCAAAAGCGATTGCTAAGAGTGTGGGGATCATTTCAGCTACCAGTGAGACAGTGGAAGACATTGCTAAGCGCCTCAACATTCCTGTCGAACAGGTGAACAAACGGTAAGGATGGCACAGAAATGGATGGGAGAAAGTAACCTCTCCTTCCACGGTCTTGGAATGGTATGTGAAAGTCACCTTGGGAGACAGGAGGAAGAGCTGCTGATTAGACAACAGTCTGATGAGAAGCAGCTGAGCCCACAAAAGGAATAGGGACATGGTAAACATCTCAGAAGGGATCCTCGCCTAGCTTCTTGCATGTAAAGATGAGGTGGGGGAGAGGTACAGTAGTAACCCTGGTTGGTACTCAACTGCTTTGAAACTCATCCAAGTTGGTACTCAATGCATGAGCCTTGGTGGCGCAGTGGTTAGAGTGCAGTACTGCAGGCTATTTCTGCTGGCTGCCGATTGCCTGCAATTTGGCAGTTTAAAATCACACCAAGCTCAAGGTTGACTCAGCCTTCCATCCTTCCGAGGTGGGTAAAATGAGGACCCAGATTGTTGCGGGCAATATGCTGACTCTGTAAACCACTTAGACAGGGCTGTAAAGCATTATAAAATGGTATATAAGTCTAAGCTAGACTATTTTGGCATGAAAATGTTGTCCCGGTACTCATCGTTTGTTTGATACTCAATGCACAAGCTAAAAGTTGTTGCTGCTACCTGCTTTGTGACTCACTACATTATTCCTTATGGGAAAAATCTTATGGTTTGGTATTCATCGTTTTTAGTACTCATTGTGCCTCCCAGAACCAAATAACAATGAGTACTGAGGTACTACTGTACTTTTCAGACTTGCAAGATTGTTATCAGTTTTGCGAGGTAGTTCAGCACACCCAGAAGTACTATCTCTAACTTTATTGTGAGGTTACATCAACAGAATCTCACTTACAAATAACACTAAGCCATGGTTTTGCAAACTGTGATGGTTGATATACTTACACAATTTTCCAAGACAGAACTAAACAAGCCACATTGTTGTTTACCACCTAATAAGGTAAAGGTAAGGTAAAAGTTCCCCTCACACATATGTGCTAGTCATTCCTGACTCTAGGGGTTGGTGCTCATCTCCGTTTCAAAGCCGAAAAGCCAGCGCTGTCTGAAGACGTCTCCAAGGTCATGTGGCTGGCATGACTAAATGTCAAAGGTGCACGGAACGCTGTTACCTTCCCACCAAAGGTGGTCCCTATTTTTCTACTTGCGTTTTTTACCTGCTTTCGAACTGCTAGGTTGGCAGAAGCTGGGACAAGTAACGGGAGCTCACCCCGTTACACAGCACTAGGGATTTGAACCGCTGAACTGCCGACCTTTTGATTGACAAGCTCAGCGTCTTAGCCACTGATCCACCACATCCCCAGTTACCACCTAATGCTGACCAGTAAATCCTTTACCTTTATGTCTGGTTTTGCAGAGAGGCCAAAGCAGCTGTGGTTAACGGCATGGAGCTGAAGGATATGACTTTAGAACAATTGGACGACATCCTAATCCACCATTCAGAGATTGTCTTTGCCCGTACTTCGCCCCAGCAAAAGCTGATCATCGTGGAGGGTTGTCAGAGACAGGTAAGGAGAAGAGAAGAACCTCTGTTGGGAGAAGGAGGTTGCACCACTATCTACTTTTCACAGTGGATGACTTCTAATCCAAAGGGAACAAATTATAGTAGACAAATAAGATCAAGCTAAGCTTGCTTTGTCGATGCTGGTTTGTTCAGTGATGGTCATTCAGTTTTGCTCCTTGGTTTCTTGTTCTGAAAGATCTACTCTTTTTATTTTGCTACTAGCTACATCCAAAGTAGCTTTTAGCTCTGGCAAAGCCGAAGAATCTATTGTACACATTCTATTGGCATTTAGTAGCTCCATCCTCTTAAACTGTTGGGCACCATGTAATTGATGGCAATGTCAAAGGTATGGATGCTTTCCAATTGAGATTCTCTGCATCTGCTTCCCTCTAAGACCTTCTCTCTACTTCAGCTCACAATTCTCTCAGCAGTCTTCCATTGCAACCTGTTACCGTGCCATGTGTAGGTCTCTAGCTGGAGGTGGACTTAACCTTTAAGTCCATACTAACAAGAAACAAATGCCAGTCTAACATTTTATGACCCCATTCAGGAACTAAAACTAACGGGGCTTCTTCCATATCTTTAAACCTGAATTGTTTGAGAGGCCGCCACAGAGAAGAGGGGGTCAACCTATTCTCCAAAGCACTAGGAGGCAGGACAAGAAGCAATGGATGGAAGTAATGGAAGTAGATGGAAACTAATCATGGAGAGAAGCAATCATGGAAGTAAGGAGAAACTTCCTAACAGGGAGAACAATTAGCCAGTGGAACAGCTGACCTTCAGAAGTTGTGGGCGCTCCATCGTTGGAGGTTTTTAAGAAGAGAATGTGGACAGCCACTTGTCTGAAATGATTATAAGGTCTGCTGCTTGAGCAGGGGGTTGGGGTAGAAGACCTCCAAGGTCCCTTCCAGCTCTATTCTGATTGATTGATATTCAGATCTTTCCCCCCTGATATTACAGAGCTGCAATAAACTTTGGGTTGACTGCTCAGTGAAACACTATGCAAACAGAACTCAGCTATCTGAACCAGTTGAGTCTCTTAGAAGGAAAACATATTCTCTTCCCCTCTCTCTCCCTCTCCCTCTCCCTTATTTTTGCCTTGCACAAATCAACCCCAGAAAAAATGACAAAACACATCCCCAAATTGTGTTATCTTCCACTTGCAAACGGCAAAACAAGAACCGAAGTTTAGCTTCATTCCACAATGTGGAACGTTTAGCTTCATTTCACTTCCTTCAGGCATGATTAAGAGACAATTTGGGGCAAGGTTAACAACCTCTTAGGTAATCCCTTTGAAATGTTACTACAATTGATACAATGGCTTTGCTTTCCCAAACTGCCTAGAGCAGGATCAGGCATCAATCTGCTTGGAACGAGCAGAATTTATTTAATTGTTCCAATTCTGTCTCATATTGAAATTATAGATTTTTTTAAAAAATTGAAAACAGATCAACGGGGAGAAAAATATTTGGGAAGAAAAATTGTAAACAAAGCAAGTACCAAAACTATGATCTGGTTTTTTTTTTTTTTAAAATTTAAGTATTCTTCCTTATTGTTGGGTCAGGGGAAAAAAATCGAGTTCAAATGTTCACGCATCATGCATACCAACAATCTGTTGCAAAAGATTAGACCTTTTTGAATAGTAATAATAATTCTTCCGGCCATCCCCGTAGCAGAATAATAACATTTTTGATAGTGTAATTTTCTTCATAATATTTATCTGCAGATCTCAAATCACAAATGCCAACACAACAGGACTTAAGCAACTTCAAGACTTGTGGACTTCAAATTTAAGACCTATGGACTTCAACTCCCAGAATTCCCCAGCTAGCATGGGTGGCTAACATGATGTCCACAGGTCTTAAAGTTGACATGGTTGGACATGATGTCCACAGGTCTTAAAGTTGACATGGTTGGACATGGCTGGACATGATGTCCACAGGTCTTAAAGTTGACATGGTTGGACATGGTTGGACATGGTTGGACATGATGTCCACAGGTCTTAAAGTTGACATGGTGTATCTCATACTCTTCAATCTTTGTATCCTCCAGGAAGCGGTAGTTGCTGTAACTGGCGATGGAGTCAATGATTCACCAGCTTTGAAGAAAGCAGATATCGGAATTGCGATGGGCATTGCTGGCTCTGATGCAGCTAAAAATGCAGCAGATATGGTCTTGCTGGATGATAACTTTGCATCCATTGTTACCGGAGTTGAAGAAGGTAAGATAAGCAGGCCATGATTTGAACCTTAACTACACACCATGATTCGTTGGACTTCACTGCTGAAGCTGAACGGATCATGGAATTCTGACGTATCTGATGGCAAGCTGGACAGGTCTAGAAAAGAATCCCTATGAAAATATGAAGACAATTTCATAATCATCATTGCCACAATATTTGATAAACAACATCCTTTATTGGTTTTTAACTTGTCATGTTTGTTTGTTTGTTTGTTTGTTTGTTTGTTTGTTTGTTTATTGGTTTATTTATTGGCCGCCCCTCTCTGGAGACTCAGGGCGACTTACAATGCGTTAAGCAATAGCCTTCCTACTTTTGTATATACCTGCTTAGTAGGGTTTTCGGGCCCCCCTAAGCGGTGTTCTTTTTTATACAAAGTCAGTTTATTGCCCCCACAATTCGGGTCCTCATTTTACCTACCCTGGAAGGATGGAAGGCTGAGTCAACCTTGAGCCTGGTGAGATTTGAACTCGCAGTAATTGCAGGCAGCTGGCAGCTAAGTGCTATTTAACAGCGCTTTAGTCTGCTGCTCCACCAAGGCTCCATATGCCCCAATCATGGCCAAACTCAGCCCAGTTTATCTCAAATTCATCCGTCCATCCATCCATCCATCCATCCATCCATCCATCCATTTAATTTTTAGAGCTTTACGGTCTATTACCTATCTTCATATAATAGCAGTAGACATTGCAGGAATTGGTCACATTTTGTAGCATTTGATTTGCCGTTCTCCATGAAATGAATCAGATGTTGAGAACATCCCCTCTGCAGCAGTGATCTGAAGTTGTCCACAGATGAGGTCTACCCTTGTTGCACTTTCAAAGGGAAAGACATATTGAAGATACTAATGACTTAGCCCTGGAAATATTGCTGGAAAGCTGATTTTTTTCAGTGCAAGTAATGACACTCATAGAAACAAAAGCTTCCTTGGGGTTGCGTTTTAGTAGACACAGCCACCAACAATGTTCAGATTAAACTGATAAAGGATTTGTAGATTTCAGAAGGTGGCATGCCGTATTCAGGCAGCTCTCAATGATCTTCTTGTTTCCCTGCTCTAGGCCGCCTGATTTTTGACAACTTGAAGAAAACGATTGCCTACACATTGACCAAAAACATCGCCGAGTTATGTCCTTTCCTGATTTACATCATCGCCAGCATACCCCTCCCTATTGGCACCATTACCATCCTCTTTATTGACCTGGGCACAGACATTGTGAGTTCTTGACTTCTGAAAGACAAAGTTTCCTCTTTCTCATATGCTTGTTCACCCAACCCAGGAGTCTGCAACCTTAACAACCCCTGTCCTAGGTTAATAGGGGTATTGTAAATTAGACTTTCTTGGCATGACTACTTTCTAGAGGGGATATTCAGCCGGTTCGTACCAGTTTGGGCGAACCGGTAGCGGAGATTGCAGGTAGGCCCGCCCACCTGGCTCTATTTAGGCACGTTTTTGAGGCCGGGTGCAAGCCCATGCGCACGGGGCAAAACAGTGGTAAGAATATTGGAAGCCCACCGCTGCTACTTTCTGTGTAGAGTAAACACAAGTCAATCCGATGTATGAGTATTCCTAACAACTTCTTGTCTTTCCTCGTACAGATTCCTTCCGTTGCCCTGGCCTATGAAAAAGCGGAAAGTGACATCATGAAGAGGAAACCGAGGCACAAAAAAAGAGACCGACTGGTCAACCAGGAGCTTGCAGTCTACTCCTACTTGCAAATCGGTATGATACGGGAAATTCTTACCAGAGAGGAATGAGTAGGTGTTGGGGGTGGATCTTTGTGGATGAACGTGGAGACTATTTCTCATCTTGAATGACCAGGATCCTGCTAACTGAGGTCCAAATGCCTCCAGAGACAATGGTGGGGTAGATGTTCTTCTAATCTTTTTTTCATCAGCTTTCTTCTCCTAAAAAAGCCAACCCTTTCGTCTCTCTTGCAGGCCTTCTCCAAACCATCGGAGCCTTTTTGACCTATTTCACTGTTTATGCTGAGCAAGGATGGCTTCCTCACTCTCTCCTCCATATTCGAATTCCGTGGGAACAAGAAAATTTGTCGGACTTGGTGGACAGCTATGGACAAGAATGGGTACAGTGTTGCAAATCTTGTTCATTGAAGGCATCCGTTATGCTGAGTCAAAGACAAGGACCAGTCCAGGAGAAGATTCTACTTACTGTATTTTTTGGAGTATAAGACGCACCTTTCTCTCCCCCTAAAAGAGGGTGGAAATTTAGATCCATCTTATAGACTGAATACGGGCGTTTTCACTCTCCATGGCCCCCAGAAGCACTTTGAAGGCCAAAAATGGGTACATTTTTGGCAAAAACAGGCTAGTTTTTGGTGAAAATGGGTGCATTTTTGGCAAAAACGGGTGCATTTTTGGCAAAAATGGGCCATGAAGAGCACTGCAGAATATTCCGGGGGCCTGGGAGGGCGAAAACACGAGTCGCAGAGGCCAAAACCTATTTTTTCTTGTTTTCCTCCTGTAAATTTAGGAGCGTCTTATAGTCCGGTGCATCTTAGACTCTGAAAAATATGGTAATTGTGTCCCAGCTTAGCCCCAAAGCCAACTGGTGGCTTTGAGCCAGTCACTCTTTATTAACTGTAGGAAGAAGGCAAAGAAAGTGTTTATGGAGATTCTCAGTCATCCAGGTCATGGTTATCCCAAAGCTGCTTTTACAAAAGGCAACTGGACTTTTATTGGAGGTTTTTTTTCCCCCCTTATAAACGTTTCGCTTCTCATCCAAGAAGCTTCTGAAGAAACTGAAGAAAGCTTCACTTTCTTCTGAAGCAAGGACAAACATCTTCCAACAACGATGCCAAGAAGATAGCAAGGACAAGTCCAGACAGTAGTCAACATTGATTCAAATCTTCCCCCACCCCAATATCTATAGGTACAGCAAGGGTAATAATTTCTTCAGTGCTAAATTCATTAAGAGACATTAACTCAGGGGTGAAATCCAGCAGGTTCTGGAGAACCGGTAGCGGAAATTTCGAGCAGTTCGGAGAACCGACAAATACCACCCCTGGCTGGTCCCAGAGTGGGGAGGGAATGGAGGTATTGCAATATCCTTCCCCTGCCACGCCCACCAAGCCACACCACGCCCATCAAGCCACACCCACAGAACTGGTAGTAAATAAATTTGGATTTCACCACTGCATTAACAGTATTTTTTTTAAAGTCCTAATCTCTTTGAAGTTGACTTCGGTAACCTCGTAGTTTTCTTCTCTAGGGTCTGGGATTGCCTTCTTTCGAGATAATTATTTTTGATTTCCCAACCTAGCCTAGAGCCTTGAGACTTCCTTATAGTCTTTCACCAATCAGATCCACCTCCCCCTTTAACCTTCTGAACTGAGATGAGAATTGACAAAGATACCTCCAAAACAGAGCCTAATGAGGTTGCCCTGGGCCTGCTTATGTGAAACCTATACCAGCCTCATCCATGATATTGTATCAGTTTAGCGTTTAAATAACATTAGTCAGTAAACTCCCCCAGGCGTGGAATGACATTGCCTGCAAAATTCTGCCAGTTGATCCATTCTACAGCAGACGATCTACCGACAGGGTCTTGCCACATCACTTCTTGGTACAATTTGGAAATAGCTTTGTGTGCTTTCACGTTGTCAATGCTTCCTTGCCCCTGAAATGAGTGATTTTGGCTTCCTTCAGCACCCACTGGCAAATCCGTCTTTCCAGTTGGTTGCATGTCGTGCGCACAATATGTAGCCATTAATGTTGGGAGACTGAGTTGTTGGCATGGACATCTGAAGTCCAGTCCTGCATGGTTTATTTCCTGGTTCCACAGCTCCTAAGTGTTCTGACCGGGCTCCCAAACAGACAAACCCTCTGTAGTTAAATAAATGCTCCCTTTATTAGGAGTGTCAGCAACCCCGGCAAAAAGTCTCTCTCTCACACATACACACAGCAGGCTAACAAGTCTGTCCAGCAGGGAGATGAATAGTTATCTGCCACACCTATTCATCTCCTCCTCCTGCCTTTTATCCCCAGAACTAGGGTAAGGCTTCGCTAGCAGCGGTGGCTCTTCTGTCCCAAGGACCGGCCCATAGATTTCTACTGTTCGCCTCTCCTCTGCCTTCTGCACATCCACATGTCAGGCACTGGATCCAGCTGTTCCTCCTCTTCCACATCAGCCACCTCCAGACCTGGGGGCTGTTGACTCTCCATCTGATGGCTGACAGATGGCCCAGGCGCCACCTCTGTCTCTCTCTCTGACAGCTCCATTCCCTCTTCCCCCTCAGAGCTCTCAGGTTGCCTTGATGCTGGCCATGACTCCCACATCTCCTCCTCCTCCTTTGATTCGGCTGCTGGAGGGGCCGGCGGCCAACAGCCCACAACATTAAGATTAGATTTCATATTAGAAGTGTTCACTGTACAATGTTCAGTCTAAAAAACCGCCGTTCTTATGTTGTCTAGTAATACAGGCTATATCGGGCAGAACATCTAAAAATAGTTCCAGTGATTCATTTCACAGGAATCTCTCTAAATCCACTTACTGAGCTGGTACGAGTATAAGTCTTGAGGTCATCCATCAAATTCCAGGAAGGATCAAATGGATTCCTTCAATCAGTGCAGCTACCAATTTAGAAGACACCTTCTAAAGCCATCATAGTTAGCTGATAATGATGTGACCCAGGCCCACGTAGTTGATATTAAATGCAGAACGGTTCCAAACCCCCCCCCCCCCAGATTTTATTAAAACAGCTGAGAATTAGCTCATTCTCAGCGTATTCTACATGAAATGAAAGCAAAGTCCTTAAAACACCAGTCTTTAGTTTAAGTCCACCAAGCTTAAAATCGCCAAGGTTGGAGATCCCTGTCCTAGACCACTGTTTGCTGTGAAAGTCTGTCTTGAGCTCAGCAATTTAATTCCTCTTCCTTCTCCATGTTTTGCAGACCTTTGAGCAAAGGAGAAACTTGCAGTTCACCGGCTACACGGCTTTTTTTGTCAGCATCACCATTCAACAAGTGGCGGATTTAATCATCAGGAAGACCAGACGGAACTCCATTTTCCAACAAGGACTTTTCAGGTTGGTGTAGATACACAGTAGCAGAGTTGGAAGGGACTTTGTAAGTTGTCTAGTCCAACCCCCATCCCACCCAAGCAGAAGACCCTGCACCTTTTCTGACAGATGGCAGTCCGGTCTCTTCTTGAAAGCTTCCAATGATGAAGCTCCCGCAACTTCTGAAGGCAACTTTGGTTCCATTGATTGATTGATCACTGTCAGAAAATTTTCTTCTTATTTCCAGGTTGAATCTCTCCTTGTTCAGTTTCCATCCATGATTCTTTGTCTGGCCTACAGGTGCTTTGGAGAATAGCTTGACCCCCCCTCCTCTTTGTGGCAGCTCCTCAAATATTGGAAGACTGCTATCATAGTAGATTCCATGGGTTTCTAAATTTTATTTATTTGTTTGTTTGTTTTTGTTTATTTGTCAAACATTTAATTTAATTTAATTTAATTTAATAATTAATTCAATTTATATGCCGCCCCTGTCCAAAGACTCAGGACGGCTCACAATACATTTTTAAAAATCATTATAAAAACATTTAAAAATTAAAAACATTAAAAACTCATTCATGCTATTCATGGCCGGATCTCGTCAGATCACAAGAGTGAGATCAACGGCCCCAGGCCTGCCGGAAAAGCCAGGTCTTTACTGCTTTTCGGAAGGCTAATAGGGTGGGGATGGTCCCGACGTCAGGAGGTAACTGGTTCCAGAGAGCTGGGGCAGCCACAGAGAAGGCCCTCCCCAGCGGGCCTGCCAGCTGGCATTGGTTAGCTGACGGGACCTGGAGGAGACCAACTCTGTGGGATCTTACCGGTCGCTGGGAGCTATGCAGCAGAAGGTGGTCTCGAAGATAACCTGGCCCTGAGCCATGTAGGGCTTTAAAGTAAAAACATGTATAAGGTAGCAGGTATAGGTATAAACATAAACATAAACATAAACAAAGGGAGCAAGTACAGATAAATGGGGACAGTAAGGCAGGGACGGTAGGCACACATTTATGCACGCCTCCCTTTACGGACTTCTTGGGAATGGAGTGAGGTCCACGGTAAACAGTTTGAAGTTGAAACTTGAGGGTTTGAGGCTGTAACAACAGAGTTGGGTAGAGCATTCCAGGCATTGACCACTCTGTTGCTGATTATTTCCCGTAATGGAGTTTGAAGCGGTTTACCTTGAGTTTGTATCGATTATTTGCCCGTGTTCTATTGTGGTTAAAACTGAAGAAGTCCTTGACAGGCAAGACATTGTAGCAGACAATTTTGTGTACTATGCTTAAATCGGACCACAGGTGGCGCAATTCCAGATTGTCCAAGCCCAAAACTTTAAGCCTGGTGGCATAGGGAATTCTGTTGTGAGTAGAGGAGTGGAGTACTCTTCTCGTAAAACACCTCTGGACCCGCTCAATCATGTTAATGTCTGATATACAGTGTGGGTTACAGCCGGACGAGCTGTATTCAAGAATTGGTCTGGCAAAGGTTTTGTTTGTATGCCTTAGTTAGCGATACAATATTACCGGAGAAGAAACTTTGCAAAATTAGGTTAACCACACTTAGTGCCTTTTTTGGCAATGCTGTTACAGTGAGCTCTGGGGTTTAGAACAAGCTATTTGCTCATCATTCTTGGTTGCTGCCGAGAAGATGGCCTCTCAGAACCCCGAGAAAAACAAAATCACAAAGTTGTCCAAACAATTTTGGAACTCAAACTTGGGCTCAAGAAAGCATCAGGAGATGCAGTGCTAGCATCACTGCCCATGAGTGAATCATAAGATTCAAATTTGGACTCAGGAGCACCTCAAGAATGTGATCCTAAACAACTAGAAGTATATAGCCCTTAAAATAAAAAGTGAAGAGCTTTGAGGACCTAGAAGGAAACACATCTACGCACAGAGAGAAACCACATCTAGCCGATCAAGCATGGATTTCATCCTCTCTTCCTGACCACCCACCACATACGTGTGCGTAGTAACATCTGCATGCGAACCTTCTATTGATACTATCAAAGGCTCTCCATCTGGCGTGGTGGCACAGTGGTTGGAGTGCAGTACTGCAGGCTACTTCTGCTGACTGCTGATTGCCAGCAGTTTGGCAGTTCAAATCCCACTGGCTTAAGGTTGGCTCAGCCTTCCATCCTTCCGAGGTGGGTAAAATGAGGACCCAGATTGCTGGAGGCAAGAGGCTGACTCTGTCAACCGCTTAGAGAGGGCTGCAAAGCACTATGAAGCGGTATATAAGTGCTATTGCTATTGCCCTCCCTTCCTTTCCTTCCTTCCTTCCTTCCTTCCTTCCTTCCTTCCTTCCTTCCTTCCTTCCTTCCTTCCTTCCTTTTCTTTCCTTCCTTCCTTCCTTCCTTCCTTCCTTCCTTCCTTCCTTCCTTCCTTCCTTCCTTCCTTCCTTCCTTCCTCCCTCCCTCCCTCCCTCCCTCCCTCCCCTCCCTCTCTCCCTCCCTCCCTTCACAGTGTTTAGAATGCAGTATTGCAGGCTAACTCTGCCCACTGCCAGCAGTTCGATACTGATTGGTTCAAGTTTTGACTCAGCCTTCCCTCCTTCCAAGTTCAGTAAAATTAGGACCCGGATTGTTGGGGGGCAATATGCTGACTCTGTAAACCGCTTAGAGAGGGCCGTAAAGCACTATGAAGTGGTAAATAAGTCTAAGTGCTATTGCTATGTGCACATCTCATAAATAATATGATTATCCTTAGCTTTATTTTTTTTTTTTTCAGGAACAAAGTAATCTGGATCGGTATATTTTCGCAGCTAGCAATAGCTTTGATTCTCTGTTACGGTCTTGGAAGCATCAATGCTTTGAATTTCACACCTCTTCGGTAAGTTTAACTTCTTGTGGTTAGTTAGGCTAATGAATTACAATCAATTAAAACAAATTTATATGGCCGCCCAACTGTCTCGTGGTGACTCTCGGTGGCTAACATTAAAATTACATGTTGCTGTGATTGTAGTATAGTATCATCCCAGCTTTTTAAAGTTTGTATCCATGAGTTGTATTTCCTAATTCCCGCCCAACCTTCTCTTGTCTAGGTTTCAGTATTGGTTCGTCTCTGTGCCTTTTGCCATCTTGATATGGGTCTACGATGAAATGCGCAAGTTATTCATCAGACGATATCCAGGAAGTAAGTGGCATAGCGTTTTATTTTGTTGTTGTTAGTTGCGAAGTCGTGTCCAACCCATCGCAACCCCATGGACAACGTTCCTCCAGGCCTTCCTGTCCTCTACCATCCCCCAGAGTCAGAGGTGGGATTCAAAATTTTTCGCTACTGGTTCTGTGGGCGTGGCTTGATGGGTGTGGCTTGATGGGCATGGCAGGGGAAGGATACTGTAAAATCTCCATTCCTACCCCACTCCAGGGGAAGTATACTGTAAAATCTCCATTCCCTTTCCACTCCAGGTGTTGGTTACTGCAAAATCCCCATTCCCTCCTGATCAGCTGGGAGTCTGGAGGCAGAGAATGGGGGCGGGGCCAGTCAGAGGTGGTATTTACCAGTTCTCCAAACTACTCAAAATTTCAGTTACTGATTCTCTAGAACCTGCTGAATACCACCTCTGCCCAGAGTCCATTTAAGCTTACACCGACTGCTTCAGTGACTCCATCCAGCCACCTCATTCTCTGTTGTCCCTTTCTTGTTTTGCCCTCAATCGTTCCCAGCATTAGACTCTTCTCCAGTGAGTCCTTCCTTCTCCTTAGGTGGCCAAAGCATTTGAGTTTCATCTTTAGGATCTGGCCTTCTAAAGAGCAGTCAGGGTTGATCTCCTCTAGGACTGACCGGTTGGATCGTCTTGCAGTCCAAGGGACTCGCCGGAGTCTTCTCCAGCACCGTAGTTCAAAGGCCTCCATTCTTTGGCGCTCAGCCTTCCTTATGGTCCAACTTCCACAGCCATCCATTGCAACTGGGAAAACCATGGCCTTGACTATACGCACTTTTGTTGGGAGGGTGATGTCTCTGCTTTTTAGTAAGCTGTCTAGATTTGCCATAGCGTTTTACGCACAATTTAAATTGCCACATCTATTCCAACCCAAGCGAACATTACTGAATCTGCAATTTCAATTAAATGCTCGTTATCGCAGGCAATATCACCCTTGCCAAAAAAAGATGTAAGAGGTTCCTTCAGGTCAGGGATTATTATTATTATTTTTTTTGTCTTGGCCAGGAATTGCAAGCCAGTAGACTTGGCTCCACTTCACTTTCTAATAAAGGGTTCATTGGTTTGGAGAGAAGCCAAACGCAGCATAAAACATTAAGTTAGCCAGTTATAGTTTTAGAGCCGTTGTCATTTCAACAGAATTTAAAACTGTGCATTTCTGGTTGCCCCGATTGCACAGTCCTGTCCAGGACCCAATATTGATGTTATAGTTGTTTTTTAATCCCACCTGAATAAAGAGATTCATACAGATACAGATTCTACAGATTAACAGAGTTGGAAGGGACCTTGTAGGTCATCTAATCCAACCTTCCACTCAAGCAGGAGACCCTACACCATTTCTGATAAATGGCAGTCCAATCTTTTCTTGAAAGTCTCAAGTGATGAAGCTCCCACAACTTCTGAAGGCAACTTCTGTTCCATGGGTTGATTGTTCTCACTGTCAGAAAGTTCCTCCTTATTTCCAGGTTGAATCTCTCCTTGATCAGCTTCCATCCATTATTCCTTGTCTGGCCTTCGGTGCCTTGGAGTATAGCTTGACCCCCTCCTCCTCTCTGTGGCAGCCCCTCAAATCTTGGAAGACTGCTATCCTGTCTCCCCTGGTCCTTCTCTTCACTAGATTAGCCATGCCCAGTTCCTTCAACTCTTCATCATATGTTTTAGTCTCCAATCCCCCTAATCATCCTTTTGGATTTGGATAGGAAAACATTTTTTGCCTAACACGGATGGAGTTACTTAGTTGGGTCATGAAATGTCTGCAAGAAAACAATCAAGCTCCAAAGTCCCCACAGGCCAATCTGAGATACAAATACGTTCTCCTATTAATAGCATTCATTATGCCGACCAACCTGCTTATTTGAAAAAAAAAGTTTATTTATTTTTTTTTCTCCTTTCACTACAGGCTGGTGGGATAAAAACATGTACTACTGAAAGTGATGAACAGCATAAGTCAGTGGCCATTTTTTTGGACACGTCCTTCAAAGTTGTGTTTGTGCAATATCAATGGGTAGCAGGATCTTCTCCCTGGAGGGAAAGAAAGAAAGAAAAAAAAAGAAGGACCACGGGACTGCAAAAGAATTAACCTGTGATTACCAACTTGAATATTTCCTGTTTTTATTGCCCGATCCTTTAAGTGTTGAATATGTACAAAGTCTGAAGCCTCTTGTATATAGAACGAAAGAAACCAAAGGATTGTTCTTCCCACTCACGGCAAAAAAAAGGACGAACCTCGACTTGCACTAGGTTTCTTCAAAGTTGTATTTTTGTTGTTCAGCATGACGATGGCGTCTTCTGCAGCAATCCCAGTGGCAGCTAAGTGGGTGTCGATTTGCATTGCCTGGCCATGGATTGCAGTGTACAAATATAGTTTGATAATAAAAGTCTTTTTATAGAAAGTCTGGCTTTTGTCATACCTGGTTCCTTAAGAGTTGGCAGAAGCTCATACAAAGCTGAAGTTCGACAGAGCGAATTGGTTCCCGGAAAGAGTTTATTGACCACTTTGGACCAATAGATGTGATGTGTACATTATTGTGGGTGATGTAATTCCAATTCCAAAAGTTAGAACATCCTTGAAAAAGAGTCACTTATGAACATTTTTCACACTTACGACCGTTGTAGCATCCCATGTGATCAAAATGTTTTAATTTTTAAATGTTTTTATAATGGTTTTTCTTTTTTTTTAAATGCATTGTAAGCCGCCCTGAGTATCCGGAGAAACGTGGCATATAAATTGAAATAATAATAATAATAATAATAATAATAATAATAATAATAATGATGATGATGATGATGATAATAATAATAAAAAATTCAAATACTTTGCAACTGACTCATATTTATGACGGTTGCAGTGTCCTGGGCTCATGCGATCCCCTTTTTGCGACCTTCGGACAAGCAAAGTCAATGGGGAAGCCCAATTCGCTTAACAACCGTGTTACTAATTTAATGATTCACTTAACAACTGGGGCAAAAAAGTTCGTAAAATGGGGCAAAACTCACTTGACAAATTTGTTTCACTTAGCAACATAAATTCTGGGCTCAATTGTCATTCGTGGAGGACTGCGTTGCTCATACGTTGAGGACTACCTGTTCAAGGACATTCCTGCACAGGTAGCCTGGATGGGACAAAGAAATCTCTGTGGTTTATGATGCAAGGGAAATGAGAGAGATATAATTGCTTGTTTTCTTTTCCTGATTGCTTAATTGTTTTTCTTTACTGTTGCATTGCTGCTTTTAAAAAAATCAGCTCTTTGGCAGTTGAACATCTACCATGATTTATTATTAAAAGTCTAAAATAGCAACATCAACTCAGAAGCAGGGATGCTATTCAGCAGGTTCTAACAGGTTCTGGAGAACCTGTAGCGGAAATTTTGAGCAGTTCGGAGAACCGGCAAATGCCACCTCTGGCTGGCCCCAGAGTGGGGTGGGAATGGAGATTTTGCAATATCCTTCTCCCAGGAGTGGGGAGAGAATGGGGATTTTGCAGTATCCTTCCCCCTGGAGTGGGTTGGGAATGGAGATTTTGCAATATCCTTCCCCTAGGAGTGGGGAGAGAATGGGGATTTTGCAGTATCCTTCCCCCTGGAGTGGGTTGGGAATGGAGATTTTGCAATATCCTTCCCCCAGGAGTGGGGAGGGAATGGGGATTTTGCAGTATCCTGGAGTGGGGAGGGAATGGGATTTTGCAACATCCTTCCCCTGGAGTGGGGAGAGAATGGGGATTTTGCAGTATCCTTCCCCCTGGAGTGGGTTGGGAATGGAGATTTTGCAATATCCTTCCCCCAGGAGTGGGGAGGGAATGGGGATTTTGCAGTATCCTGGAATGGGGAGGGAATGGAGATTTTTGCAATATCTTCCCCCAGGAGTGGGGAGGGAATGGGGATTTTACAGTATCCTTCCCCCAGGAGTGGGTTGGGAATGGAGATTTTGCAGTATCCCTCCACCAGAAGTGAGGTGGGAATGGAGATTTTGCAATATCCTTCCCCCAGGAGTGGGGAGGGAATGGAGATTTTGCAGTATCCTTCCCCCAGGAGTGGGGTGGGAATGGGGATTTTGTCAAGAAAATTTCTCCTTAGAACTAGGTTGAATCTCTCCTTGATCATTTTCCATCCATTATTCCTTGTCTGGCCTTCAGGTGCTTTAAATTTGTTAAATTTGTACTGTGCCGCCCTGGCAGAAGCCAAACCAGTCCAACCTGCTCTGCATATTTTATTGCTTATGTCTGACTCGAGTTTCCATCCTACACTTTCACTTTTTACAATGTCCTAGTTCTGTTTCCTCTATAGAGTTTTTATGGTTATGCAGGTTAGGTAAAACGCGATCCAGAGAATAACAGAATTGGAAGGGACCTTGGAGGTCTTCTAGTCCAACCCCCTGCTTAGGCAGGAAACCCTACACCACTTCAGACAAATGGTTGTCCAATCTCTTCTTAAAAACCACCAGTGCACCCTCAAGATAGCCCTATGTCTTAATATAAACAAGTGTATTAACACTAGGATTAGTAATGGCCTGATTAGAAGTTAGAATAGAGGTAGAAATAAGGTATAGAGCAGGGGTGAAATCCAGCAGGTTCTGACAGGTTCTGGAGAACCGGTAGTGGAAATTTTGAGTAGTTCAGAGAATCGACAAATACCACCTCTGGCTGGCCCCAGAGTATGGTGGGAATGGAAATTTTGCAATACCCTTCCCCTGGAGTGGGGTGGGAATGGAGATTTTGCAGTATCCTTCCCCTGGAGTGGGGAGGGAATGGGGATTTTGCAATATCCTTTCCCTGGAGTGGGAAGAGAATGGGGATTTTCCAGTTTCCTTCTCCTGGAGTGGGGTGGGAATGGAGATTTTGCAATATCCTTCCCCCAGGAGTGGGGAGAGGATGGGGATTTTGCTGCATCCTTCCCCCAGGAGTGGAGTGAGAATGGAGATGATGATGATGATGATGATGATTTATTAGTCATATTTCTATGCCGCCCACTCTCCGAGGTCTCTGGGCGGCTTACACCAAAGACAGTATACTAAATAGCATATTGCCCCCAACAATTTTACCCACTTCGGAAGGATGGAAGGCTGAGTCAACCTTGAGCCGGTGAACTAGCACTCAGCTGAAGTAGCTGCAGTACTGCACCCTAACCACTGCGCCACCTCGGCTCTTGATGATGTTACCTAGTTTGGTAATGAAATGTTGGGAAGAAAACAACCACGCTCAGAGAACACCAAGGAACCCACAGTTCAGGGGTGCTATTCAGCAGATTCTGACAAGTTCTAGAGATCCAGTAGCGGAAATTTTAAATAGTTTGGAGAACAGGCAAATACCATCTCTGGCTGGCCCCAGAGTGGGGTGGGAATGGAGATTTTGCAGTATCCTTCCCCTACCACGTCCACCAAGCCACACCGTGCCCACCAACCCACGCCCACAGAACCGGTAGTAAATAAAAATGAATTCCACCACTGCCACAGTTCTATTGAATTCCCTGGGATATAGTCCAAAGGCCACTTAAGCAAAACTGTCTACATGCAAGGCAGGAACTTGAGAATAAGCTTTGAACCCAAGTTTGCATAAGGCTATAGTAATCACTCCTGCTTAATAATGTTTAGGGTGCATGTTCATGAATAATATCTACTGCATTCCATATTGTTAATTCTGGCCTCTTCTTTAGCATACATTTGGTGCTTGCTCAACGCAAGAGTCTTCAAAATAAAGTGTGAAGTTATCTGATCCTTTCTGTTCCCAAGGCATGCCAACAAAATAGAAACACATTCTTCGAAAGGAATGAGCAAAAAACACGGCGTGCCTTCTTTCTCTCTCTCACACACACACACACACTCGTCTGCAAATATTTCACATTGGAAAAAATGTGCCTTATCTCTTCTCTTTCATCTCAGCCATGCGGACTTATTTAATCTGCTCCGATCTGAACAAAACAGAGACGGTTTTTTTCCCCCAATGGGAGCAAAATCAAAGCAGTATTGAAAACCTGGATTTTGTTGTTAGTTGCGAAGTCATGTCCGACCCATCGAGACTCCATGGACAACGTTCCTCCAGACCTTCCTGTCCTCTATCATCCTCTGGAGTCCATTTAAGATCACACCGACTGCTTCAGTAACTCCAGCCAGCCACCTCGTTCTCTGCCGTCTCCTTCTTCTTTTGCCCTCCATCGTTCCCAGCATTAGGCTCTTCTCCAGTGAGTCCTTCCTTCTCATTAGGTGGCCAAAGTATTTGAGTTTCCTCTTCAGGATCTGGCCTTCTAAAGAGCAGCCAGGGTTGACCTCCTCTAGGACTGACCGGTTGGATCTCCTTCCAGTCCAAGGGACTCGCCGGAGTCTTCTCCAGCACCAGAGTTCAAAGGCCTCCATTCTTTGGCGCTCAGCCTTCCTTATGGTCCAACTTTCACAACCATCCATTGCAACTGGGAAAACCATCGCCTTGACTATACGCACTTTTGTTGGCAGGGTGATGTCTCTGCTTTTTAGTATGCTAGGAGATTGTTACTACACCTCAATGAAAAAAGATGTAAACTTCAAGTTAAACTTCTTCGTCATTGGATTAAAACCCCCCAAGGAGTTGCCTGGACAGCATCGGACTTTCCTTTCACCAGATACATCCACAGCTGAGCATCCTTTCGGCTTTGGCCCAGTCGCTTCATTCTTTCTGGCACTACTAGTACTAGCACTCTGCTCTTCCCCAGTAGCATATTGGACATCTTCCGACCTGAGGGGCTCATCTTCAAGCGTCTTATCTTTTTGCCTTTAGCTCATAGCTTCATTGAGCTACGCAAGCCCCTTCTTCACGACAAGGCAGTAATCCATGAAGAGGGAAAATCTGGATAGAGGTTCATTTAAAATACCTTTTTTTCCCCTGGCCCTGTAAAGAATTTGTAAAAAAAAAATTGCAAGCAATCAAGTCCAATCCAGTTGGATTTTTACTGTCACGAAGAAAGATTGAATTTTCTGTCGGTAGCAATTCCAAATTTGCTTCTATGAAAATGTTAACCGGAAAATATATATTCATATCTGCAGAGTTGAAACAATGGATAGAAATAAAATGCATTGTTTTGAATTAGCAGCCAACAAGCCAAACTTTAAAAGTATGAATACTTTAAACAGGAGTGTGCAGACTGAAGAAGCAAATGCAAAGACTACGTACAGTATTTTTTTGACCGCAGTATGAAGCTGATTTGCATTGCAATCCTTCTTCTGGATATTATTTTTTCCCCGACATCCTACACTAGCTCCCATCTGTGACATTTCTGGTTCACTGCTATCCAGGCATTAACCAGATATGAAGCTGCTAAGCCTCTTTCAAAAACAGTTCTCTGCTTTACATGAAAAGAGAACTGCAGGTAGAGGATGAGTAGAGACAGGGCCACAGTCGAAGGACCCTGTGAATTGTCATTCATCCCAGTGGTGAAATCCTACCGGTTCGCACCAGTTCAGACGAACCGGTAGTGATAAAATCTACCAGTTCGGTGAACGGGTAGTAAAAAAAAAAAAGCTACCAGTTGGTCTGAACTGGTATTTCTGACAATCAGCTGTGCCGTGCGATTTATATTCGCTAGAAAGCTTTCTAGCGAATCTAAATAGCACGGCACAGCTGTTTCCCCTTTGCTGTTCTACTTACCTTGTTAAGCGTCCTTTTTCTGTGCAAAGCATGTGTTTGCCGTGCACTGGTTATCCGTGCACGCAGCCCATGTTTGGCATGCACCGCGCATGCGCAGGCAGCGAACCAGCCAGTGGCAAACTGTGGAGGATTTCACCACTGATTCATCTCCATCTGGAGGGTCATACATTCTCAACCATTGAGGTACCACCCAGGGGTGGGTTCTAAATTATTTTTGCTACCGGTTCTGTGGGTGTGGTTTGATGGTCATGTGACAATTCTTTAGGATTTAGCAGAGGTACTGGTCTACCAGGCTTTTAACTGCTTGCAGAGCTGTACCGGTCTACCCATTTGTTCTTGGAGCGTTCCAGTCTACCCATTTGTTTTTGGAGGCATTGGTCTACCCATTTGTTTTTGAAGGTAATGGTCTACCCATTTGTTTTTTGAGCGCACCGGTCTACCACCACACTGCCTTTTAACACTGATCAGCTGTAGGGCGGCCCTTTGAAGCCCCCCAGCAAGAGTTTAAACAATTTTTTTTCCTTCTAGCCAATCAGCTGGGACTCGGGAGGCAGCAAATAGATTGGGGGTGGGGCCACATAAAAGGTAAGAATAACGTGGGGGTGGGGAGGTGGGGAGGTGGGGGGGTGGGGGGGTGGGGGGTGGGAGGGCCCAGTTCCCGAACAAAGAGAACCGGTTCAGTGACATCATATCATCACAGCTACCAGCTCAGCCGAACCGGGCTGAACCGGGAGGAACCCACCACTAGTACCACCTCAAGGAAAGAAGAGCAAACTACAACCACATACAAGTTTTTCCAAAATAATTTACAGAGCAATCCTTATGGAAAATTACGCCTTTAGTAGCCAGAGACTCATATTTAACAAACCACAGATAAACACAGTATAATCTGTTCCACTGTTCTAAACTGGGGGAAAAAAACCCACAACACCCTATTTAATCCGGTGTCTCCACATGTAGCCGATTGTATTGAATTAAGAAGAATAAGTGTGACACATTGACATAACCCCATTCAAAAGCCACGGTGTTAGTTGCTGGCAGTTGCTCTTAGAAACTGTTTGATGGATGATAACAAGTCTAGTTCCCAGGCCAATGTTTGACCTGCCCATGGAACTGAAAAGAGGTCACCCTTAACCTCCTGCGGTTGCAGGTTTCAGGAAGTAATGAAGGCCCAAAATATCTGTTTTCTTTCCTAGCACTGAATATTCATACACATAAGGTATGTTTTTCCATCTTGATTTGCATGGACTAATCCGATGTTTCTCAAGCTTGGCTCCTTTAAGATGCGTGGACTTCAATTCCCAGAATCCCCCGGCCACCATGTTGTCTGGTGGATTCTGGAAGTTGAAGTCCACACATCTTAAAGGCGCCACTGAGAAATACTGGATTAGTCTAATGGCCAGCAGTTTGCCTACATCTCCGACAAATGTGTTTTCCAGTGGTGAAATCCAATTTTTTTTACTACTGGTTCTGTGGGTGTGGCTTGATGGGTGTGGTGTGGCTTGGTGGGTGTGGCTTGGTGGGCGGCGCAGGGGAAGGATACTGCAAAATCCCCATTCCCACCCCACTCTGGGGCCAGCCATAGGTGGTATTTGCTGGTTCTCCGAACTACTCAAAATTTCCGCTACCAGTTCTCCGAATTGCTTAAAATTTCCGCTACCGGTTCTCCAGAACCTGTGAGAACCTGCTGGATTTCACCCCTGGTGTTGTCTCTGAACTTTGTCCTTCTGATTGGAGATATCAGAAAGGTAAGCTTGGGTCCTTCTGCAAATTTATTCTCTTCCTTGCTTACAGTATGTGGAAAAGTTTTGGGAAAAGTGTATTTTCTAAAACTAGCTAATAACACCATTTTTTTGTTTAGTAGTACCATAAAATTGCATATCAATGGAAAGATAATTTAAGAATGTAATGCAATAACTTTTATGAAGGATTTGCTCTTAGAATAGCAGTTACAAGAAAAGTGAAATACGTAGAAAAAACAAGATATACAGAAATGATCACCATGTCAGTTAATCCTTAGTCGGGTAACCTTTAGCATGAATGCCAGCCTTATGACGTCTTCCCTTGGAGTGAACCAAATCTTTTAGTTCTGCAGCTGTTATCATGTGAAACCAAGATTGAAGGATTGCTTCTATTAACTGGGTTTATTGCTGGGTCGCTTCTGACTAACAAGTTTCTTTAGTCGGCTCCATAGATTTTCCATTGGGTTAAGGTCTGGGCTATTCCCAGGCCATTCCAGCAGTGGAATAGGATTATCTTGAAACTCCAAAAAGAAAAGCGGTGTTATTAGCCATCAAACCTCAAAAATATATTTTCCCCAAAAGGTTTCCACAATTTTGGCCATTATTGTATAAGAAAATAAACTAGAAATCTTGGCAGTAATATACCCCACAATGGCTGCGTTGAGATAATGGTGCAAAACTAAAACAAAGCTGATTTGGTTTGATTTTGGCTTAGTGTTTGAACTCAATCACTGGCTTTGCAAAACATGACCCGTGACAGAGGGTGATGTCACCGAGGTTGACCAGATCTGAATACCAAAGTTATGAATATTAAAACTGCTTTTATTACAAGGTTACAGTAACAGAATCTTGCAAATTGGATGGGTTGCCCTCCTCTTTATTTATTTATTTGTATCCTGCCTTTATTATCTTTAGAAATAACTCGAGGCCCTGAACATACCTAATATACTCCTTCCTCTCCATACAACAACAATCCTGTGAGGTGAATTGGCTGAGAGAATGACTGGACCACAGTCACCCAGTCACCTTTCACGCCTAAAGCAGAACTAGAACTCACAGTGTCCTAGTGATTGGCTCAGAGTCACCCAGCCAGATTTCATGTCTAAAGTAGAACTAGAATTCACAGTCTCCTGGTGATTGGTTCAACCTCACCAAGCTGGCTTTCATGGCTAAGGCAGAACTAGAATTCACAATCTCCTGTTGATTGGCCCAAAGTCACCCAGCCAACTTTCAGCAGAACTAGAACTCCCAGTCTTCTGGTGATTGGCTCAAATTTACCGAGTCGGCTTTGATGGCATAAAGTAGGACTAGAACTCAGGCTCCTACCCTGTTTTCCCCAAAATAAGACACCCCCTGATAATAAGCCCAATTGGGCTTTTGAGCACATGTGCTAAAATAAGCCTCCCCCCAAAAATAAGTCCTCCCTGAAAATATTTAAACACAGAACTGGAAATCAGGTAAGACGGTAAGAGGAGCCTCATCTTGCTCCATGCACCCCAAAATATTTTATTTTATTTTATTTATTTTATTTTATTTATATGCCACCCTTCTCCGGAGACTCAGGGCGCCTTACAATGCATCAAGCAATAGCCTTCATACTTTTGTATATTTTATACAAAGTCAGCTTATTGCTCCCACAAACCAGGTCCTCATTTTACCCACCTTAGAAAGGATGGAAGGCTGAGTCAACCTTGAGCCTGGTGAGAATTGAACTTGCAGTACTTGCAGGCAGCTGGATGTTAAATGCTGCCTTAGTAGGAGGCATTAGCCTCCTACGCCACTCAGGCTCTGAGTATAATAATAAGACCTCCCCGAAAATAAGGCCAAGTGCTTATTTCGGGGTTCAAAAAAAATAAGACAGGGTTTTATTTTCGGGAAAAGACAGTAGTTTCTAGCTGGATGCCTTAATCACTAGGCCGAACTGGCTTTTCCCCTTCCTCTTCTCTAGAACTGGGGAAGATCAAGTCTGAGATGCTTTCTCAAATTATATTCTTGCTTTGGACTGGGATTTCCCTTTATCTGACCATGGTTTAGGCCAGACATGTCAAACTCAAGGCCCGGGGGACTGGGTTCAGCCTGCGGGGTGCTTAGATCTGGCCTGCAGGGCCACCCTGGAAACAGCAAAGGACCAGCCAGCAGCGCTTCTGCCAGTGGAAATGGAGCTTGGGAGGACCGCATGCGGCCCCTCCAAGTTCCCTTTTCACTGGCAGAGAGTTGCAGGAGGCCGTCCCAGCCAAAAACGGAACTCGGGAGCCCATTTTCGTTGGCAGAGCGCTCAGGCCACCACAGGCACAGTGAACATGAGTGACGTCAAGCTGGCCACACCCATCCTGGCCCCTCAAGGTCAAACACAACCCTGATGCAGCCCTCAATGAAATCGAGTTTGACACTCCTGGTCTAGTCTGTGTCTGTTCTTCTCTTCTTCAAGAATATTGTCCCATCCCATTACAGATGTAGCAGGGATCCAGTCTAAATTCTCAGCATTGTACGAAGCACTACAGATGATCACATGCAATTTTTTTTTTATTTACAGTGCGATATTTTTATTACCTGCACTTCTTAGAAGACATACCAACACAACTATTGAACGAAAATGGAAACAATGCTGCAACACAAAGGTATATAAAAGAACATGAAACTCAAAGCTGCCAAATGGATGACGCATCAAGCAGATAATAACATTGTTGAATTAATTGATGTCGGATGGTGATTAAACTCCGCTTATAGAATGCTCAAGATAGTTTCCTGGCTCACATTTTTTCCCCGTGAGAATGCAAGAGAATTCAGCAGATAAGTTCCGATATGTCAGGGGCTGCCCCAAAGAAGAGGGAGTCAAACTATTCTCCAAAGCACTTGCGAGCAGGAGAAGAAGCAACGGATGGAAACGAATCAAGGAGAGAAGCAACTTAGAACTAAGGAGAAATTTCCTGACAGTTAGAATAATTAATCAATGGAACAACTTGCCTCCAGAAGTTGTGAAAGCTCCAACACTGGAAGTTTTTAAGAAGAGATTGGACAACCATTTGTCTGAAATGGTATAGGGTTTCCTGCCTGAGCAGGGGGTTGGACTAGAAGACCTCCAAGATCTATTATTCCAACTCTATTATTCTATTCCATTCATTATTCTATTCCATTATTCTATTCTATTCTATTCTATTCTATTCTATTCTATTCTATTCTATTCTATTCTATTCTATTCTATTCTATTCTATTC
>WNWU01000047.1:9660677-9675891 GCA_012654045.1 Ptyas mucosa | reverse complement strand
AGGAGGAGGAGGAGGAGGAGGAGGAGGAGGAGGAGGAGGAGGAGGAGAGCAGCCTCCTTGGAGAGACCATTCAAAGGCTGTGCAACAAATAGGAGAAAAGCAGATGGAAAGAGAGACATTAAAAAAGATACAATCAAAAGGATGCTGAAAATTGGAATATTTGAGTCACAATTACCTAACCATCTAAGACAACACCCCCTCCTATTCTCTAATTTTGTTCTGTTACACCACACAATTTCCAGGTGGAAAGAGTATTTATTGCAGAAGTGTGAAAAACATATTTTTGACTATATATAGTACCACATGACATCTGTATTGACATTTTGGAATGGTTATTCATCCAAGGTTACGTATTTGCTACGTGTGCGCCATGATTTACAATTCCAAAATGTCTACCATTAAAGAAGGTTGCCAGTGCCATGATCTTAAGTTACTGATCACATCAATACATCAATGTATTGTACATCATTGTAGCCTGGTGGCGCAGCAGACTAAAGCAGACTAAAGCACTGTTATTAACATCAGCTGCCTGCAATTACTGCAAGTTCAAATCCCACCAGGCTCAAGGTTGATTCAGCCTTCCATCCTTGCCATGATATAAAAAAATATGTCGAGACTCTAGAAATAGTTCAGAGAGGAACAACAAAGAAGATTCGGGGACTGGAGGCTAAAACATATGGAGAACGGTTGCAGGAATTGAATATGTCTAGTTTAATGAAAAGAAGGACTAGGGGTGACATGATAGCAGTGTTCCAATATCTCAGGGGCTGCCACAAAGAAGAGGGAGTCAAGCTATTCTCCAAAGCACCTGAGGGCAGGACAAGAAGTAATGGGTGGAAACTCATCAAGGAGAGAAGCAACCTGGAACTAAGGAAAACTTTCCTGATAGTGAGAACAATTAATCAGTGGAACAACGTGCCTCCAGAAGTTGTGAATGCTCCAACACTGGAAGTTTTTAAGAAGAGGTTGGATAACCATTTGTCTGAAGTGGTGTAGGGTTTCCTGCCTAAGCAGGGGGTTGGACTAGACCTCTAAGGTCCCTTCCAACTCTGTTATTCCCTCAAAGAAGCATGAAGAGGTTACTCATGGCCCTTTCTGTATGTTACAGTTTTATTTAAAAGGATATAAGAGCTGCGGTGGTTAGAGTGCAGTACTGCAGGCTACTTCTGCTGATCACCGGCTGCCTGCAATTTGGCAGTTCGAATCTTACCAGGCTCAAGGTAGTCTGAGCCTTCCATCCCTCTGAGGTCAGTAAAATGAAGACCCAGATTGTTGGGGTGGGGGGGGCAATATGCTGACTCTATAAACCTCTTAGAGTGGGCTGTAAAGCACTGTGAAGTCTAAGTGCTATTGCTAAGTGCTATAAATAAAGAGAGGCTTGCTCCTTGCAATCCGAATATTCAGCCAGATATAAATATAGAGGCTAACAGATTAACAGAGTTGGAAGGGACCTTGGAGGTCATCTAGTCCAACCCCCTGCTCAAGCAGGAGACCCTACACCATTTCTGACAGATGGCAATCCAATCTTTTCTTGAAAGTCTCAAGTGATGAAGCTCCCACAACTTCCAAAGGCAACTTCTGTTTAATCGGTTGAGTGTTCTCACTGTCAGAAAGTTCCTCCTCATTTCTAGGTTGAATCTCTCCTTGGTCAGTTTTCATCCATTATTCCTTGTCTGGCCTTTACATTGATTCATTGCTCTCCCAGTCAGAAAATTTCTCCTTATTTCCAGGTTGAATCTCTCCTTGTTCAGTTGAACGGTTCAGTTGATCTGCTACGCAGAGTCATTCTTATTTTTATTTTCCCCCTACCGTCACCTTTAACCAAACATCGGGTTGTATTTTCACTATTTCAACCTGAAAGATAGCTCGGAACTAAAAACCTATGAGGCTTTTTGTGTGTGTCAGTGCATAACATATACTCTCTCTGTGTGTAAGTGAGCATATGAGTATTTATGTGTGCACCAGATGGCAATGAATGGATTGGTACAACATGCTAATACGGTGTAGGATTTATTTCAAACATGGTTAGTGGAACAAGCTGTAGCCATCTAATTCACCATGTGTGTTTTACAAACCCATGATAGGATTCACACACGACATGAACCCACACTACAATTTAGGTGTGATTTAGCAGAATGCGTAAGCTTAACTTTCATCTACTGAATATACCTGTGCAATTACAAAGAGTTTCCATCCATTCTTCCTTGTCTGGCCTTCAGGTGCTTTGGAAAACAGGTTGACCCCCTCCTCTCTGTGGCAGCCCCTCAAATATTGGAAGCCTGCTATCCTGTCTGCCCTGGTCCTTCTCTTCACTGGACTAGCCATGTCCAGTTCCTGTAACCGTTCTTCATATCACTGAGCTTGCCAACGTGCTGGCTTTAAATCTGAGTCAGACAGCTTGGATCTCACTGTTTTTGGACTTGATCAAAGGCTCAAATAAGGAGGTGTATTTAACATCCATCACTGCTTAAGCAGTAGCTTCCAAGATCAGCTGCATTCAGCTTCTATTCTCCACGGTCCTTTTTTGGACAGAGATCAAAGTCTCTGGCGCTCCCTGCTGGTCTTAGCAGATGCCTCTTTTTGTTTTGCTCTCCGACTCCAAGAGTCTGCAGTGATAAATGGGGTACCGATTACAAAAACGGGACGGTCTTCGGTTGGGCAATTATTTCCGTGATGCAACGAAAACAAAAAACAAATGCGTTGTGTTTGGATTGCAAGCATGCCCTGAATCGCACACATCAATTTCCCCGGGATGAAAATTGTTAATCAGGGTTGGGTTATTTATCCAGGCACAGAAGGAAGAAGAGAAATGGGAGAGCTTAGGAATGATGGATTTGTCACAGGGCTGAGCTCCTAATAATCCAATCAAAACAGTTTCAAGTACCTTTCTTCTGGATCTCTCTCCAGGAAGCCAAGCCTGGGTGACTTTTGAAGAGTCAACAGTTCTTCAAAACTCAACCGAGCGGATACACAAAGCGGTGAGTGATTCTGCAATGATTTCTAAAAGAGAGAGCGAGAGAGCAAGGAATGTACAAGTCCTCAAAAATGACAAGGTTTCCCCAGAAATAGCAGCAAAATCTTTTCACCCTCGAGGGTGAAAATTGAGCGTCTAAAGATTTTGCTGTTATTTCTGGGAAATCTCATCATTCAGATGCTTTTGAAACCATACATGTTTATTCATAGCGGACGTTTGAAAAATACAGCCATGCAAGCACATTTTCGAGACCCTAGCTGGAATCTTGCGCAATCAACAGCCCTTCTCTCTCTTTTTTTTGGAGTTTCCTGTAATTCAGTGTGGCAGGTTGATTTCACATGGGATTCAAAAGCAATTTCGTGTCAGAATCAGTAAACAGATGTGGTTCCTCTCGCTTTTTTTTTTTTTTTTGAAATGAGTCCGATTCACAATTAGGAATGCCAAAGTGGCAGATGGCTCATCACTCTACAAGGATCTATATTTTAGCTTTCCAAGTTGAACAGGCCAAGTGTCTTGGCCGATGCTTATAGCAATGGAAGGTCCCACCTACGCCTGGCATTAAACAGTTAAAAATCTCCCTTGAGTTGACCTAAGGTCCTGGTGACTTCATGGATTGGACCAGAGGCAGTATTTATTTATTTATTATTTATTTATTTGTCAACAAGTACAAGGAAACAAGTAACAGTATAGACATAGACATGGACACATGAATTTTTTTTGGCACAAATAAAAGGATATAAATAGGCAAAACATAGCCATAAAACGCATAGAATCAGTGGTGGGATTCAGCCAGTTCACACCTATTCGGGAGAACCGGTTGTTAACTTTCTAAGCAATTCAGAGAAACAGTTGTTGGAAGAAATCTTATTTTGCTTTTTTCCACTTTTACAGGGCTAATCCTGTAAGGAAGGCCGGAAGGAAGCATTCTGCTGGTGTTTCTAGCCTAATCTTTATTGCCCTGCTTACAGAAACTGCCTCTCTGGTTTAACCCTTATTACATTGTAACAGTGAGGTGAAGTGCCCATCGATGTCAGTGGCATTGAGTTGGCCACACCCACATGGTCACATGATCACCAAGCCACACCTACCCAGCTGGTCATTACGGCAGAGAACCGGTTGTTAAATTCTTTGAATCTCACCACTGCATAGAATGATTACATATAAATGGGGACAGTAGGACAGGGATGGTAGGCACACTGGTGCGCTTATGCACGCCCCCTTAGGGACCTCTTAAGAAACACGAAAGGTCCACGGTAGACAGTTTAGATATGTCGGGGGGGGGGGTTAGCGAGACCAACAACAGGATCAGGTAGAGTGTTCCAGACATTTACTACTCTACTGCAGAAGTCATATTTCCTACCATCAAGATTAGAGCGAATTACATTGAGTTTGAATCTATTGATAGCCCTTGTGTTATTGAGATTGAAAGTACTCATTTACAGGTAGGACGTTTTGGTAAATAATCTTACGAACTAAGCTTAGGTCGGAACATAGACAGCGTAGTTCGAGGCTATCCAGACCTAAAATTTCAAGCCTGGTGAGATAGGGAATTTTATTTCAAGCAGAGGATTTGAGTACTCTTCTAGTAAAATATCTCTGGACCCTCTCGATTGTATTGATGTCTGAAATACATCAGTGGGATTCAGCCGGTTCGGACCGATTCACCGAAATCAGTAGCGGAAATCATGGATGGACTGGCCCACCCACCTTGGCTCTATGGCATCCTATTTAGGCATGTTTTTGAGGCTGGGCACATGTGTGGAAGGCGCGCATGCCAAAGCGCATGCACAGAAGGCCGGGTACATGCATGGACGGGGCACATGAAAGCAAAGCGAGCGCCTGCGCATGCATGCTCACATTTGTGAACCTGTAGGGAAAGTAAGTGAATACCAACCCTGGATTGGATCATGTAAATTTCTTGCCATTATTGGGTCGAGTGATTCATCATGGCCTTCTTTCAACTGCTGCTTTTTTTTTTCTTTAAACTTCTCACTCTGGCCTACAGTTGTGGGATTTTTTTGGGGGGGGTTTAATGTTGTGGCCCATCAGCAGCCTGTGTGGATTGTAGCTGATTCAGACAGCGAGGAGGCTGGTGTGGTGTTGCGCCAGCAGCCTGTGCAGCTGGCACTCGAGTCAGACAGTGAGGAGGCTGTAGAAGATGTGGTGCCAGAGGCAGGGATTCAGCCAGGGCCTTCAGAACCTCCAGAAGCTCCCATAAGTGAAGAGGATGAAGAGGAGGAGCCTCTTCTCGATGCACGGGTGCGCAGAGCGGCCAAAAGGCAGGAGTGGATCCTCAGGAGGAGGTCTCCTTGAGAGTAAGGCTTCGGGCTAATTGGCCATTCCCTTAGCCTATTTAAGGAGGAACGCCAACTGAAGGAATTTGTAGGGAACAACTTTAGTTCACTCTCCTTCACGTCTGGATTCTCTGCAAAGTGCTTCTGGGCTTTCTGCCAACTTTAGTAAGATTGTGATTATCTTTGGTTTCTTGTAGGCTGTTAAGAAAGTTTATTAACAGCCTTTGTTTTTGATAAAGACTGAGTTATTTTAGTAAATTAAGTTTTGTACAAACTTTGTGTGTGCTGTATTCTGTGGGGTCCGTAGCTGGGGCAGAACAGGTAATCTCCCATTGAAGGGCTAATCAGGTCCCTGTTCAGATCTTCCAGATGGATTGGTGGTGATGCCACCTGCATCAAGAGATGGACACCAAGAGGGAGACCCTTTCTAGAGACTCCTGCAAAGAGGAGACAAGGTGACAAGGGGATATCAAGTTTCTAATGCATGCCACAACTCCTAGCTTCACACACACAAGAGGTGAAAGGCTGCTGACTCTATCCAACTCATGGGAGCTGGTAGCACCGGCAGTGGGTAGTTCGGACAACCAGTAGCACCGGTGGCGGGAGGCTCCGTCCCACTAAACCAGGACGTCATCACGTCCCGGTTTTGACCATCTGTGCATGCACAGAAGGCTTTGTGGATGCGCAGATGACGGCATGGAACGGCGCATGCACATCAGCAAACTGATAGGAAAGGTAAGTACATTTCACCCCTGACACACACACATATACATCCATGTGCAATCCCTGAACCAACCTTCCCAACTTCTCTGCAATGATTAAAAAGGGGGGAATCAAATACAACCGATTGCTAGGTAACTCCCTGAGTTTTAGGGTTTTCCTTATTTATTGCATTTAGATACTTCCTTTGCTCTGAGAGCTCAAGGCATATGCTCCCTAATTTATCCCCACAAAAATCCCTGTGAAATAGGCTGAGGAGAGATGCTCTATGCCAAAGTTATCCATTGAGTACCCATGACTTGGGATGAACTTCAACCTGGATCTCCCTATCCCTAACCCAACATCTTGATCATTAAAAGTCACTGCAGCTTGGACATCCAATTAGGACAGCTGTAGGTTTATATTCGGCTTATAGGTTTATATTGCTGTAGGTTTATATTGGCTATGAAAGTTGGACCATAAGAAAGGCTGAGCGCCAAAGAATTGAGGGCTTTGAACTCTGGTGCTGGAGAAGACTCCTGCGAGTCCCTTGGACTGCAAGGCGATCCAACCGGTCAGTCCTAGAGGAGATCAACCCTGATTGCTCTTCAGAAGGCCAGATCCTGAAGATGAAACTCAAATACTTTGGCCATCTAATGAGAAGGAAGGACTCCCTGGAGAAGAGCCTAATGCTGGGAATGATTGAGGGCAAAAGAAGAAGGGGACGGCAGAGAACGAGGTGGCTGGATGGAGTCACTGAAGCAGTTGGAGTGAGCTTAAATGGACTCCAGAGGATGGTAGAGGACAGGAAGGCCTGGAGGAACATTGTCCATGGGGTCGTGATGGGTCGGATACAACTTCACAAGTAACAACAATAGGGTTTATACTTACCTTCTCTGTTATCTCTACTCTGTCCCAGGAACAGTGGAAAAAAGCATCTGCCAGAGCTGTGATACCTTTGTTGAGCTCTTTCCAAAATCCAGGCGTAATGTAGTTGGCTTCCATGGGACCTGGTAGAAAAATAAATTTAAAAAGGGGTTGATGCCAATGGAATTCTTTTCATCCTCTAAGATTAACTTCTTATTCCTCTAAGAGTCAGTTGGCAAGGCCACTTTTCAGAACAGGATGGCCCTGAAATGTCTAAGTTTTATTCTAGTCTCTGCTTGGTCCTTTCCCGCAGCTTCCATTCTTGCAACCACCCTGATCAAATAGGAAACCAACTTTCTAGCAAAAATTCCAGATATAAAGGAGAACAAATGACAACGGCTGAGTGTATAATCCCAATGTATTTAAAAAAAAATGGAGACAAACCATCACCACAAAATCCATTGGATAGATAACCTTAAATTTCTCATTCGAAAGTAATGGAACCTACAGCCACAATCTGGGATCTCCAATACAAGTACCGAAAATAACACTTGTGGAACCCCATGTAGATACCTCCTCTAGTGTCTACCACACTCTTTATTTAATTGACTTACTAAATGTAAAGCTAACAGACTGCCAAATATTAGCTCGTATCCCTCTCTTAATTTATTTCCAAGGGTCTACATCATTTTGAAAGGTATGGCGCAGTCTCTGATCGGAAGCATGTCCTGTATCCTACAAATACACGAATAAAAGGTGGTCAGGAATAGAAAGCAATCTCCAAATCATCTGAAGGAAAAACCAAGAACAAGCTCTCCTCTTTTTCTAAGGATTGAGCATTTTGTGAATGACCGTAGACCTCCCATGGAACTATTTGGCAAGATTGTCCATGAGTCAACATTTCAAATATGCCCTCAAAGCTAAACCCTACACTAATTTCAGAATGAATTGATTAAACTCAATGGGTACTACTTCTGAGTAAACATGCACACAATGACAGTTTCTCTGGGTTGGGCAGTGCAATTTCTTCTCCTCGAAACTCCACCGTTCCTCTTGACTTTCCCAAATGTTACTCTTGAGATCAAGCATTCCTAGGGACGCTAAGACCTTCATTAATCAAAGTTGGGCAACAGCGAGAAGAGCATTCCAGAAGAGCTTGTGAAAAAGACAAAGAAAAGTCTTCAAAGGGAGTGACTTGCCTTTTGTTTCCAATGTTACCTAAGATGCAAAGCAGATAAAAGAGGACAAGCAAGTTATAGAAACTCCAGGAATGAAGGACAGCTTCCTAAATAGAATCCAGAAGTAATCCCTGCATCTAATTACAGATAAAGAACATCAGTCAATCAATCACAAGGTGGAATGGCCTGGGATGAGGCTTGGTGTGGTAATTGTTTGTCATCCTTGTATTTGATAGTCTTTGGTAGGAATTTCCTATTAAAGGATTTCATGCTACAAAATAAAATATGCACTGTAGTACGAATGTGATGGTTACCAGAAACGAAATCCTCGAGTTGAACTCCATGGTAGCTGCAATTAAAGGACCTCAAGGCAGAATTCCGTATTATAAAGTAATATTTTATTTATTTATTTATTTATTGGTTCAATTTATATGCCACCCTTCTCCAGAGACTCAGGGCGGCTTACAATGCGTTAAGCAATAGCCTTCATACTTTTGTATATTTATACAAAGTCAGCTTATTGCCCCCACAATCTGAGTCCTCATTTTACCTACCTCAGAAGGATGGAAGGCTGAGTCAACCTTGAGCCTGGTGAGATTTGAACTCGCAGTAATTGCAGGCAGTTGGCAGCTAAGTGCTATTTAACAGCACTTTAGTCTGCTGCACCACCAAGGCTCTTTGTCTAAGGCGATAATAATTTATTGCCTAAAACTGGGTTGTGTTTTAGGATAGCTATAATTAAGGGATTTTAGGGTGGAATGACACATAAAGCGAAAGACACTCCTTCTCAACCTGGCAACTCTGTATTCATTTCTCTCTAGACGGTATCAACATATGCACCTTTTTATGGCATTCAGATGTGATAAAAGCCATTTTTCCACCTCTACTGTGAATCGGGGTGAAATCCAGCAGGTTCTGGAGAACTGGTAGCGGACATTTTGAGTAATTCGGAGAACCGGCAAATACTACCTCTGGCTGGCCCCAGAGTGGGATGGGAATGGAGATTTTGCAATGTCCTTCCCCCAGGACTGGGGAGGGAATGGGGATTTTGCAATATCCTTCTCCTGGAGTGGGGAGGGAATGGGGATTTTGCAGTATCCTTCCCTTGGAATGGGGTGGGAATGGAGATTTTGCAGTATCCTTCCCCTGCCACACCCACCAAGCCATGCCCACCAAGCCACACCATGCCCACCACGCCACACCATGTCCACCAAGCCACACCCACAGAACCGGTAGTAAAAAAAAATGTATTTCATCACTGCTGTGAATCATTTGTCCCAGGATGGGGACAAATTGGATCAGGCCAGCTCTTCCTAATCTAATATTTTCAAGAAGTGAGGCCAAATGAGCATCTCCAAAGTTGAAATTCCATCACATTTGGCCAGAAGCATGTCGTGGAAGTTGAAAATAGATGTTCCAGAGGAGATAGAAAAACTGCCGGTAGAAGAGAAGAGGTAGCTCAGGATTGAACTGTGAGGTATTTGATGCTCTCTGAGCTTGGTTGTTTTCTTGCAGATGTTTCATTACCCACTGCTACCACTGATGATGTTACCTAGTTGGGTAATGTCACATCTGCAATGAATAACCAAGCTCATAGAAAAATTGGTTCTGTGATCACCTGATCTTCCCTCTGATGCTAAAGATGCCCTCTGAAACCTTGGAGGCATCTCCTTGCTAGAGTTAAGAGAGTTGAGGGAACCAATCATCTAAGCTCATCAATAAGTAAAGATAAAAATTCCCCTCGCACATATGTGCTAGTCGTTCCCGACTCTAGGGGGCAGTGCTCCTCTCCGTTTCAAAGCCGAAGAGCCAGCACTGTCAGAAGACGTCTCCGTGGTTATGTGACCGGCATGACTAAACGCCAAAGGTGCACGGAACGCTGGTCCCTATTTTTCTACTTGTACTTCTTTACGTGCTTTCGAACTACTAGGTTGGCAGAAGCTGGGATGAGTAATGGGAGCTCACCCCATCACGTGGCAATCGGGATTCAAACTGCTGAACTGCCGACCTTTCTGATCGACAAGCTCAGTGTCTTAGCCTCTGAGCCACCGCATCCCTTTTAGCTCACTTTAGCTCATCAATACCACTGCATTATATACCTGCTTTGATGTGTGCCATGGCATTCAGCATCACTGCCACAAATACCCCAGCATTCTCCAGGTGGGACGAAAGAATGTAGAGGAAATGGTTGTTAGCGTCGTAGTACCAATCTTTGGTAAGCCAAGTGGCTTTCTGATCTCCTTTGGAGTACTGTTGAGGGATCGCTTCAGCCAATAGGAGTACCAATGCTGGCAAGGAGAAGACTCTTCCCATCAGGTGTGCCACTGTGCAGCCGAAACGATAAACCACAAATCGCTGGGTTGATAAACTAGCCATGTTCGTAGTAACCAAGGTATTTTTGCTGGTCCCCAAAGAAAGATGTGTGTCAACTTCTCCATTTGCTCCTGGGATGACAATGACATGGATTGCAATTAATTTAACTCATTTGTTTCTGAAACCCTCAATCTAGTAAGACTCCTGGGGTTTGGGACCTCCTAAAATTCATCTTAGACACAGAGATCTATTCTCCCACATTTGTTGCAAAAAAAGACTTGTTGAATGAGAAGCTATTGTCAGAGGTCTGTCAGAATATTCACGACTGGGAAGACATGGTAACAAGGTCAGCCAATGAATAGGCATAGCAGCTGGGTCAGCCAATGAGGGCTATTTGGAAACTGAAACTGGAAGGAGCTTGGGCGTGGCCCTGTAGCTGGGAGGTCTGTGCAGAAGTTAAACAAGTCTGGACTTGTCTGTCTGCTGAACTGAAACTAAGAACTATTCTCTCCTCTGCCTGTAGCTTCTACCACATTGGAAGAATCAGCTATTGGTATTGTACATTTATCTTCATGTGTTATATGTATATAAAGAAGATAATGAATCCAGCTGAATCAGTTATCTGTGTGTGCTTTCTGGGTTTGATTATTTCTGTAACAAACTCTGACAAGGTCCTAGTGAAAAATCTGCTTCATCACCTGGAGAAGGAAAAGAGCAAGGGAACCTGTGTGTTGATTTTATACAGGGGGTTGGCACTGGAAAGAAGTTGCCCTTAGGGCCTCTACTTGAAGTTCATTCACGAAAGCCTGATGTCCTTGTGGAGTTGTGGGTCCACATTTGTTGCACAAACAAGCAATTTGAGTTTTGCTCAAAGGCTTGAAGAGAAAACTGACTACTCCGTGTGTTCCATCTGATGGCCACGCAGATGTGGGACTCTTTTAAGCAGGTGGGAGGTCTATGTCTCCTAAAACATGCATTTGTGAACAAATATAGAGGTTCTGGTATTTAAAATCTGCTAGCACTGACTGGAAATCAGAGGCACTTTGCTAATATTGGACGGGATTCAACCAGACAAGAATGGAACGGTCTCCATTCACTCCTAGATGGACTTTTCTTGGTGAGCGATGGAATCTAATGACATCTGGAAGGGAACGGATGCTCCACGATAAAATGAAAACCTCCTACCTTCATCTTTACACCTATGGGAGGAGGAGGAGGAGGAGGAAGTATGTATTCCACTGTTTTTTAGCAAGAGCTGTTGCAGAAAGTGAGTGTCCTGGAGAGAATAAACAATTTTAAGAAATCACTGTCTTTTAATGGGGAATGAGAGTGGAGAGTCTTACAGGAATGCCTTCATTCTTCATTCATTCATTCATAACTCCCTCACCAAAAGCTGCACAAACCATAAGAAACTTCGTTCACGGCCCGACCTGTCCATGCTACAACGTGCCCGCATCCGTGAGCTCCACTCGGAGCTCAAAAGACACCAAGACCAAGGAGAAATTGACCTGTACATAGACTACCGCGCTGACTGCATCAAACGCAAGACCAGCATCCCGCATCACAATCACTGCCCCAACAACTGCCCCCCAACAACAACCAAAACTAGGAATACATGCCCCCAACTTCCTCCAGGTCCATCCCTACGGACCTCAAATGCAAGCTACTGAATGCAAGAAGCCTCGCAAACAAAATGCCTGAATTCCTCCAGTTACTAAATGCGGCCGTATCCGACTTTATTTTTGTCTGTGAGACATCATCATCATCATCATCATTATTATTATTATTATTTAATCTTTAGTGAGATTCACAGCCTTTGAGGCTGGTTAACAGCTCAGCAGCTCGAGTCCTAACCAAGGACCTAGGAACTGTTAAGGTATCGTCGGAGGATGTAAGCTGTTCCGAGTAAGGTGGTTTTTTGTAGAGTCAAAATGTTCAAGTCCGGTAGATTTAGGATTTCTAAATAGCGGGGTGGCCCTTTCGGGATTGCTCCAAGGGCTCCAATTACAATCAGGACAACACACGATTTCTGTTTCCACAGTCGCTCAACTTCAATTTGCAAGTCCTGGTACTTTGTGATTTTTTTCTTGCTGCTTATCTTCAAACGGTGCATCACCAGGTATTGCAATGTCAATGAACCGGACTTTTTTCTTTTCGACTATTGTTATGTCAGGTGTGTTGTGGACCAAGTGCCTGTCAGTCTGAATCCTGAAGTCCCACAAGAGTTTCTCATTCTCTAAAACTTCTCAACCTGATGTTCCCAGTGGTTTTTCCTATACTCAAATCCAAGTTATTGTTGTTGTTGTTCTTGTTGTTATAAATGACTCCATTGTTACATCCTCAAACCCTCAGAGCTTCAACCTTAAACTGTCTACTGTTGACCTCACCCCATTCCTAAGAGCTCCATAAAGCGGGCGTGCATAAGTGCACCAGCATGCCTACCATCCCTGTCCTACTGTCCCCATTTCTTTCTTTCATTTCCTTCCTTCATGTCCATGTTCACATTCATCCCTGCTATCTTGTACCTGTTTGACGAACTAATAAATAAATAAATTCTTACCATGCATTGCTTCTCCGCTGCAACCTGTTGACTTTTCTCCAGACTGAGATCCTTACCATCATCATGTTTGTAGGCCTTTTCTTGTTTTATGGCTATTTTCTGATACTGGATTTTTTGCAGCAAAATTCCCAGGATTTTCATTAACTCAGTTGCCTCCTGCCACTCGGCGCCTAAAACAAAAAAAAATAGCAAATTAACTGGATTTGAATGGAAACCTCCCAGCACTCAAAGAAACTGTATTTTCTCATGTGAACTTTTCCTGGGTGATGAGAATATACTTGGCACGCTACAGTCCTTTCCAAGGATAATAGCTGCATCATAGAGAGGTTTCAACAATGGAAATGGACAATGTGGTTTTTTTTTTTAAAAAAAAAAATCTGTACCTCCCTCTTCCATCGTATGATAGGCAGATTTTAAATGGGATTAATTGTCTGGACTAGACTAAAAAACGTAGAGATCTTTATAATATTAATTAGCCAAATTTCCCACCTGAGTAGCCCATTGCTTTCAAGACCTCTGACGACTTAGTTGGAGAATTCTCACTCTCTTGGGTCCCCTTATTTGAGATGTCCTCTTCAGAACCCTTCAGCTTGTTCAAATCCACTTCCTGTATCATATCCTAAAATCAGAAAACAATATTTTGCAACTCGTACAAAGAACAATGATAAGATTGTGCTTGCATGTGTAATACTGTAACGCTACCTTATATTCTGAATGGAGGGGGTATTCAGCCGGTTTGGGCCAATTCGGGTGAACCGGTAGCAGAAATCGCGGGTGGGCCTGCCCACTGGCCCCGGCTCTATGTTGTCCTATTTAGGCACATTTTTGAGGCCAGGCGCATGCACGGAAGGCACGTGCGCTAGCAAAGCGCATGCACAGAAGGCTGGGCACATATGCGGAAGGCAGGTCTGTGTATGAACCTGGTGCGCACATGTGGTGAACCGGTAGTAACAAATTGTGAAACCTACCAGTGATCCTGAAGCTTCACCAACTGATTTACTTCCCTGGTAAAAGTCCCCCTTTTGGTCAAACTTAGGGGTGTGTTGTTGCATTTTATTGAAATTGTTTGCTTGTCTAGTTGTCAGGTCTGGGCAACCAAGAACGGCATGAGTAAATGCTCGAAGTAGTTTCTTTATCACTGTTCACCCAATAGACAGAATCTTGCCGGACTAAAGCACACTCTGCATAAGTCTCTGATAAATGCTGTCAAGAATTAGGGCGGATCTCTTTCCGCATCACTTCCTGCCTAGCAACGATTCAAGGCTGATGTGTCGCTACTTCTTCTTCCCGAAACTCAGCCTTGGGTTCCCCCACATCACCTCTCATGAGTATCCACAGGAAAAGGGAGAAGGGAGTAACACCACCAGCATCATAACGTCATTGTGCAAATAATGCAACTTTCATCACCATCCTTGATAAAATTTATGTGATGATGTCATGACCCACACGACATCATCATCGTGGCTGGCCCTGGAGGCTTAGGATAGCCTGCCATTGCAACTTTTCCTAATTTTGACCTTTCCTGGTGTTTTGGGATAGCAGTTCCCAGCATCGTCAGTTCTTGTGGGAAATAGTGTCCCGCTTCAAAATACTGACCCAAAGACTTTGAATTTTCTGACTGATTCCTCGATAAAACACAGAGACTTCAGCCCGGTGTTTTGCAAGCTGGGATGCCAGATGCAAATTCTGATCTTCCAGTTTGTCATACAAGGTGCGAACACTGAAGTCTTCCAGGTTTTTCACTGCAAACTGGTTACCGCCTGAAAGAAACACATTTGATACTGGCCTTCTTAGCACCTACAAGACCAGAACAGGACAGGAAGAAATCTATATATATAAAAGTGAAAACCACTCACGCATTAATCACGAAATCTCCAGAACCGTAAAGCCTACAAACTTGAAATTTGCCACATATGTTCCTCTTGGATTCTAGGTGCCCACTAAGAAAGGATTTTTCAAAATGACCATCAGAACATTAGTATTTCTTATATTATTATAACACGCTCTGATGCTAATTAGACAGACGTTCTACTCCCCCTCCCAACTTGAAAATAACTCTGGAGAGAATGGGATAGCATAGGACAGGCTTCTGTGGGGCCACCCTCATGGAGAGAAGTGTCTAGAAAGCCTGAGGGAGAGAAGGGGATAGGATAGGAGATGTTTCTGTGGGGCAAGGCTGAGGGAGAGAAGGGGAGAGACTTCTGTGGGGCAAGCCTCATGGAGAGAAGGGGCTAGAAAACTTGAGGGAGAGAAGGGGCTAAAAAGCCTGAGGGAGAAAAGGGGATAGGATAGGAGACATTTCTGTGGGGCAAAGCTGAGGGAGAGAAGG
>WNWU01000047.1:9629481-9660667 GCA_012654045.1 Ptyas mucosa | reverse complement strand
CAGCCTGAGGGAGAGAAGGGGAGAGGCTTCTGTGGGGCAAGCCTCATTGAGAGAAGGGGCTAGAAAGCCTGAGGGACATAATCTGGAAGGACAAAGATTTTCCGTGGCCACACTTGAAAGTAATCTACGGTTCTTGAAGCACTTGATAGGTGATTTAAAATGTAATGTAGAGATTGCTCCCGAGATTTGAGTGAGAAATGAACAAATAGAATCGACAGGATGATTAGGAAATGAAAAAAAAAAACAACTTTCTCTCTTAATGTGATTTCGAGAATATTTTAAGCAAAGGTTTTTTTCGTAAGAGTGGAAATGCTACCATCTGCTGGATGAAACTTTCCTTTGCCATCACCGGAAACATGTTGAAGATCTCACAGAGCTTTTAAAAATAGTCTTCAGCTTATGATCATTCATTTAATCACCATTCAAAGTTACGATGGTGCTAAAAAGATGACTTACAACTGCTCCTCGCTCCTATGACTGTTGCCACATCCCCAGGGTCATGGGATCAAAATTCACGCTCTGGGGAACTGGCAAGTAAGTTCTAAGCCCCAGACCTCACTGTAACAGCATTGCCAAAAAGGCATTAAGAGTTGTTAACCTAATTTTGCGAAGCTTCTTCTCCGGTAACATTGTACTGCAAACTAGGGCATACAAAACCTTTGCTAGACCAGTTCTCGAATACAGCTCGTCTGCCTGGAATCCACACTGTATATCGGACATTAATACAATTGAGAGGGTCCAGAGGTATTTCATGAGAAGAGTATTCTACTCCTCTGCTCACAATAGAATCCCTTATGCCACCAGGCTTCAAATTTTGGGCTTGGACAACCTAGAACTATGCTGCCTACAGTCTGACCTAAGCATAGTACACAAAATTGTCTGCTACAACGTCCTATCTGTCAATGACTACTTCAGTTTCAACTTCAATAATACATGGGCAAACAATAGATACAAATTCAAGGTAATCAGCTCCAAACTTGATTACAGAAAGTACAACTTCAGCAACAGAGTGGTCAATGCCTGGAATGCACTACCTGACTCTGTTGTTACATCCTCAAACCCCCGAAACTTTAACCTTAGACTGTCTACTGTAGGACTCACCCCATTCCTAAGAGGTCTGTAAGGGGCGTGCATAAGCTCACCAGCATGCCTACCGTCCCTGTCCTACTGTCCCATTTATTCATACTCATTTCCAGTGTTCATGTCCATGTTTATACTTATATCTGTTTTCTTGTACATGTTTGACAAACTAAATAAATAAAATAAATAAGTAGTCCCAGATGGTTGCAAAACTCAGGTCACATGATCCCCATTTACAACTTTGCTAGGGGACTTTTGACAAGGAAAGTCAAGGAGAGAAGCTGGATACACTTAACGGCTGTGGCAAAAATGGTCATAAAAATCAGAAATCCATTAGAATGAGTTTCCACCTGGTAGGTATGAATGCCAACAGCATACGGGACATCTGGAAATACTGAAACCTGTCTCAAAGCCATATTAATAATGTGCAACCTTACTATATGGAAATAAGAGCTGAACGATGGAGATGAATGCTCCACACCCTTCTTATTGCTTAGGGACTAAGCAACATTGGAAAAGTAAATTCCTGGTCCCAGTTATGCAACGGACTGAAGAGCTGATGCGACTTGCAAAGTATGAACAAAGCGCTTCGATTCAAATCACGTGCATAACAATCACAATCAATCGTTGTCGTCTTACCAATTGTAATTGGTTTTGGAAAGGTTAAAAGTAAATAGCAATAACAATAGCACTTAGACTTAGATACTGCTTCACAGTGCTTTACAGCCCTCTCTAAGTAGTTTTGCAGAGTCAGCCTCTTGCCCCCAACAATCTGAGTCCTCATTTTACCCACCTCAGAAGGATGGAAGGCTGAGTCAAACCTTGAGCCTGGTGAGATTTGAACTGCCAAATTGCAGGCAACCGGCAGTCAGCAGAAGTAACCTGCAGTACTCCACTCTAACCACTGTGCCACCAAGGCTCATATATATACTATATATACTACATAAAGTACCATATTTTTTGGACTATAAGATGCACCGGTATACAAGAAGCACCAAGATTTTGAAGAGGTAAGCAAGAAAAAAAAAGTTTTTGCCCTCCCCAGCCCCCAGGAGCACTCTGCAGGCCTCCCAAAGCCTCTGCATGCCCTGTTTTTGCAAAAAACAGGCCAGTTTTTTGCAAAAACGGGATGTGTGAGGCGGGGCTTTGGGAGGCCAAAAATGGCTGTATTTAGTGTATAAGGCGCACCAACTTTTTCACTGTCTTTTGGGGGGGGAAACGTGTGTCTTATACTCCAAAAAGTACGGTATATATAAAAGGATGCATGCATGAGAGGCCTCTCTCTGTAGTATATAATATATATCTATATAAGAATACATGCACACTCCCACACACAAACTGAATAACACATCGAACAGTGCAATCAAATAGCTGGCATGTGAACATCTGTTCAGTGTATGGATTAGGTCAGTGGTGGGATTCAAATAATTTAACAACCGGTTCTCTGCCCAGTGACCAGCTGGGTAGGCACGGCTCGGTAGTCATGTGACTCGGTAGGCATGGCCAACTCAACATCACTTTTTTTTTTAAAAAAAATTGATTTATATGCCACCTTTCTGCAGAGACTCAGGGCGGCTTAAAATGCGTTAAGCAATAGCCTTTATACTTTTGTATATTTATACAAAGTCAGCTTATTGCCCCCACAATCTGGGTCCTCATTTTACCTACTTTAGAAAGGATGGAAGGCTGAGTCAACCTTGAGCCTGGTGAGATTAGAACTTGCAGTAATTGCAGGCAGCTGAATGTTAATAACATGCTTTAGTCTGCTGCGCCACATAGTTGTTACAATGTAATAAGGGTTAACCATAGAGGCAGTTTCTATAAGCAGGGTAATAAAGATTAGGCTAGAAACAATACCAGAATGTTTTCTTCCTGCCTGCCTTACAGGATTAGCTCTGTCAAGTGGGGAAAAAAAACAAAATGAGATTTCTTCCAACAACCGGTTCTCTGAACTGCTTAGAAAGTTAACAATCGGTTCTCCAGAATAGGTACGAACTGGCTGAATCCCACCACTGGATTAGGTCCTCCCAGGTCCAGGTAAGAGATCCCACTGAAGGTCATGGATAATGAGAGAGCTAAGATCCTGTGGGACTCTCAGATCCAGATGGACAGACAGGTACGGGGCCAATCAACCAGACAATGAGGTCATAGGCAAGGACCAGAAGACAGCAGTGGTGATAGATATAGTGGTACCAGGTGACAGCAACAGCAGGGAGGAAGGAGCATGAGAAGCTGGAGAAATATCAAGGCCTGAAGGAGGAACTGGAGAGGATGTGGAAAGTCAAGGCCAAAGTAGTTCCAGTGGTGGTAGGAGCACTTGGGGCTATGACTCCTCAACTGGGAGAGGGGTTTCAACAGATCTCAGGAATTACATCAGAGCTCTGTCAGAAGAGCGCAGTGCCAGCAACAGATAAGATACTGAACAGAACCTTCAGACTCCCAAGCTTATGGTAGAGGACCCAAGATTGAAGAAGACTCAGTGCCCGCATAAGGGTGAGAAGGGAATTTTTATCTCTCATTCTCTCTGCTCTCTCCCTTCCTCTCTCTCTCTCTCTCTCCCCAATCCACCCATAAGGACGAGAAGGATTTAACTTCTCTCTCTCCCTCCCTCCCTCTCCTTCTCTCTCTGTCTTCTTCTCTCCTCTCTCCTCTCTCTCTCTCTCATTTATCAACCATCTATCATGTACATGTTTCATGTTTCATCTATCACCTATCATTATCACCCATCAATCATTGATCAGGTACATGTTTCATGCATCATCTATCAATCATCTATCATGTACATATTTCATGTTTCATGTTTCATCTATCAATCATTAAGTAAATGAATAGAGGAAGAAAGGAAAGGATTTCCAAATGCAGGCAGAGAGTTATCTCCCTCCCCTCCCCCCTTTAGAAAGTGGTTTGCTGGTTTTTTGTTTGTTTGTTGTTGTTGTTTTAATTTTGATTTATATGCCGCCCTTCTCTGGAGACTCAGGGCGGCTTACAATGCGTTAAGCAATAGCCTTCATACTTTTTGTATATTTATACAAAGTCAGCTTATTGTCCCCACAATCTGGGTCCTCATTTTACCTACCTTAGAAAGAATGGAAGGCTGAGTCAACCTTGAGCCTGGTGAGATTAGAATTTACAGTAATTGCAGGCAGCTGAATGTTAATCACACTGCTTTAGTCTGCTGCGCCCCCAGGCTCACCTTCTCTGAGAGAAAGGTGACAGACTTTCTTCAGTCATTTTGGAAAACCAATTTTGGAAGAGAGCTTTAAAAAAGAGAGAGATCAGGATCCATTCATTGTTGAAAGCACATTTCAATCAGAAGCATTTGGCTGTTCCCAGAGGATGAGGAAAGAGGTCACTTTCACCACCCATTTGTGAGAACGCCAGTCCTCAAGGGAGATGCTTACATAATCCCGGAAAGCTTTCTTCTCTGACATCCAGTTCTTCTCCAAAGTTTTGAGATCCAAGGGTTGTACTGAATCGGAGGCTGAATGACAGATGAGAGAGAACGAAGTAGAGATGGAAACACATACATCTTATCTTAAGAGTGGCACACCTGTATAGAAGCTAACCCCTCTGAAAAAAACCCCATAATATTTGGTAACAGAACCCGTACATATGGTGTGAAATTTATGATAGCTCTTTCAGAGATACTAGTAACAAGAGACGATGCAGCCAAGTAGTAAACAGAAGCTTAGATTATCAGAAAATGCTTTAGATAAGGTTACCTTAGCCCTGGAGGACACCCAGTGAAAGGCCTTGGCAAATATTATAGATTCTAATTAACTCCTACCGGTAGAAAGACAGACGCTTTCCAGTAATAACAGCAATTTGACAATGCAACCAATTATCCAGAGCGATGGGTGGTCTCCTCTTCACTAGATGAATTCAAGTAGAGATCAGGCAGCCATCTGCTTACGATGCTCAGATTTGATTTCCTCCGCTGAGGAGGTTTCAACTTGGCAGATTAAAAAATGCTCCTTGCAAACACAGGATTCTATGATTTTGCTTTTTTACTAACTCAGTGTTCCCCTTGGCTACGAGACTTTGAATCGGATCCACAACCTTGTCATGAAGACACAAAGCGGACTTCTTCACTGTTATTTGACTCGTTGCTCTTTAGCAGATGGAGAGACACGAGAGCCAATGTTGTTAACATATTATTGAAATAAAAATGTAGTTTGCCTAATTGTCAGACCCTCTAAGTAGATTAGACTAGAAGACTTTAACTCCGCAGGAAGATCAAAACTACATTTCGTTGAGACTGGCTATAATAACAGAATTTTGCAAGTCTGGTTGTGATCCATCTCCTTCCCCTTCTTATACTCCAGTGAATCAGGGAGATCTTTGCCTGAACTGCTTCTGAATATTATCTTTTCTCCCAGGGCTTAAAGAATGCTTCATCCCAGTGGTGAAATCCAAATTTTTTTACTACTGGTTCTGTGGGCGTGGTTTGATGGGCGTGGTGTGGCTTGGTGGGCGTGGCAGGGGAAGGATACTGTAAAATCTCCATTCCCACCCCACTCCAGGGGAAGGATACTGCAAAATCCCCACTCCTGGGGGAAGGATATTGCAAAATCTCCATTCCCACCCCACTCTGGGGCCAGCCAGAGGTGGTATTTGCCGGTTCTCTGAACTACTCAAAATTTCTGCTACTGGTTCTCCAGAACTTGTCAGAACCTGCTGGATTTCACCCCTGCTTCATTCCCCCTTTGCCTAGGCAACATTTCTTGAATATTTCTATCATGGTTACTCCTGAACTCTCTACATTAATTCATCTTATCGACGTTACTCTGGATTATCAGACTCAAAACTAAAAATAACACATGGCAATTCATCCAATTGCCTTTCTTTATTGAATTCTTTATTGTTTTCACACTTACAAAATCTTGCTGGACTCTATTATCTGCATCCACAATATACTCTGGGAACTATTAAGGAGGAGCTGTCCTTACCCTCTTTCCCTCACACATGGTATCAGGAGTGAGTTGCCTCTTACTCTTCTGAAATGCAACCCCCCCCCCCCCCCCGAATCTGGGGATTCCACGTCCTCGTTACCTTCCATCACACAAATAGAGAACAATATCCAAGAGGAAATGACTTACTAGAGGTTGTAGAAGTAGAACATATGTATTTGTCTTCTTCTCTGCTGATCTTTAGGGATTATTGAAAGGGAAGGAGACTCATCAGATTAAAGTCTTTTGAAATAAAATATTCTGGCAACTTTGGAGGTGCGTCCATGGTTTTAAACCAGCTGACCTTCCTTTCTCCACTCACCTCTCTTTAATAAGCACATACTCTGGCGGGATGCGGTACTCTCCTAAACTCCTCCATCGGGGCTTCCACATCTTCATTGGGTTTGGAGGGCAGCTGGAGGGCCTCAGTAGAAAAAAGAGGGCAGTCAACAGCACGGCGACGAAGCCCAAGATGAAAAGGACAACTGAAAGGGCAGAAAAAATACGGACCTGATTGAGGGAAGGAGAGTCACTTGCTCGGAATTTTGCAAGTCTGATTGTGAAGCACCCCCTTCTTATACTCCCGTTAATCATGGAGGTATCTGCCTGAGGTGGTGAATTTAAGAGGCCTTATATGCCCAATAGAATACATTATATATACTATACTACACTACACTACACTACACTACACTACACTACACTACACTACACTACACTATACTAATATAAGGGATGTGATGTCTCAGTGGCTAAGAGCCCTGGTGGTGCAGCAGACTAAAGCACTGTTATTAACATCAGCTGCCTGCAATTACTGCAAGTTCAAATCTCATTAGGCTCAAGGTTGACTCAGCCTTCCATCCTTTCTAAGGTAGGTAAAATGAGGACCTGGATTGTGGGGGCAATAAGATGACTTTGTATAAATATATATAAAAGTATGAAGGCTATTGCTTAACGCCGTCCTGAGTCTCCGGAGAAGGGCGGCATATAAATCAAATTAAAAAAAAAAAAAGATGCTGAGCTTGTCAATTGAAAGGTTGGCAGTTCAGCGGTTCGAATCCCTAGTGCTGCATAATGAGGTGAGCTCCCGTTATTCGTCCCAGCTTCTGCCAACCTAGCAGTTCGAAAGCAGGTAAAAAATGCAAGTAGAAAAATAGGGACCACCTTTGGTGGGAAGGGAACAGCGTTCCGTGCGCCTTTGGCATTGAGTCATGCCAGCCATATGACCATGGAGACTTTTTGGACAGTGGTGGCTCTTCGGCTTTGAAACAGAGATGAGCACTGTCTCCTAGAGTCGGGAACGACTAGCAACTATGTGCGAGGGGAACCTTTACCTTTACCTTTCATAACAAGACCCTCAGGGGGAGAGCCTTCTTTGTGGGGGAACCTACCCCCTGGAACGAGCTGCCCCCGGAGATACGGCGGATTCCAGATCTGTACACTTTCCGCCGTGCCCTAAAGACGTTTTTGTTTCATCAAGCCGGGCTGACCTAACACTTTTAAATTGTTCTAATTTTAAATTGTTAAATTATGGGTTTTAATACAGGGGTGTTTTAATTGTGGGCCAAATTAATTTAATTGGATTTTAATACTGTCTTAAATTTTGTATTTTTTGTGTTTTATCTGCTGGCTGTTCACCGCCCCGAGTCCTTCGGGAGAAGGGCGGTATATAAATATAATAATAAACAAACAAACAAGACAAACACAGCATAGACGCCATGAAATATTTCTCATGCACCGCACAGGGCTGATCTTACCTGCAATAGTTGGCCAATCAGGGGCAATATTCACCACTGGGTGCTTCACAACTCCATACCGAGCCAGCTGGTATGGAGAGGAAGGCTGGAAGGAAGCTGTGTGAGGATTACACCCCAAGCTTTGCTCTTTCACTACCACAGTGAGCATCCGGCTTTCAACAGCATTATCCCGAAACACGTAGGTTCCAGGTTCTAGGAATACATGGCTGAACCTGAAATGGGGAAAAAGTCATTTGGCTATGCTGTGTCAGGTCCAAAACCAAGAATGATTATTTATTTATTGTTTTCATACCTATAGACAAAGCCTTGCAAGTCTGAGGACTCTACTATTTGCATTTACAATAGACTCTGAGAGCTATTAAGGAGGTGCTATCTTCATCTTCACCTTCCTTCTCACACTCATAGTATCAGGGCTGAGTTGCCCCTTACTCCTTTGGAATGCACCCCCTCCCATCTATCCACCTCCTCACTACATTCCATCATCTCATGTGTGGACTCCAACTCCCAGAATCCTTTGGTCACCCTGTGTCAGGCTCAAAACCAAGACAGATACCTGGTAATTCCTCCAAGCGAGGTCTCTATTGTTTCACACTTATAGATTAAAATCTTGCCAGACCGAGGACTCTTACTATCTGCATGTACAACAGACTCTGAGAATTATCAGGAAGGGCATGTATTCATCCTCTTTCTCTCACAGTGTTGTGGTTCGCCAGCAGTGTTGTGGAGCTGGTAGTGGAGTTGGACAGTGAGGAGGCTGGGGAGGACCATGGGCCAGTCCTGGAGTCTGGGGAAGGCCCGGATGAGGGCTCTGCATCAGAGGCAGAGATGGGGCCAGGGCCATCTGGGAGTGATGTACGGACTCCGGAGCCTCCAGAGTCGGACAGCAGAGAGGCAGAGGAACAGGAGGAGCCTCTTCCTAGTGCACGCATGTGCAGAGCTGCCAGAGCAGCTAAAGCAAAAAGGACGACTCGGGAGTAAGGCCAGGAGATGATTGGCCCCTCCCATAAGGCTTAAAAGAGCAGCAAAGGCTCTTGGGCTCTTTGTAGGAAAGCAACATTGCTAAATCTGTTTTCCAGTCGGCGTCTCTTGTTTCTGAACTTTGTGCGGCTTTGCCAAGAAAGGCCTTTGGCAGGGTGCCAAAGAAGATAAAGGTTTATGATAAAAACCCGAAGAACTTTTTCCGAAGGACTTGTTTTGGAATTAATTTGGACTAAGCTGGGAATGAGGTAGTTCTCAGCTGTTATAATAAAATAGTTTTGTTTGAGACTAATTGTGTCCTGTAATGATTAAGTGAGCCTAGGTCACAACACACATAGTTACAAGGCTGAGTTGCCTCTTACTCCTCTAGAATGCAGCCTCTCCCTCCTGAGAATCCAACAGCCCACTACATTCCTTCACAGGCTGCAAGGGAAGGGAACCAGAAATGTTCCAAGTGATACAGAATAATATTACTATCTTGCTTCACCACTGAGTATGCCTGTTGCAGCTGCTGGTGTGTGGCGACATCTGGAGGGCAGCTGCAGAATTTTAATAGCTGATTTTACATATTATACCAGCAATGAACATGGCCAGAAAACACGGTAGAGGCATAACCTCAATGAGAAAGATAGGAAGAAGGAGTGAGGTGACATAAGTGAGAAAGAAATAATAATAATATCTGCAAGAAATATCATTTGTCTGCAAGCAACAATAGGCACAGGTAACAGAAAATGAAGAAGCTAAAGTGCTCTTAGAATTCAAACAGACAGACATAACACTCTAGACTTAACAACAGTTGATAAGAATCTGATCAGAAAAGTTTTGGAATGTGCGGAGACGGACAAATTAACAAAGGAGATACAAGAAAAAGAGGAAACAGAATATTATTTAGCGTGGGAGAAATGGTATAAATGGTTGGAGGAGAGAGATAAAAGGAAGGGAAAAATTAAATAATGGTTGAAATAGGAGTTGAAGTATAATTGCTAATATGAGGAAACAAAAACTGTAGAAATAGAAGTGGGTACACGGGTATTGTTATGTATATATGTAAATAAATAAATAAATATTAGAGGTATATGTATAAAAGATATAGCAGAAACAAGGGAGGAAAAAACGTAGAAGTATGAAATTCTTGACTGATGCGAAACTGTTGAAACAGAAAAAGTGTTAAAGCTTTCTTTTTGTTTTTAAAAAAATGTTTAATAAAAAAAAATGAAAAAGGAAAAAAGAAAGAAAGATAAAAGTCTGAATAATGGATGCGGCAATACCTAAGGAGGGCAGAACAGAAGCAGAGAAGATAACCAAATATAAAGACCTGCAAAAAGAAGTAGAACGACGGTGGCAAAAGAAAGCAAAGATAGTACCAATAGTCATAATGACAATTGGATGAAATCCCAAGACATCTGGAGCACCGCTCGAACAGCATCGGCATTGACAAATTCACTGTCAATTGCAAAAGGCAATTGACAAAAAGCTTTACTCGAAATAGCTTACATCCTGTGACAAGACCCTTAGTACCATTAGGTATCCACATCTGTTTATTCCAGGTTCTCAGGTAAGACTCGATAGAAGGACAAAAATTTCCAAATCCAGCCTGAACATCTGGCTGCCTGTGTGACAAACCATAATCAAAAGGTCTTGCAGAAGTGAGTTGGTGGACAGAAGCTAACTAGAGCACACAAAAGATTTGCTAGACCAATTCTTGAATACAGCTCATCTGTCTGAAACCAGCACTGCATATCGGACATAAATACAATCGAGAGAGTCCAGAGATATTTTACGAGAAGAGTCCTTCATTTATCTAACCACAATAAAATATCTTATGCCACCAGACTCCAAATTTTGGGCTTAGACAATTTAGAACTACGCCGACTTCAGTCTGACCTAAGCATAGTACATAAAATAATCTGCCACAATGTCCTTCCTGTCAATGACCACTTCAGCTTCAAACACAACAATACACAAGCAAATAATAGATACAAACTCAAGGTAAACCGCTCCAAACTCGTTTGCAGAAAATTCGACTTCAGCAACAGAGTGGTCAATGCCTGGAATGCACTACCTGACTCTGTTGTTACTTCCCCAAACCCCCAAAACTGCTAATTCTATCATCTTCACCAACTATTTCAACCCTATTTTTAAATGGTCCTGTTGTCTAAATATTTCTGCTGTTGTTGTGGTTAATATTAAATGCCAAACAGTTCCAAAAAGCAAACAGATTTTATTAAAACAGCTGAGAATTAATTCATTCTCAGCTTATTCCAAATTAAATAAAAGCAAAGTTCTCAAAACACCAGTCTTTAGTTTATCTCTGACCTTGGGATAATTAGGCAAACTGCCAAAGGCTTCTCTTGGCAACAGTTCAGGAACAGAAGATGCTGACAAGAAAGAAATACATCCAAACACGAAGCAAATCTCTCAACATTTTTTTCCCGGCAAAGAGCCCAAGAGCCACTGCTGGCCTTTTAAACCTTATGGGAGGGGCCAATCATCTCTTGGCCCTACTCCCAAGTCGTCCTCTCTGCTTTATCTGCTCCTGCCTTCTGGCAGCTCTTCTCATACGTGCACTAGGAACAGGCTCCTCCTGTTCCTCTGCCTCTCTACTGTCAGCCTCTGGAGGCTCCGGAGTCCGCACATCACTCCCCGATGGCCCTGGCCCCATCTCTGCCTCTGACGCAGAGCCCTCATCCATGCCTTCCCCAGCCTCCAGGACTGGCCCATGTTCTTCCTCAGCCTCATCGCTGTCCGACTCCGCTGCCAGCTCCGCAGGCTACTGGTGGACCACAACAGCTGTTGACTTACTGTCTATTATGGATTTTATGGCTAAAATGTAAGCTCTTTTTTAAATCATCTCAGTATTCTCTCCCTCAGATATATGTAATAACCTCAAGTCAGGAATTCAGTCTACTTGTTGTTTAAGACTGGAACCAGAGATGGTATTCATTTACCTTCCCTACCGATTCGCAAATGTGAGTGTGCGCGCGCATACACACTTGCTACGCTCACACGTGCCTCCTCTGCACATGTGCACGACCTTCCACACATGAACAGTGCTCGCGCATTACATCCAGGCAGGTGGACAGAGACTCCTGCAGTCGCTGCTACTGATTCGCCCGAACCGGATAGAACCAGCTGAATCCCACCACTGGCTGGAACCTCTCAGAGAATATCTTACACAAAAAGGAGAAACCTGAAACTGCCTCTGAACGAACCTGGAAATGTTGAGCTGGGTCTCTCGGATGAGGTAGTCCAGCCTTCTGAATGCACCAAAATCCCAGTGGGGATTGCTATTGTAAAGATGTTCCTTCTGGTAGACAGGGTAGTGGCTAGAAGCCCGATCTGGCAAGAATTGGTAGACAGTGACTGCTACACAGCATGAGTTAATATATTTTTTTTCTGCATTTCAAGAAATCTTCTCCATTGACAGTCATTTAGCATTTAGAGTTGGCTCAACACTAACAATCTCCCCCCATCAACCCTGGATTAAGAGACACTGCTGTTCATATTTCCTGAATTTATTGAGCCAACATGTCCATGAGCTGGAGTGGCACAGTGGTTAGAGTGCAGTACTGCAGGCTACTTCTGCTGACTGCCGGCTGCCTGCAATTTGGCAGATCGAATCTCACCAAGCTCAAGGTTTGACTAAGCCTTCCATCTTTCCAAGGTAGATAAAATTAGGACCCAAATTGTTGGGGGCAATATTCCTTCCTTCCTTCCCTTCCCAGTGGTTAGAATGCAGTACTGCAGGCTAACTCTGCCTACAGCCAGCAGTTTGATCCTGACCAGCTCAAGGTTGACCCAGGCTTTTATCCTTCCAAGGTGGGTAAACTGAGGACCCAAATTGTTGGGGGGTAATATACTGACTCTGTAAACCTTAGAATGCTTAGAAAGAGCTGTAAAGCACTGTATATAAGTGCTATTCCTTCCTTCCTTCCTTCCTTCCTTCCTTCCTTCCTTCCTTCCTTCCTTCCTTCCTTCCTTCCTTCCCTCCCTCCCTCCCTCCCTCCCTCCCCCTCTCCCTTCACAGTGGTTAGAATGCAGTATTGCAGGTTAACTCTGCCCACAGCCAGGAGTTTGATCCTGAACAGCTCAAGGTTAACTCAGCCTTCCATCCTTCCGAGGTGGGTAAAATGAGGATCCAGATTACTGGGGGCAATAGGCAGACTCTGTAAACCACTTAAAGAGGGCTGTAAAGCACAATAAAGTGGTATATAAGTCTAAGTGCTGTTGCTATGTCAAGAGAAAAAAATTGAATTCAGGTGCCAGGACTTACTGGAGGGATTAATGCTGAGTTGGAAAAGTATAGCCTCTCCCACCACCAAACATGCAACAGGATTTGGGATGGTAGGCAAATGTTGGCGTGATGTATCCCGCCGGTATCTTGGTGGTGAATCTCCTGGACCAGTAAAGATAAAATATGAAAGTAAATTCACTTCTTTGGTTCTCTCTTTTTTTAAAAAAAATACTGTGGGAAAGTGAATCATAAATTATTGCCTAGATAGGAACTTCTCATCATTGATTTATTCTCCAAAGCACCAGAGGACAGGACAAGAAGTAACGGGTGGAAGCTTGTGAGAGACAGATCCAACATAAAAGTCAGGAGAAATTTTCTGACAATAAGAACAATTAATCAATGGAGTAGCTTTCCTCTCAGAGTTGGGTGGGTGGCTGGGGGGCATCACTGGAGGTTTTGAACAATAGAAATAGAAATAGAATAACAGAGTTGGAAGGGACCTTGGAGGTCTTCTAGTCCAACCCCCTGCTTAGGCAGGAAACCTTACACCACTTCAGACAAATGGTTATCCAACATCTTCAAAACTTCCATTGTTGGAGCATTCAGAACTTCTGGAGGCAAGTTGTTCCACTGGTTAATTGTTCTAACTGTCTCATTCTGCTAAACAAATAATTCCCTCAACACTGTCAAACTATTTACTATTAATCTTCTCATCGTTCCCATCTCCTTCCACTTATGACTGTATGACTGCAATTTTGTTGCTTGTATCCTTACGATTTATATTGATATTGTTTCCTGATTGCTTATTTGTACCCTGTGACTATCATTAAGTGTTGTACCTTATGATTCTTGATGAACGTATCTTTTCTTTTATGTACACTGAGAACGTATGCACCAAGACAAAAAAATTCTATTCTAATAAAAGTTAGCTTTGAGGAATTTCAAGCCTGGGAGTTTGATTTTGTTGGGGGTGTTACTTGGAACCCAGAGAACCGGTTCGCCCTGACGATCAGATGTCCCATCCTTCCACCCGTGTTATTTTCCTACCTTTATCTTCTCAGCTGATTCGCACGGCAGAGGGGATTGCCGTGCAAATCAGCCGTGTTACTCCTGCAAAGAAACCTAGAAGTGAAGATTTCCTCAAACTGCGTAGGCGCGTGCAAATTGCCTGATCACCAAGCCAGTTGTTAAACCGGGAGGATCCCACTACTGGTAAGAGGCGATGTGATGGAGTAGACAAGGTTTTAGATATGGGTTGGGTAGAACCAAGTCCTAATCCACCTTGAGCTACGAGAAGTCACTGGAGGATTTGGGGACTTGCCTCTAAGCCTGTTCTATCTCAGAAGGTTCTTATTGTGGGGGATAAAATTAAGCAGAAGTCCCCTGCAATCTGCCATGAGCTCCTCGAGAAAAAAAACCAGGATATAAATCTCGCCTATAAAATAATGGGTAACCTGGCTGTAAGTCTGACATTAAATCCATAGAGATTTTATCAGGAGAAAAGCAGGGAAAGTATGGCCCACTTGTGGGTAAGTGGGTTTTATTTTGCACAAGATTTGTTTCATCCTGAATTTGACAAGCAAGGTGGCATCTGTCCAAAGAGGTGGAAAGGATTCTAATGCCTCAAATAACATGAAGGGAGACTGAGCCTTTTTGGGGGGGATGGGGGGGAGAATGAAGAGCCAATGCTTTAAAATAAAATAGCTTGGATAAGAAAAGCAAAAAGCACTTTAACCTGAAGGCCTAGCTCAGTGATGGCTAACCTTTTTGCCATCGCGTGCCAGGAGCGGGGGGGAGGGGGGTCGCATGCACACATGCCCACCTCCATATTTCTATGCGTCCTCCCGCCAGGCTTTTGGGCGTCCCCCCCCCCCCCCATACACTCCCCCCTGCTTCTGGCACGGAATGGCCTGATGAGCCTGGTAGCCCCTTTTTTCTCTCTCCCCAGGCTCCAGAGCCTTTCTAGGAGCTTGGGGAGGGTGAAAACGGCCTTCCCCACCCCTCCGGAGGTCTTCCAGAGGCCAGAAACAGCTCGTTGGCCAACTTCCAGTCCGACCTGTTTCCCTACTTCCTGTGGGCCCAGAAGGCCCAAAAATCAGCTAGCCGGTACGTGCATGTGGGCTGGAGCTGAGCTCCCGTACCCACCGATATGGCTACGTGTGCCATGTAGCTGCTTCGAAAGAAAGAAATTAAGTGTATTTGTAAATAAAATGAAATAGATAGGTAGGAGACTGTTAAATACACGTTGAAGTTCTATTCTAGTTATTCTGTTTCTATTCCTCCAAAAAGTTTAGAAGAACTAGCTTTTCTTTCTTTCTTTCTTTCTTTCTTTCTTTCTTTCTTTCTTTCTTTCTTTCTTTCTTTCTTTCTTTCTTTCTTTCTTTCTTTCTTTCTTTCTTTCTTCATGTGTCATTGCCTTTGAGTCATTCTTGGCTCCTGGTGAATGCTTTGTCTTTCTTGGCAAGGTTTTTCAGAAGTTGTCTGCCCTTGTCTTCATCCTAGGGCCAAGAAGGCTGATTCAGAGCAAGAGAAGCGGTATGAGGCAACGCAGGCTGAAATGGACAGTCGTGGTTTTATTTCTGGCTGTACACCGCCCTGAGTCCTTCGGGAGAAGGACGGTATAGAAATTTAATAAAATAAATAAAATAAATAAGAAAGAGTGACTGGATCAAAGTCACCCAGTCTTCATGGCTTAAGACAGGACTAGAATTCATCATCTTCGGGTGATCGGCCCAAAGTCACCCAGTCGGTTTTCATGCCTGAGGCAGGTCCAGAGCTCACAGTTTTCTAGTAATTGGCCCGAAGTTACTCAGCTGGCTTTCATATCTGAAGCAGGAGTAAAACTCCCCATCTCTCAATGATTGGCTCAAAGTCACCCAGCCAGCTTTCATACCTAAGGTGAGACTAGAACTCACAGTCTCCTGGTTTCTAATGTGGTGCCTTCATCACTGCACCAAACTGGGGTCAAAGAGGAGTAAGTGATCTGTGGTCCTCCACATGTTGTTGGGACTTCGATACCTATTAGCTTCAACCAGAATGGCCATCATTTAGGGAGAAGGGAGTCTAGCTCTAGATGAGCTGCAGATCCCTCCATCACTGACAAAATCTCACATCTTACCTGATAGGAAAATATCAATCATGTCTGGGTTGGAAGGAAGAAAGCCTAAGACACCACTGGGGCCAAAGACAGTTAAATGGACCTGCTGGATTTCTTGAATGTGATGATCTGGTCCAAGAATATTTGGTATCTCCTGTAAAGCAGAGAACAACCAAGGTGGGAAGGAGAACAGGAAATGCCTGCCATGAGTTTCCTCCATGCTGGTTCGGAAGGAGAAAGCAGAAGCATATTTATCTGGGATGGTATGTAAGGAGTCCTGTCTTGGGCAGGGGGTTGGAGTAGAAGACCTCCAAGATCCCTTCTAGCCCTGTGATTCTAAGTTAACCATTTTTGCTTTTGCTATTTCTCACAATGTCCAAAGCAATTCCCAAGATTTCTCTGTAACCTTGTATTACATGGGGTGGGGTTCTACCGGTTAGGACCAGTTCGGGCAAACCTGTAGCTCCGACGATCAGCTGGGAATGAACTGGTTTGCCCCGATGATCAGCTGGGCCCGCCCGCCTGCCCCTGTGCTTTACTTACCTTTATCTTCACAGCTGATTAGCACGACAGAGCGGATTGCCGTGCCTCAGCTGTTTTAATTCCCTAGCACTAACGCAGAAGGTGATTTTTCGTTGAACGGTGCACGAAGCACACAAACACCGAACCGGTTGTTAAACTGGAAGGATCCCACCACTGCTTGTATAAAGCTATTATTATTGTCTCTCTCCTTCAGTGTTGCTCCCTCCTGTACCGAAGAGCTTACATGCAAAGCACACCAGCTTAGAAAGCACGCGCCATCATCCAGGCCATAATTCTGACATCCCCTTACTCACTCGTTCTTCAGCCCCCTTGATGGTGAGGAGCAGCTCTCTTCCTGGGCCAAACTTGAGGGAAAGTCTAGGGGATCGCAGCAAGCAGAGCTGATCGCAGAGCTCTTCAGCGGAGATGTACCTCTCACAGTGACATCTTAGAGACCAAGAAAAACAAAGGACCAGAGTGAGTCTCCATCGGGGTGGAAGCGAGATTTGTAAACTTTTGTTTTCTAGAGCAACAGCTGGGGCTGAGAAGTGGGAAAGCATAGATCAACATGGACACTGTAGAGCAGTGATGGTTAACCTTTCTGTGGTGTGTGCCAGCACCCGTAATGCAATGCATGCATGACACCCCCTGTGGCCCCCCCATGCATCCGCGCATGCCCCTGGCTGCCTGCAGCCTCCTAGGATGAAAAACGGGCCGGGGGGCACACTGCAACCCCCATGCTCCCCCTGCCCCCATGCATGCATGCACATCTCCTTCATGTACCCTATCACCACCGCATGCACGGCAGAGACCCGAAAATCAGTTGGCCAGCAGGAGGCATGCATGCATGCGCAGTGGAGCTGAGCTGGGGTGACGGCTCGTGTGCCTACAGAGAGGGCTCTGTGTGCCACCCGTGGCATGCGTGTCAGAGGTTCGCCATCACAGCTGTAGTAGCTACAAGAACAGACTTCTCTAAGGCAGCCTTCCAACTTGCCTTTATTTAGATTTGTTAGTCTGCAACTGGCTAAGAATTTTGTGTGGAAGACACCAGGCTAGAGAAAATGGCGCCTCAGAGATGCTTGTCGCATTCTGTTTCCTTCTGCGTTGACCACCAGACATACCCCACAAAGAGAAATCTAGTTACAAAAATTAAGGCATGGAGGGGATGGTCTAGATTTAAGCTTGGCGGGTTGCGGGGACAGGGGTGGGTTCTAAATTTTTTTACTACCAGTTCTGTGGGCGTGGCTTATTTTGTGGGCGTGGCTTGATGGGCATGTGACAATTATTTAGGATTTAGCAGAGGTAATGGTCTACCAGGCTTTTAACTGCTTGCAGAGCTGTACCTGTCTACTCATTTATTTTTTGCAGGCACTGGTTTACCCATTTATTTTTGCAGGCACCGGTCTACTCATTTGTTTTCTTTTAACACTGATCAGCTGTAGGGCGGCTCTTTGAAGCCCGGGGAAAGAGTTTAAACAGGTTTTTTCCCTCTAGCCATCAGCTGGGACTCAGGAGGCAGCAATAGATTGGGGGTGGGGCCAAATAAAAGGTAAGAATAACGCGGGGGGTGGGGCGGTGCGGGGGGGTGGGGGGTGCAGAGGGGTGGGGGGGCAGAATCTGTTTTGTGACATCATATCGTCACCGCTACTGGCTCGGGAGAACTGGGCCGAACCGGGAGGAACCCACCACGGGGGGGGGGGGGGGTTTTGAGGGGAGTTCATCTCACCAACACTCAGGAGTGTTTTCTGGAAAGTTGCAGCTTACATGCCAAGCTCGGCGTGAAGTTCTCCATTCCCTGGATTGCAAACTAGGGAGCAGTTATACAGTTCAGGGGTGACACACTCGCGGGTGGATGCCAGACGGATCTGCCCTGGTGCACAGCGCTCCTCTATCTGTGAGGAGGAGGAAGGAGGAAAGGAGAAGGAAAAGATAAAAGAGAAGAAGGAGAAAGAGAAAGAGAAGGGGGAAAAAATTAAGAAGCAGGTCCACCAGCACTCCTACAGAATAGTTACCAACCTGCACCCTCCCATCACCTGTGGTTGGCAATCTTGGTTGCTGTTGCTATCTGAGTCTTTCCCCCCTCTTTCATCGTAATATAGGTATCCTGCTTGACAGATGCAAGAGCCATCTGATTCCTGAAAACTCCGGTGCAAACCAAGGCAGGTACAATTAGTCGCACCTAGAGAAAGCAACAGATGTCAGCTTTGCGAGGCAGATCAAATAGGAAGTATAACCAGATGAATTGATCCGACTTTATTGGAAGTTTACATTAACAGAATTTTTACAAACTGGAAAGTACCTTTCTCTCCCCTCCGTCCCCTATACAGCCCGAGAAACTAGGGAGAGTCCCTTCTGAGCTCGTTGCCCTGACCACTTTCCTTCTGCGGGTTAAATTGCCTTTTATCTGACTGTTCCCTTGGATCAGAGATTCCCAATCCCCGGTCCATGGACTGGCATCCGTGTGTGGCATGCCAGCACCTCGGCCATGCAAACAAGCAAAGCCCCATCCAACAGATGCAGGTAGCATGCAAAACCACACCCTCTGCAGTCCGCGGGAAAATCTCTCTCCATGGAACTGCTCCCTGGTGCCCAAAAAGTTGAGGAATACTGCCTTGGATGCTTTCCAGGGATGGGCTGCTTGGGGTTAGGGAGAACCTCTAGCTAAGATTCTGTGCAATTTGGAGAACCCCAAATCTCACTCCGGGCTGGCCCCTCCCCTCCCACTCCACCCGCCCTTCCCAGGATTCCCCATGCAGCCCATTTTGGATGCAGGTAAGAGCAGGGCGCACATGGAAGCTCAGGAAGGGCAAAAATTGGGCCTACCGGAAGTTCGGGAAGGCCGGAAACAAGCCTGTTTCCAGCTTCCAGAAGGCCTCTGGAGCCTGGGGAGTCCGTTTTCACCCTCCCAAAGGCTCAAGGAAAGCCTCCGGAGCCCAAGGAGGGCAAAAATGCCCTCCACCCCCACCATGGTGCAAGAGGATGACTGGGCCACACCCACCATGGCCACGCCCACCCAGCAACTGGGCAGAGAACCCCTTGCTAAAATTTTTGAACCCCACCTCCTTTTACCTGTCTCCCAAGGTCAATCCCACATATCTTTACAACAGGTAAGATTTTAGAGGTAACAAGTGGAAAGCTTTGTTTCTTATGAACCTAAAAAAGGATATCATATCTCTACCAGAGGAAGGCCTGCAGAATTCTTCCTGTAAACAGCTCCAAATGGCTCATTATTGTCAAGAGAGATGATCTACTGTCAGCATCTTCGTAACGAAAAAGAGCAACCTGGAACTGCAGAATAGTCAGTCCCACTCTAGTGACATCATCTCCCTTATCATAGTTGTCATCCAGTGATCCCGAAGTAGTTCAGAGTGCACAATACTCACCTTCTCGTGATGCTGAGGAGCTCCCGCATGGAAAACAGCCAGTTTGGGCAGGGATGTGATTGAAAAAACCAGCAGGGCAGAGGTTGCATTCCTCTAGGTACTTTGCAAGGCTGCTGTTCCCGTAGGTGCCTGGGGGGCAAGGGACAGGAGAAGAGGTCTGGGGAGGACAGAAATATCCCTGTGGACAAGGATGCTGGAGGAAACTTGCAGTGCCTGATTGAGGAAGGGAAGAAATAAGATTGATGAGATCGAAGGAGGAGGAGAGAAGTCGCCAAGCAACCAGCTCTCATCTAGGTTGGACAACATGACAGATTGTTTTGGAAACTTGAGAAATGGAAACTTATATTGGAGTGAAAAGCCCGGGAACTTCAGTACTAGCTTTTCACCAGATGGTGTATCTAAATAAATTTGTTCTTTGAGGAAAAGCAATGCCTCGGAGTTCGATTTGTAATGAGTGCTATTACTTGGAGCCTGACATTAAGCCAGTACTGAAGTTCCTGAGCTTTTCACCCCAATTTAGAAGTCTGAACTGAATTGATGATTCGGTTCCAATCAACATTTTATTTTTTGCACTGAATCCATGCAGATCAGATCCAACCAGATCGTCAATATCATCGGCAGTCTTATTAACTGTTCTCCAGTGCAAATTTCAACTCCGTTGACACACAAATGAAAGAAAAGCCAATGTACATTTTGACCCAGCTACTTTGATGATGCCCAAGATTGCTCTCCATCCCACCCATCCCCCTTTCCACCTCAATCTTCTTCAGCATCCTTTTATAAGGTTCCTGTTGCATGTCCCTCTTTCTGATGGGAAGCCTAGTGTCAGAGTTATGCATGGGTGGGGCTGACAGTTCTCAAAAGAGCGAAGAGATGGATTCCTTTCTTCCTTCATAAATTAGAAGGACATCCAACGAGCTCTTGGGTTGTCATTTCTTGAATTAACTGCTTTAAGAACAGACTTCAGTGAGAAACATCTCACATAATCACCTGGAGGACAGCTGAATCCCGCTGGGCAGGGCAAACAGAGTAGGTGGGAATCCAGATTGTTCTTGTAGGTCCCTGCATCACAGGCCCTGCAACATTTCTCTGAGGAGTCCCTGAGACCCGACACATTCAGGGCTATATAACCAGCTTGGCACAGCTGTGGTTGTGCACTTCCAGGACGGCAGTAGTAGGGATAGGCACACCTGAACCAAACAGAGAAGTTGGGTGAGTGTCCTAGCCACCTTCACCCAACAGCTGATGAAGATTTCCCCTACCTTCAGTTGCCTCTGCTAAAAGCTGCAGGAGAAACTTGGATTTCTCATTCATCACACACACACACACACACACACACACACACACACACACACGACCGTGACCCACCCCTAAACCCCAACATCCTGGTCCCCAGAATTTACATGGGAAATTTCTGCTGAAAATTCAGTTTCTGAATAAAAAGAAAAGGTGTTGCCCAGGTTCTAAATTTTTTTACTACGGGTTCTGTGGGCGTGGCTTATTTTGTGGGCGTGACTTGATGGTCATGTGACAATTCTTTAGGATTTAGCAGAGGTGCTGGTCTACCAGGCTTTTAACTGCTTGCAGAGCTGTACCGATCTACCCATTTATTTTTGCAGGCACTGATCTACTCATGTATTTTTGCAGGCACCGGTCTACTCATTTGTTTTCTTTTACCGCTGATCAGCTGTAGGGCGGCCCTTTGAAGCCCCGCGGCCAGAGTTTAAACAGTTTTTTCCCCTCTAGCCATCACCTGGGACTCAGGAGGCAGCAATAGATTGGGGGTGAGGTCAAATAAAAGGTAAGAATAACACGGGGGGTGGGGGGGCACAGGGGGTGGGGGGCACAGGGGGTGGGGGGGCATGGGGTGGGGGGCAGAACCGGTTCGGTGACATCATATCATCACCGCTACCGGCTCAGGAGAACTGGGCGGAGGAACCCACCTCTGGTGTTGCCATTCAAATACCCTTCTTTCCATTTCCAGATCTTGGGATGGCTTGAGATGAGACAATCATGGGAAATAAATTGAATTGTTACATTTTAAGAAAACTGTAAAAATAGCAACAGCAACAGCACTTAGACGTATATAACTCCGTAGTGCTTTATAGCACTCTCTGGGTGGTTTGCAACATATTGCCCCCAACAATCTGGGTCCTCATTTTACCGTTCTAAGAAGGATGGAAGGCTGAGTCAACCTTGAGTCCATCGGGATCGAACTCCAGACTGTGTGCAGAGTTTGCCTGTAATACTGCATTCTAGCCACTGCACCACTTCAGCTCAAAAATGGATGTGGGGCAGGGGTGAAATCCAGCAGGTTCTGACAGGTTCTGGAGAACCGGTAGCGGAAATTTTGAGTAGTTCAGAGAACTGGCAAATACCAGCTCTGGCTCCCCAGAGTGGGGAGGGAATGGGTATTTTGCTGCATCCTTCCCCTGGAGTGGGGTGGGAATAGAGATTTTGCAGTATCCTTCCCCTGCCATGCCCACCAAGCCACGCCCACCAAGCCATGCCCACAGAACCGGTAGTAAAAAATTTTGGATTTCACCACTGATGTGGGGGTATAAAGCAGAAGTGTGAGAATTGCATTTGACCCATTTCTTGCTTCATGTTGTAGAGGGCTCTTGTTTGGTCTTAGGGTGGCAGATCAAAGCTCAGACCCACAATTGTAAAACACTTTTAATCTCTAACAGGAGCTCTGAGGCCTCAGTTGAGGCACAGTAATGAAGAATCTAGGGTTGTGTTTTCACAGCAGCTACACAGAACTGGGTGACCCGAACAGCTCTGTGATATTTTACATCTGAAAGAAGCCGAATAATATAAAATTCATTTTGACCCCGCTCAGATCAAGATACAGTACGGAGCTAATGTATTTTTAAACTCAAAGCTGGAGCAAAGGGGAAATATAATAAAAATACAATTTATTGTTTCAGGTTTTCTCAGATTCATGTGGGCAGTTTGGCTCGACCGGGAGAATTTTAAAAACCGAGATGGGAGAATATTATATCTTTGCCACCTGAAAACCTATATCCATGATGGCGAACCTATGGCACGCATGCCAGAGGTGCCATGTAGAGCCCCCTCTGTGGGCATGCACACCATTGCCAGCTACTCTTCTGGTTTCCAGAGCACCACATGCCAGTGGCGGGTTCCTCCCGGTTCCTCCCGGTTCCGCTGAGCCGGTAGCAATGACGATATGCCACGCCCACAGAACTGGTAGTAAAAAAATTTAGAACCCACCCCTGATGCCAGCCAACTGGTCTTCATGGGCACTGGAGCATTTTCAGGCCGTTTTTGATTGTTTGGGGGCCATTTTCAGGCCGTTTTCTGGTGCTCCAGCGCCTGCAAAGACCAGCTGGTTGGCGTGCATGTGTGCATGGAAACCAGAAGAGCAGCTGACTATGGAGCACGTGCCCACAGAGAGGGCCTGAAAAACGGCCCTGAAAACGGCCCCCAAAATGGCCTGAAAATGGCCCAAAAAACGGCCTGAAAATGGCCAAAAAACCGGCCAAAAAACAGGCATGTGCGCGCCAGCCAGCTGATCTTTGGTTTCCGGCACTCCAGCGCACACACAGGCATGCACGTTCCAGTTTGGGCACTCAGTGCTGAAAAGGTTCGCCATCATCTATATGAACCATACAGGTTTTCAGGTGGTTTAAGGAGAATTAAACACTGTTTCGTTCAAAGCTGGGATCTTTCAGAACTGTATATGAAATATTCACCATTTGGGTAATGTACTCACAGCTGACCAAGAATGTCATACGCCGATGAACCTTCAGGGCAATAATAACCCGCTGGACACAGAGGTGGAATTCCTGTACGAGGTGCACACAAAGAGCCAGGGCGGCATTTGGAAGGATGAGATGAACCTGGAAAGATGACCGAATGCTTGAGATAAGGCGGAATCCAGCGGTGGGCTGCAACCGGTTCGGTGATTGTGCGCCTAATGTGCTTACGCGCAGCGTTCAAAATACAGCAGTTTGAAGCTCAGCTGCTTACCTTCTAAGGCAGCCCCGGTAAGTAGAACAGCCGAGGTGCAGAAATCAGCTATGCCGCGCGGATCAGCTGACCCAGAAAGAAGGAAATATAGGACAGGATAGGGCAGGGGGTGGGTGAGCGGGGCCAGCTGATCGTTGGAACTACCGGTTTGCCCGAATTGGTCCGAACCGGCAGCAGCCCACCCCTGGCAGAATCCCAATCTGGAATTTACTGTGCAGGAATCACAATATGAATGTCTTAACATTGTTTCAAACTGGGCACTTCTGAATGATTTGTGCCACCCTAATTGATTTTAATGGGAGTATTTATCCCATGGATAGTCATCAAAATACTCGAGGGATCCTACTATCATTTCAGTGCTGCCTTCTCAAACTAACACTTTCCAGATTCCATCTGCCTTTCCTTTTATTTATGATTACTACTGGGACTCTTTGTAATTGAAACACAATTACATAAAGGAATAAGCTGTCACCAAAGTGGTCACAGAGCTAATATAGATACCTCCAGTGTTTGCCTGCAAAAATTCTAGCCATTCATTTCTTGGTGTCCATGGTTAAAATAAAAATAGAATTTACTGGGTTTTGACAATAGGATAGGCCAGGGGTCAGCACCCTATGGCTCTGGAGCCACATGTGGCTCTTTCACCCCTCTGCTGCGGCTCCCTGTCACTCAAAATATGTGTCGCAACTGCCAATGTGCAACACCCATCGGCACACGATTTATTGAGCTTTTCAACCCCTGGTAAGCCAACCATGGATAAATCCAAGAAAAGAAAAGTTTCAGAAGAAAACAGAATGTTTAATTTAACTACATATGCTAGTTTTGTGGCCGCTCAAGAGATAGACAGGCACGGGAAGGGTTTTGTGGCTCCCGGTGTTTTCTTTTCTGTGGGAAACGAGTCCAAATGGCTCTTTGAGTGTTTAAGGTTGCAGACCCCTGGGATAGGCCATAGTAAATTTACCACATCATCTGAAATCTCCCTTTTAGAGAAAGAAGCATTCAACTTCATATGCTGTGTCTTCTCCCAGAAAGTCTTCTTTGAAGAACCTCTAGTTGAGGATATGGCAACTTGAGTAACTCTAGATGTTCCCGAAGAACAATCGTGAGGATCCCTTACCATATTAAATGTAATCAACTAACCTAGTGGACATTCATAGCCTCCTTCACAAGGTAGTCCAAGAATGTTTGGCACTCCTGACTTTTCTGGATCTGGACAGAAAAATCCAAGTGGGCAGGGCAAGCAATCTTCCAAAGATGTAGCTCCCGGCTGAGTCCTGTAGGAACCAGGTGGACAAAGAAAAGCTTCTTTTCTGCTTGGGCACCAGTGTCCTGGGGCACAAGGGTACTCTCTGAGGGGGGTGGCTCCTGTTAGATAGAAGACAAATTAAGATATGAGAGACAGGGTACTGAAGGACCTCAAGAGAAAGAAGCAATCTTCTCTTTAGACTTTGCACCAACATTTTGCCAAGAGAAAAATAAAAAGTCTTGAGGTCTGCAGTGTGTCAACTCGCAAAGTATCCCTGACCTGCTCTTGAGTTGCTATAGGCAAGGGGGATGGGAAACTGACGAAGGAACACAGCAGCCAAAGACAGGGGCACATTCCAGACATATCTTTCTCAAGGCTGTCTCCCAGGGTTACCGGGAGGGGAGTGATCTCTACAACCCGCGAAATTGCTCCATTGGTGAATGTGATTGATGACACACCCTGGGGGGAGGGGGGAAACGGGGTCATGATTAGGGCTGTAAATTACGTGGGGTCAGAGTTGGCTTCATTTGGAAATGTGCCGACATGGAGCTCCTAATAAATAACTGGATTTCTTTTGAAGCCCGGCTGGAGGCTCATGATTTAATTATGGCATCCGTTGGAACCTTGACACAGTGATTCAAAAAACCCCAGTTTTTCAACAACGTGGACATAAAAAGTTTCTCAGTTAATTCTCATGGAGAATTTTGGTTTTAGGATTCTACATGTTACTGACTGCAGTTACAACTTTTGCGTAGCTACAGTTATACGATTATAGCGTCCATTCTATTGTGATTCTATGGGTCTATATCAGTGATGGCTAACCTTTTGGCCATCACGTGCCAAAAGCAGGGGTCACGTGAGGGGGGAGGGTTGCGTCTGCATGCCCACACCCATAATTCAATGCACCCCACCCCACCCTGCGCATGCACACACAACCCAACCGTGCTCCCACCCGCTTTTGGCACATAATGGCACAGTGGGCCCGGTAGGCCTGTTTTGTGCCCTCCCCAGGCTCCAGAAACTTTCTTGGAGCCTGGGGAGGGCGAAAACAGCCTTCCCCATCCCCAGGAGGCCCTCCAGAAGTCGGAAACAGCTTCTTTCCCAACTGGTGGGATCAGAAAGCCCGTTTTTTGCTCTCCCCAGGCTCCAGAGGCTTTTTAGGAGCCTGGGGAGGCCAAAAACGGCCTTTCCCAAAACAGAGGCCCTCTTGAGGCTGGAAATGGCCTGTTTCCCGACTTCTGGTGGGTCCGGAAGGCCCGAAAATCAGCTGGCCGGCATGCACATGCGTGCTGGAGCTGAGCTAGGACAATGCTCGCCGTCCCCACAGATATGGCTCCGTGTGCCACCTGTGGCACGCATGCCTTAGGTTCGCCATCACAGCACTATATTATGGTGATTTTATCATGGATTTACCTTAATTTAATATTTTATCTCTTCTATTGTACTGTCTACATCTTTTGTATATATACATTTGCTGATGTTCTACTTAAAACTTATGTTTGTCTTTGTATGAATAATGTGTTTTATTAATGTTGTACATTACTGATATTACTGATTGCGTGCCATGTGCTAAACAAGCAAACAAACTACAGTTGTCAGAAGCTCAAGCCACCACGGATGGGAATTTGGCAGTATTACCATTCCTGTTGCAAGACAACAAAGAATGGCCGCTATTAAAAGAATCACCGCTCTTGCAAATTGAGAATACTATTGCACCTATGATGTCAAAATAATGAGATAATGGACATTGACTAAGAGAAATATCTCAAGAAAAACATTTTTCTGATCTCACAAGCTGCTGTGGCTTTCTTCCTTTGAAGGTGATTTTGACAAATTGAGTTTACGGACAGCGATAAAATTGGCAGCTCACCTGCTGGAGGACACTGGCATTCCGAAATGCAGAATTGGTAATTCGGTTGTCCCTCGGTCTCAAGTTCTTTTCGGAAAGTCTGCTTGGGACATTGTTGGAGGGTCCGTGGCCCCAGGGGATTGGTGAGATTCATTCCTTGGCAGTTGGACCCAAAGGGACACAGAAAAACCATGGGAAATCCTGAAGAATGAGAAAATGGGATCTTCTATGAAGCTGGGTATTATTTCCGGTAGAAGAATTTGCCTGTTAGGTCCCACTTGAGTAAAGTTCTAGAGAAGGTGAGTTCTGGATATTTCTACTAACTTTTTTTGCACCAGCGACCTGGTGGGCAAGGCAGACAATCTCCTTTCTGCTTGGCACCTGGGTGAGAACCTATGGTATCATCTGGACATGGAATGGGGGCTGCTGAGCCTTCTGGGCAGTAGAATCCTACAGGAAAGGAATACAACCAAGTTCAATTCTGCTCATGGTGACTATCGAGCATTACCTTCTCTCAGATCATTTCCTACTTCTCCAGGGGCACAGCTTTAATTGTAGGGGACCCTCCTATGGACACTCCTGGTCCAGTTGCTGCTGAACCACAATTCCCAACCGTCCTTATTCCATTTGTTGTCTTTTGCTAGTTGAGTCTTCTGCGAATTGTCTACATGTCTAAAAGGGACTGTCACAGATTCCCCCCATCCTCTATACTTGGAAGAAACCAACATATGAGACCTGGTCTCTAAACAACATCTACAGAACACCAAAATTGCATAGTTCCTCAACAACCATTATCAAATATTTAGGTCCCTCAAATGCTGGCTATCCTTAGACTCTGGTTCTTTAGATGTTCTTCAGACTATTTTCTAGGACACTCAGGTACCTGCTGGACAAGGAGCCGCACACCTTTCTCCCCAGAGACAATCAGCCAGGGGAGTCCAAGTGAAGTTGTAACCCTGTGGTGTGGCCTCAGAACTTCCCTCTTGGCAGAAGAAGCCAGCAGCACACGGTCCTTCCATCTGACCTCTCCTGGAGCAAAGAAAATGCTAGGACTTCATTGAGAAGGCAAGGAAAATAATTTAGTACACAACCATTTCTCTATGAATACGTCTCCCAAATGAATTGATACAGAGAATTCACAGCGGTGTGTCTTAACTTCAAGAACTTTAAGATGGGTGGCTGGACATCAACCCCCCAAATTCCCAGCCAACATGCTGGCTGGGCAATTCTGAAAGTTGGACTCCACTCCATTTTAAAGTAGCTGAAATGGAGAAATATATTAGTTTACAGCATTACATAAAACAGTGCATCCCTTCAAACCAAACCGAGCCACGGAATTAGAGAAACAAAATTGGAATTAAACAAGGGATAAAATCAGGAGTGGGCTTCAAAATTTTTAGCAAGGGGTTCTCTACCCGGTTGCTGGGTGGGTGTGGCCATGGTGGGTGTGGCCAAGTTGGCTTCCTGCACCACGGTGGGGGGGGGGAGAGGGCGTTTTTGCCCTCCTCAGGCTCCGGAGACTTTCCTTGAGCCTCTGGGAGGGTGAAAACGGCCTTCCCAGGCTCTGGAGGCCCTCTGGAAACGAGCCCATTTCTGGCCTTCCCGAACTTCCGGTAGGTCCATTTTTTGCCCTCCCAGAGCCTCCATGCATGCCCTGCACTTACCTGCATTCAAAACAGGCCACGTGTGGACTCCTGGGAGGGGAGGGGTGGGCTGGGCTGGGCCAGCCAGGAGTGTGATTTGGGGGTTCTCCGAACTGCACAGAATCTTAGCTAGAGGTTGTCCCAAACCCTTGCAAACACCCAGCAGTCCACCCCTGGATAGAATATCTTTAAAGGAGACTTGGAAGTTAGAAGGAATAGTTGAGTTGGGGTTGGTTTGTGAAAACTCTGGAAGGAGTAAATACCGGGATACTTTTATTTGATTTGATTTTTCCATAACTGGAGCAGCTACGATGATGACCTTGTCTCGAGTGGATTGTATTTTACCTTAAAAGACAGCATCATTGGCAACTCCTCGTAGACGGGTTTGCATTTGAGTGACAGAAATATAATTACCTGGATTTGTAAAGCTAGATTTGGACTGGGAAGAATTATATCTTGGCTGTACTCAGTCACATTTTTTCCCCCTAGTTGATCCCAAGTCACGTCTCGCCTCTACAGTCTAATACATGTCATGGTTTATTACTGACTACTCTTATTCTCTCTCCTGTTTTATTTTATTAGCTGCCTTACAGATTTCTCTGAAAAGGAAAACAGTCGATAGATCTTCTTTCCAATCCAATGATCCTAAACATTACAATTTGTGGAGGTAGCGGAAATATTGTACAACCTGCAGTAGTGACCAGGGGAGCAAGGAAGACAATCTCTCTCTTTACGTAGCCCAAAAACATCTGGAAAAGTGAAGGTGCCATCAGGACATGGGAGGGGAACCAAAGTACCTACGAAGATAAGATATACATCACTCGTTTGGATTCTGCCTTAGGAAAGTTGGCAAAAAAATATTGAGCAAAGATAAAAAGAGTGGCTAGAGGAGATGGTAACACAACAAATAGACCTAAAACCAGTATTATTTTTATTAGGCACACTAACTGTCAGAGTTTCTTGCAAAAATCAAATCCAGAAAGCACACAAAGGCAGATTGAGGCAGCAGGATTCATTAACTTCTTTATATACATAATAATAGATGAAGATAAATGTACAGTACCAATATAGATTCTTCTTACAAGCAAAACACAAGGCAGGAGAGAACAGTTAGTTTCATTTCAGCAGAGCAGACTAGTTTGCACAGACTGCTTAGTTTCAGTTTCAGTTCTCTGCACAGACTCAGAAGCTGCAGACTAAGACACGCCCTGGCTCCAGTCTGTCTCAGCTCCCATTGGCTGACTTAGTTGCTATGCCTATTCATTGGCTGACCTTGTAACCATGTCTCTGCCAGTTCATGAAAAAATCTGACACTAACGGGGAAATACAACAAAAGAATTCAATATTTAATGTTACATGTAATAACAGCGGCTAGAATTACGTAGGCACAAAACTGGAAAAATGGAAGTATACCTACAGAGGAAATGGTAATAAAGAAAATATTAGAACGCGCCGAAATGGACAGGGAAACAATCAGGAAGTTTTAAATGCAACATAGGAAAACTTTTCTTGTCTCTTTCTTTGATGCCCAACTTGAAGAAAGAGGAAGGACTTTCTTGAGTCAAGGAATCTTTTCTCATGTCTCTTTGCGCCAATTAACCAGTCGGTTTTTACCATCAACTGATGAATCGGTTGATGACTCCGTCCATTAAATTTTGTAGCCCTGGTGCTTTTGCTAATGCATTTTCCAGAGATGTCTGCAGAGTGTGGCGCCACATGTTGGCCACCATGGTAGCTCCCTCTGTTTTTCAGATGGAGCACCAACCTCCTCATTGAGATTCTCATCTTGGGGGGCTTTTTTTAACCACATCCCACAGATGCTCCTGCCATATTCACAGTTCCATACCTTCAGGACAATAAGAATGTGGTGGGCAGTGCTTGGGTTCCCCAGGAGAAGCCTCATGGCAGTAGAAACCAGATTGGCAGGGGAGACAATGTGCCGAGCCTTGGTTGGGCTGATATTCTCCAGTGGGACACGGAGTGGGGAGGGCAGCCCCAGACAGGCAGAAATGGCCCTGTGAAGCAGAGACAAGCAGAAGCGGCACAGGTGAGGCAAGTGGTTAAGTTCTGCTTTCTCCAACATGTGCCTTTTTATTTCTTGGAAGAAGTAATTGTCTGATTTTATGGAGAAGAAATAGCATAAATATAAAAAGAAAGAAAGAAAACTAAGGAAGAATTTCCTTCCTTCCTTCCTTCCTTCCTTCCTTCCTTCCTTCCTTCCTTCCTTCCTTCCTTCCTTCCTTCCTTCCTTTCCCTTCCTTCCTTTCCTCCTCCTTTCCTCCTCCCCTTCTCTCTCCTCTTGTCCTCCTCTCCTCTCCTTCTCTCCTTCCTTCCTTTCTTCCTTCCTTCCTTTCCTTCCTTCCTTCCTTCCTTCTTCCATTTCTCCTCCTCCTCTCCTCCTCTTGTCTTTCCTTCCTTTCCTCCTCTTCTCTTCTCCTCTCCTTCCTTTTCTTCC
>WNWU01000047.1:9597773-9615470 GCA_012654045.1 Ptyas mucosa | reverse complement strand
TTCCTTCCTTCCTTCCTTCCTTCCTTCCTTCCTTCCTTCCTTCCTTCCTTCCTTTTCTTCCTTTCTCCTTCCTTTCCTTCCTTCTTTCCTCCGTCCCTCCCTCCCAGTGGTGGGATTCAAATAATTTAACAACCAGTTCTCTGTCCTAATGACTGGCTGGGTGGAGGTGGCCATGGTGGGCATGGCCAGCGGTGTGACAGGCAGCACTCGGCCCTCTGCACCCCCATGGGAGCAAAAATGGGACACGGGGAGGGACGTGCCCCCCCCTGCACCTCGTTTTGGGCCTAGGAGGTCTCCCTGAAGCCTCCTGGGAGCGGAAATGGGCCGCGGGGGGGCACATCCCTCCAAATCCCATTTTGGGCCTAGAAGGCCTCCCTGCACTTACCTGGGAGTCAAAATGGGGTGTGTGGGGACTCCTGGAAAGTGCGGGGAGAGGAGGGGTGGAGGCAGTCAGCAATCTAACTACCGGTTTTCCTGAACCGGCTGAATCCCAACACTGCTCCCTCCCCTTCTATTTCATTGAATTTCATGCCATCAAGATTGAACTGAGAAACATAGCAGCAATATCTACATGCAGACCTACCTGCTGGGCAAGGAATTGGGGAAGATGTCCCCTGTGGACAGAAATAGCCTTGAGGGCAAATGTCTCCCATTATCCCATCAGTTGGATTGGGTAGAGTAGAGCCTCCAGTACAGTAGAAGCCGGGATCACATGGGCCAGATGGAGCAGCCAATTCAGAAGATGCACAGTAGAAACCTTACAAAGAAAGAAAAATATGCGGTAGGACCAGTGTCTTCTCAAATCTCTTCCTCATTAGAAGATATATTCTTGCACCATTAATGTAATCTACAATAGACTGCAATTCTATCAGTGCCATTTCAAGGGCATGTACACATGTGGCAAAATCAAATCAAAAATTTAAAGTAAAAAAAATTTAAATCTTCCTTCTTCAACCTAGACATCCTCCAGCTGAGTTAGACAACCGCTCTCAGAATCCCATCAAAATGAGTCACAGGAACAATTCAACTGCACTGAATTTCATTTCCAGTTCGGCTGGGTGAATAGACTTCATTTTTGAAAATCGTGCTTTGGGGGAAAACTTTGATTAGATGCAGGGGACGAAGCTGAGGGATGGAAAGAGCAAATTCTTGATCAGAAAGAAGAAAGCAACTCTTCCTTATTTCTCTTCCTTATTTCTATCGGTTCAGAAAACAGTGTTGCCTTGTTTCCTTGATTGCTCATCAATGTAAATTTATAGCCCGTTGTTGAGATCAGATCTTGGGAGATAGAAGTCATCTCAGGACAAATCTACTCGGTTTCTTCCGGTCTAGAGAAAGGAACTTGGACATCCAGGTGTGAATGCCAGGAGTTCAGGGGTGAAATCCAGCAGGTTCTAACAGGTTCTGGAGAACTGGTAGCGGAAATTTTGAGTAGTTCGGAGAACCAGCAAATACCACCTCTGGCTGGCTCCCAGAGTGGGGTGGGAATGGAGATTTTGCAACATCCTTCCCCCCGGAGGGGAAGGAATGGAGATTTTGCAGTATCCTTCCTCTGGAGTGCGGTGGGGAATGGAGATTTTGCAATATCCTTCCCCTGCCACGCCCAGCAAGCCACGCCCACAGAACCGGTAGGGAAAAAATTTGGATTTCACTCCTGCAAGAGTTTCTTGGTGAAAGTGAGAAATACGTTTACCTGGACTACAAAGAATGGGAACAGAAGAAGCTTCTGGACAGAACGACCCCGCTTGACACCTTCGAATTAAGTCTGCTTCTGGAATAGGAAAAAAAAAAAAGCATGTCTCAATTTTGCAGAGCAAACGTGATGAGCATTTTGTGGGACCCAAACACGAAACATTTTGCACTCAAGCCATTTCAATTTGGCTGCCGAAAGAGACCTGCTTAACCGTAGCAAAAATGTGAATTTCTCCCCTTTGATTTGTTTTCTGACTTGAATACCGGCACATACATCCATAAAGGAAGGAACCCAGCCTGAAAAGAATTGCCCAGACTCAACTCTAGTTTCTGAAATTTCAATAGGTGCTGATGACATATTATTCAACAAACATAATTATCTTCTAAAAGCCTGGGAGTGGAATTCTTTATTAACCAGTTTTAAATAATTAGCACCACGCATGGCTGCCTTGAGCATTTTCAAGTTAATATGATCAGTGCAGAGGTAATTCCCCTGTTCTTCTTTAGGCACAGAGGAATAATACATTCCAATTTTGCTTCCTGATCAGGGGGCAAAATTTATCTCATCCCCCCCTCCCAAAGGTATTAGTGAGAGCTAGTTTGGTCTAGTCCAGAGGTCTGCAACCTTAAACACTTAAAGAGCCATTTGGACCCGTTTCCCACAGAAAAGAAAACACCGGGAGCCACAAAACCCTTCCCGTGACTGACTATTTCTTGAGTGACCACAAAACTAGAATATGTAGTTCAATTAAACGTTCTGTTTTTCTTCTGAAACTTTTCTTTTCTTGGATTTATCCATGGTTGGCCTACTGGGGTTGAAAAGCTCAATAAATCGCATGCCGGCAGTTGTGACGCATATTTTGAGAGACAGGGAGCCGTAGAAGAGGGGTGAAAGAGCCACATGCGGCTCCAGAGCCACAGGTTGCTGACCCCTGATATAGTGGCTAGAACCAGTCTTGCCTTAGGCAAGAAACCAGCTGGGTGACTTTGGGCCAGTCATACTCTTCAGCCCTAGGAAGGAGGCAATGGCAAACCTCTTCTGAAATCTTGCCAAGAAAACTTTTGGGACTAATTCAAGCAGTTGGCAGGAGTCAACAACGATTCAAAGGCACACACAGTATATTCTGAAATTAACAGAATATAGAATAATAGAATAACAGAGTTGGAAGAGACCCTGGGAGTTCTTTTAGTTCAACCCTCTGCTCAAGCAGGAAACCCTACCCCATTCCAGACAAATGATTGTGTCAGAGTTTCTTGCAAAAATCAAACCTGGAAGCACACACAGATAAATTGATTCAGCTGGATTCATTAAATTCTTTATACACTTAATAACAGATGAAGTATTTACAATACCAATAGTTGATTCTTCTTCAACATAGTAGCAGTTACAACACAAGGCAGGAGAGAACAGTTAGTTTCATTTTCAGCAGAGCAGACAGCATGCTCACACACACACACACACACACACACAGGTTTCAGTTTTGTTTCTCAGCACAGAATCAGAAGCTGCAGACTAAGACACACCCTGGCTCCAGTCTGTCTCAGCTCCCAATTGGCTGGCTTAGTTGCTATGGCTATTCATTGACTGACCTTGTTACCATGTCTTCCCAGTCATGAATATTCTGACAGATAGTCTACTCTCTTATTAAAAACTTCTAGTGATGGAGCACCCACACCTTCTGAAGGGAAGCTGTTCCACTGATTAATTGTTCTAACTGTTCTAACTAAGAAGTTTCTCCTTAGTTCAAGGTTGCTTCTCTCCTTGATTAGTTTCCATCCACCAGGTTCTTGTTCTGCCTTCAGGTGCTTTGGAGAATAGGTTGACCTCCTCTTCTTTGTGGCAGCCCCTTACTTCTTGGAAGACTTCTATCATGTCACCCCTAGTCCTTCTCTAACAGAATAAAAGTGTAACAGAATTGGAAGGGACCTTGGAGGTCTTCTAGTCCAACTCCTGTTCAAGCAGGAAACCCAACACCACTTCAGACAAATGGTTATCCAACATCTTCTTAAAAACTTCCAGTGTTGGAGCATTCACAACTTCTGCAGGCAAGTTGTTCCACTGATTAATTGTTCTCACAGTCAGGAAATTTCTCCTTAGTTCTAAGTTGCTTCTCTCCTTGATGAGTTTCCACCCATTGCTTCTTGTCCTGCCTTCAGGGGCTTTGGAGAATAGTTTGACTCCCTCTTCTTTGTGGCAACCCCTTAACTCAATATTATTATTACTCCATAATAATTTTTTAAAAAAATTAAATACCAGAATGATTTCCTGTAGATACAGGCTTGCCTGTCGTTGACCCAAGTGGGCAATACCATCCTGGCATGCAGATGCCATCTGGGCTAATCAAACCAGGCTTGGAGCAAAATTTCCCAGAGGGACAGGGCTGGCACTCAGCTACTGTCCGGATACTCAAAATTTCACTGTAGGTCCCTCTTGGACAAGGGAACTGGGTAGGAAACTTGGTGTTCTTTGGGCAGTAATGACCTAAAGTGAAAAAGAGATGGATATTTCCAATTAATTTAGCAGACCGATTCTAAACAAGCCCACTCGGAGCTGATTAAGTCAACACGAAATCAGGAATTATGAATAATAAATACAAGAGAAAATTGCAGGAAGGATTCTCCTCTCACCCATTAGATTAAAATGTGGATCCTCCAAGTGAATCTTAACTAAACTTAGAAAGAATGTGAGTAAAGGCACGGACAGGTCACTTCTTACACTTAAAAATAGAACACTGCACTTGAAAACGAAGTATATCTCTTGAGCTGTGTGACTTCAACACAACTAGGGGTGGGCTTCTGGGGGTTTGCAGGGATTCAGAAGAACCTCTAGCTAAGATTCTGTGCAGTTCGGAGAGCCCCCAAATCCCACTCCTGGCTGTTGAACTCTAATTAGGCAAGGATGAATTCCAGGAAACCAGAAACCAATATGTCTGCTCCGTAATAATCTTCAGATGAACCCAAGAGCCAGTATCTATTGGGGAGTTGGGAACATTTTAAGCAGCAAGGGATATCTATTGATTTTTGCTATTTGCTCAACTAGGGGTCACCGTCTACAGCACAAAGCCTTCCAAATATCGTTGGCAGGCATCTCCCAGCAGCATGACCGGTGGTAAACAATGGTAATGTTGCAACTCAACATCTGGTGGGCTGCACATTGTTTCTTCCTCACTGCCTTAGCATACTAAAACTTCAAGGACCATTGCTTCAATTCTCAGAGAAAGATTCAAGTCAATATGCAACTAGAAGATCATCGCAATTTTAAAAAGTTAATGAAAGATGCCTGGATGACATCTTCGAATCTCGCTGTTTGAGAAAGTTGCATAACATTCTCAGAGACTCTTCCCATCCTGCTTACAATCTTTTTGGACTGTTGCCTTCTGGCAGAAGATTCAGAACAATTAAAACTCGGACCACACATTTTCTGAATAGTTTTTATTCCAGAGCTATAATTGCACTCAACAATGAACTAAAGGGCCACCATCGGTGAGCTGTTGGACAGATCACCTACTTGATCTGTTGTGTGGATGTTTGGGTGGTTTAGGGGTGGAGAATTGTGGTGGGTGGGAGTGTGCTTGGGGATTGTTATGTGTGTTGGACCTGGTGTTTGGGTGTTAAGTGAATTTCGTTGTATGGGTATACTGTGTATACACGTACAATGACAATAAACTTATTATTATTATTATTATTACTGAAGGATTGTGGACTTGAGCAGCGTGGTGGCTTATTGGTGAAGATGCTCGCCTCCCACTCAGAAGGTTGAGAGTTCAATCCTAGGGAGTGGCAGATGTTTCTTTCTCCTAGGCTCAAAGAAAAAAAATATCTGCTGTGAACTCTCCGTGGCATCAGGAAGGGCATCCAGCCAGTCAATGCTCAGCTCCAAACAGTTGTCCTGTCTCTACCCTGAATTGAGGGATTACAGAGTTGTAAAAAGGGAGTTTAATGGAAGGATTGTGGAAGGGTGAAACTCACCAGCAGGGCAGTGGGTGTAGTTGGCAGAACCGATATCACAATAAGCCCCTTCTGGACAATCTAAACATTGATCCATTCCCCAGAAGGGATTGTAGTTCCCTGCTGGGCATGGCTGTGGTCTATCACTCCCCATCACACAATAATGGCCAGGTGGGCACCGACCACCTTTGCTTGTGACCTGCGAATAAAAATGAATACTGTTAAGGTAGAAGATGTTGAGGATCCTAATGGGAAGCAAAGAGGGAAGGCAAAATGATGTCACATGGGATTGTTTAATTTAAGATATTGAGTAGGTTGTTAGGATCCTGCAGTAGATGAAAAAGGGTCCAGGACCGTGATGGCGAACCTATGGCATGCGTGCCACAGGCGGCACATGGAGCCATGTCGCCTAGCACGCCAGTTCAGCTCCGGTGTGCATGCGTTGGAGTCTCTGGAGGCTGGAGACAGCAAAAAAAGCCACTTCCTGTCCAACCAGAAGTTGGGAAACGGGCCGTTTCGGGTCTCCGAGGTGGTGGGGAAGGCTGTTTTCGCCCTCCCCAGATGCATAGAGAGGATCTGGAGCCAGGTGAGAAAGAAAAATGGGCCTACCAAGCCATCGTGTGCTAGGAGCGGGGGCGGGGTGCATGCGCGGGGCGGGGTGCATAGAATTATGGGTGTGGGCGCACGTGCACGCGAACCTCCGCCCCCCCCCCTTCCTGGCATGCGATGGCAAAAAGGTTAGCCATCACTTGGTCTAAGACAACACGCTATAGCCAACTCCCTGTGGCCAATTTGCCACAGCCGACTCATTTGTGGACTTCAACTCCCAGAATCGCCTAGTCGGCATGCCAGGCTGAGGAATTCTGGGAGTTGAAGTCCACAAATTGCTAAGTTTGGAGACCCCTGATCTAGATAGTGAAACCCTCAGGGGAGGTCTTTTAAAAGAGACCCTCCTGCTTTCAGGACTATCTGTTGAGCATAGATCATTTCCAGATAATGGGCTACTTCACTGCATCAGCACCACTAACCAGATCAGGTCTTGGAGAAACAGCTCCTCCGCTGCAATAAAATCCCGAGTCACAAAGACCAGCAGGAGATACAATCCCTGTTCCATCACAGAAATATCCTGCAAAGAAGCAGAAATTCAGGAGCGATTGGTCACTGATGGGAATTAAAGGGCAAAACGAAATGAGCTCTTAAAAACCAAAGACAAGATAGGGCTTCATCAAGACCGATTCCTAAGAGACCACCTGTCAAAGCTGCAAAATATATATAGTCTATTATGCTTACTAATGTAACAACTCCAGTAATTCACTTAACAAATCATCATCCTCTTTTAACGACCTCATAATCCCTTGCTGGGTGGAGTCTGGGCAACTGAATGGAGCTGAATGTTTACTGGCCGGATGCCTTTCCTGTTGCCAGTGCGGAGTTTTATTCAGCAGATATATTCTCAGTGTGCCCAGAGAGAGAAATATCTGCCTCTAACTAGGATTGAACTCACAGCCTCCTGATCGGGAGGCGAGAACTCCGCCTCTAGGCCACCGCACCACCCGAGTGATCCACTTAACAAATGTGGCAAGGAAAGTCGTAAAATGGGTCAATGCTCTCTTAACAAATTTCTCACTGAACAAGAGAAATTTTGGACTCAATTGTGATCGTAAATTGAGGACTAACTGTAACGATTAGCAGAGAGAGGGACTATTTCCTATATTTTCTGCTGCCATCTAGTAGCATCTACAGAACTTGAAACGGCCTTCAAACTTTCTGCATTCTCTGATGACGTCCCATCAATACATTAAAATTTATATTTCTGGCTTCTCCCTCTTTTACCTGCATGACACGGAAGGCAGTCTTCCAACTTGGTATTTCCTGTAGAGTTGCTGTAGAATCCAAGGGGGCAGGGTTGGGGGGCGGCAGATCCTTTTGGACAGTAATGTCCTCTGGGACATATATTCCCGAGCAGATCTTCCATTGGGGTTGGGATAGAAGCACCTGCCAGGCAGTAATAGCCTGCTGAACAAGGGCCGGTGACCTTGGCTTGAGCTGGGAAGCCGCAATAATGACCTGAAAGAGAGGAAGTGGAATTATTCAACATTGCATTGCAAGCCTTAAAAGAGGAGCAAAGGCAAGTGGGCCCTTTGCAGGAAAGCAACGTTGTTAATTCTGTTCCCAGTCGGCATCTGTGTTTGATTCTGGAATCTGTGTGGCTTTGCCAAGTAGGTCTTTGGCAGAGTGTCAAGGGAGAGAAAGGTTGGTGATTATCCCGAAGGACTTCTCCCGAAGGACTTTTTTGCAGCTAATTGGGACTCAGCTGTGAATGAACGTAATTCACAGCTGTTGCAATAAAAGAGGATTTGTGGACTACTTGTGTGTTTTAATGACTCAGGAAGCCTAGGTCACAACAGAACCGGACTTCCGGTCAGCAGAGGGAAAAAAAAAAACACCGCACTATGATGGGGGAACCGGGCTTCCAGTCGGCAGAGGAAAAAGGATGCCGCACTAGGAGGAGACTCTATGGTGGGGGAACTGGACTTCTGGTCAGCTCCAGAATTGAACGGGGGGCTTCCTGTTAGGACCTTTGTGGCTCTTTGAGTGTTTAAGGTTGCCGACCCCTGATTTAGGAGAATAAGGTGGATTTGTTTGAATAAAACCCATAATTGCTTCTACTCTAGACAAAAAAAAAAAAAAAGCAACACTCAAGTTGAATCTCTTGACTTTCTTCTTCTTTCCTAGACTTCTAGAAGAAGAAAAAAAGCATTCAACAAATTGCCAGTGATTGGACGGTTTGAAAATACTCACCTGGTGTACATAATAGGCACAGAGCGATATTATTGATTCCTATGTTGGGGCTGTAAGTCCCTTGAGGACATGGAAACTGAGTTTCGGACCTTGTGCCAGGAGGACAGTAATACCCAACTGGACATTGGCTGTTGACCAAGGAGGAGGAATTTTGAAGACAAAAGTACCTTCAAAAAAAAGAAAAGAAAAGAAAAAAGAAAGCGTAAAAAGGAAGAAAGATATTGAATTCCTGGGGCAAACATTTAACAGGTTAACAGAGTTGGAAGGGACCTTATAGGTCATCTAGTCCAACCCCCTGCTCAAGCAGGAGACCTACACCATTTCTGACAAATTCCAGTTAAATCTTTTCTTGAAAGCCTCCAGTGATGAAGCTCCCACAACTTCAGAAGGCAACTTCTGTTCCATTGGTTGAAAGTTCTTCCTCATTTCTAGGTTGACTCTCTCCTTGGTCAGTTTCCATCCATGATTCCTTGTCTGGCCTTCACGTGCTTTGGAGAATAGCTTGACCCCCTTCCTCTCTGTGGCAGCCCCTCAAATATTGCAAGACTGCTATCATGTCTTCCCTGGTCCTTCTCTTCACTAGACTAGCCATGCCCAGTTCCTGCAACTGTTCATTGTATGTTTGAGACTCCAGCCCCCTCATCATCCTGATTGCTCTTCTCTGCACTCTTTCTAGAGTCTCAGCATCTTTTTTATAGTGTGGTGACCAAAACTGGATACAGTATTCTAGGTGTGGTTTTACTAAGGCTTTATAGAGTGGTATTAGTACTTCCCTTGATCTTGATTGCATCCCTCTGTTAATGCAATTTAGGATTGCTTTGGCTTTTTTGGCTACCGCTGCACACTGTTGGCTCATATTTAGCTGGTTGTCCACTAAGACTCCAAGATCCCTCTCACAGTCACTACTATTAAGTCTGGTTTCCACCCAGATTATAAATGTGATTTTGGTTTTTCTTACCTAAGTGTAGGACTTTATTTTTCTCTACATTTCACCATTTCTTAACGCGGCCAAACTCAATAAATAAGAACGCCCAAGGGTGATTTATTTCCAGAGATGATTAATATATTCCTGTTTAACCAAAATGGTTTATAGAAACATTGAAAGTCATAAAAGAAGGGTACTAGCGGGGGGGGAACCCCCCCCCAAAACCCCCGGCAATGCATATCAATATAAAAGCGCTGGCAGCAAAATCTTTGCAGAGCAGAGCTCAAAGGCAGTAAGAGGTCACTAGATTCAAAGATTTCCAGAAAATAGGCTTGATTTTCTGGATGCTAAGTGAAGAGTTCTGGGAAGGATTATCTCCCAAATGGGGAGATGCTCTTTCAAAGCCATCTCTAAAGCCTCCGTGGTCTATTTCTGTGATGCCAAACCTATGGCACGCGTGGCCAAAATGGCACGCGGAGCCATGTCACCTGGCATGTGCTCCGTCGCCTGTTCCTCTTCCGGGGCGCACGTGCATGCACCAATCACCTGTCCTTTGCGCATGTGGCAGTGCTGGAAACTGGAAGAGTTGAATTCTAGTGTGTACATGCGCACCGGCCAGCTGATCATTGCACGTGCATGCCCGCCAGAATCCCAGAAGAGGAACGGGCGATGCCACGCATGCAAATGCCAGAAACCGGAAGTTCATTTCCCAGCACGCGCATGCCTCTTGGGCAGCACCTCTTCCGGGTTGCGGCCCCGACAAGCACACACACACAGAGACGTGCGCTCCCTTTTCGGCAGTCAGTGCCGAAAAGGTTTGCCATCACTGGTCTATCTCATTTGATGGGGAATTCAAGGAAGAAGCTTGGAAGATGATTTTATGGTCCCAATAGGAACGGGTAGAAAAAGGAAGAGAAGGTTGATATGCTATTGCTTTTATTTATTTATTTTATATCCCATCTCTATTGTTCTTATAAACAACTTAAGGTGGAGTATCTAATACTCCTTTCCTCCTCCTGTTTTCCCCACAAGAAGAACCCTGTTAGGTGAGCTGAGTTGAGAGAGAGTGATTGGCCCAAATTCACCCACTCGGCTGTCATGCTTAAGGTGGGACTAGAACTCAATTGGCCCAAAATCAGGCTGCTAGCTTTCGTTCCTGAAGCAGGACTAGAACTCACCGTCTCCTGGTGATTGGCCCCAAATCACCCAGACGGCTTTCATGCCCAAGGCACAACAAGGACTCACTGTCTCCTGTTGATTGGCCCAAAGTCACCCAACCATTTTCATACCTACTGTAGAACTAGAACTCACCATCTCCCAGTCTCTTGCCTCAACCACTAGACCAGGGGTCGGCAACCTTAAACACTTAAAGAGCCACAAAGGTCCTAACCGGAAGCCCCCCGTTCAATTCTGGAGCCGACAAGAAGTCCAGTTCCCCCACCATAGAGTCTCCTCCTAGTGTGGTGTCCTTTTTCCTTTTACCAACTGGTGACAGGGAGTTGCAGCAGAGGGTTGAAAGAGCCGCATGCAGCTCCAGAGCCACGGGTTGCTGACCCCTGCACTAAACCACAGTAGCTCTTGTTTTGCCCAGAGAAAAAGCACTTGCTGTGAGAGGCAGACAAATTTAATTGTCATCCTTTCCCACATTTAAATTGTCCCCTAAAAATGCTATTGCCTGCAATGGATTACACAGTGGTCTTTTGATTCACTTCCCACTTCAGCATGGAAACGCTTAATCAGGGCAGGAAAATGAGGACCTCCCAGTGAGTTAAGGCTGCCCACAGGCTGAAATGAAGAGGACATGCTTAGTCATACACAATCCCAACTGGGATGTTACCAGGGGTGGGCTTCAAAAAATTTAGCAAGGGGTTTTCTGCCCGGTTGCTGGATGGGCGTGGCCATGGTGGCTGTGGCCTAGTTGGCCTCCTGCACCCTGGTGGGGAGGGGGCATTTTTACCTCCCCGGGCTCCAGAGGCTTTTGTTGAGCCTCCGGGAGGACAAAAACAGCCTCCCCAGGCTCCAGAGGCTTTCTGGAGGTCGGAAACGGGCCTCCCCGAACTTCCAGTAGGCCCGGTTTTCACCTCCCCAAGCTTCTATGTGCACCCTGCACTTACCTGTATCCAAAATGGGCCACGTGTGGACTCCTATGAGGGGAGGGGTGGGGTGGGCAGGGCCAGCCAGGAGTGGGATTTGAGAGTTCTCCGAACTGCACCGAATCTTAGCTAGAGGTTCTCCCGAACCCCTGCGAACCCCCAGCAGCCCAATATCCCTTCTCCCTTGGTTTGCCCTTAGCAAAAACAATCATTTTCTCTTATCCATCCCACTCAACGGGCTCTTGCCACCGCTGTTGACAATGTTCTTCCTTTGCACCGGATGTCATGATTCTCCTTGTCTGCTCACCCATCGGGGCAGGGAAGGCAGCTGGCTTGCTTCTCCAAATCGTTATACGATCCCGCTGGGCAAGGCAGTGGATTAGCTGTGCCTTGAGGGCAAAAATACCCTGGAAGAGAAATTGGCAAAGTATTGAAAACAGCAGGGTCTCCTTGTAGCCCAGGCAAGACTGAAGACTAACAGAAAGAAATTCTCCCTCGGAGCAATTCTGAAAAAGGCTTCTGGAAATAACGAAGGTTCTGTGGTTCTTTTAGGTCAAGACAAAGAGGAAGATGCCACAGACACTTTTTCTTTTTCTTTTTTTTAAAAAAAGAGGAAATTGTGCTGCAGAGCATTAATCTAAAGACCTGGAGAGAGGAGGAACAAAAGCATCTGAGAAAACACTGTATTTTTCTCTCCGCTTTAATTCTTTGGAAGAGAAAAATGCAACCGGTAAGGAAATGCACACCTACACATACTGGGTTGTTATTGTTGTTGTTGTTTTAAAAAATATCCCATCGATTCACTCATTTCAGGAGATTTGTATTGGGTTTTGTTCCACCCAATTTAAGATAGGAATTTTCTTACAGTCCTACCTGGAGTTGCTAAGGATTGAATCTTTGCCCTTCTGAAGGACATGCTAACCCTACTGAGATCTGACCCAGATTTTTGCTGGGGAAATAGATCATTATCTGAAGATGAACTATCACTCATAGAGTTAAAGTAATCATTAAATAATGGCAGGCATTGTACCAAAGTAGGAAATATAAGTCCTCCTGTTTGCTTCTTTCCTCTTTTAAAACACACACAGAGACACAAAAATACCCCCAAAATGAAATCTAGTGTGTAATAAGGATGTCTTCTCCTTGATAAGGTGAATGGAAAAGCTTAACCCTTTGTTTCAGGGGCAGAAGAAGCCAGTGGATGATGAAGAGATGCAACCAGGTGGAGCCTCTAAGCTAAGGAATGCCTAGGAGATGCCTTCATGGGACCAAAGCTCCTGAGAAATTGAGGCCTGAAGTGTCAACAAGCAAAGACCTGAGTTATAAAATCACTGAGAAATCTCCAGGGGACTCAGTACTGATTGAATGGGGAAAGTTTCTCCAAGTTTTGAAAAACTCCAGTTTAGTCTCTCTTCCCAGTCACCCTTTGAACTGTGTTGTAATAACCATATTCCTTTAGAAAGAAAGAAAAAAGTTGTGGTGAAATGGCTGAATGCTAAAAACAGAAGTACTCAAGAACCTCTCATTGATAAATAACAAAAGGTCATTTCAGTCCAAATTGAAGCTTGAAAATTCAAGACATATGCAAAAATGCAAAGCCAAGTTGGTGTAGTGGTTAAGGTGTTGGCTTAGAAACCAGGAGACTGTGAGTTCTAGTCCCACATTAGGCATGAAAGCTGGCTGGATAACTTTAGGCCAATCACTAGAAGATGGTGAGTTCTAGTCCCATTTTAGGTACAAAACATGACTTGGGTGGCTTTGGGCTAATCACCAGGAGATGGTGAGTTCTAGTCTCACCTTAGGCGTGAAAGCTGGCTGGGTGACTTTGGGTCAGTCACTTACTCTCAGCCCAACCCACCTCACAGAGGTGCAGGGAAATAGAAGGAGGAAGCAGCATTCTGCATGCTTTCTGCCTTGAGTTATTTATTAAAAATAATAATAAAGGTAGGATAAACATCTAATAAATAAATAAATATACCTTGGGGACAAGGACCTCCACTCTGGCTTGTGGTCGGTGGGCCGGGCAGCATTGAGCCCAAGATACAGAAGAACCCTTCTTGACATGGTCCAGTTGGGGCTGCCAACCCAGGGGTGTTGCAGAAGTGGCCTGGCAGACAAGGGGAGCATTCAACCTGTCACAGAATAAGGACATTTTTTAGGGTGGTTTTCCAAGCTGAAATTCAGAATGTTCGTGGGAGGGAAAAATTTTTTTTTCAAAGATGTCTCTTCAGTTAGAAATATCTGATTTTTAAACACAAAGGAGGTGACCTTCCCTGTGTACCTTGGAAACTACAGCATGTAGTACAGTACTTTTAAAAACACACTAAGAGCTCAATTTCCCAAAGCTGTAATTCTCCTTACTTTAAGACCACATTCTCTCCCCATTCTCTAAGAAAACCTCTCAGTCTGTTTTTAAGAAATGAAAAAGTTCGACTTGTACGAGTTTGCGCTGATTATTTGTCCACTCTTGGTTGTCTTACAATGGTCTTTGAACGCAGTTGTGACGAAAACAAGAATAATGGAAAGTAATTCTTCTTTGTGCATTTTGATATGGGCTTTGACATTGTACTATTTTGGCTCTTGTTTATTTAGATGGGTGGTTTATCAGCCTATGTTGTATTTTGCGACAGAAATATAGAGTACATATAAAAATAATATATGGAAATAACAAATAAAGACTGAATCAACCATAAATGTGATATATAAACAATATCTACATACATCTACATCAGGGGTGAAATCCAGTAGGTTCTGACAGGTTCTGGAGAACTGGTAGCGGAAATTTTGAGTAGTTCGGAGAACTGGCAAATACCACCACTGGCTAGCCCCAGAGTGATGTGGGAATGGAGATTTTGCAGTATCCTTCCCCTGGAGTGAGGTGGGAATGGAGATTTTGCAGAATCCTTCCCCCAGGAATGGGATGGGAATGGAGATTTTGCAGTATCCTTCCCCTGGAGTGGGGAGGGAATGGAGATTTTGCAGTATGCTTCCCCTGGAGTGGGGCAGGAATGGAGATTTTGCAGTATCCTTCCCCTGGAGTGGTGCGGGAATGGAGATTTTGCAGTATCCTTCCCCTGCCATCAATCAACATCCAGATAGATTAACACCAAGTAGTAAACAATACCTCAATCAAGGAACTACCAACTCAATAAACCACAGCCTAATGAAGGAACCATCAAGAACACCAACACTGACAGGGTAAGCCATTAGTAAATAAACAAGAGAGCAAATCCCACTCTCCTCTGGCACTGATGATGTTATATATTGGGTAATGAAATGTCTACAGGAAACCAACCAACCTCAGAGAGAAGCAAGGACCCCATACCTCAACTCTGTGCTTCAAGTATTCTCTTCCTTGTGATGCATAGTTACAGTCTTGAAGGGGGGGGGGGAAACCCTTTGAAAGTTCTTGTTGTGGTCCACCAGCAGCCTGCAGAGCTGGTAGTGGAGTTTGACAGTGATGAGGCTGAGGAAGAACATGGGCCAGTCCTGAAGTCTGGGGAAGGCTCAGATGAGGGCTCTGCATCAGAGGCAGAGATGGGTCCGGGGCCATCTGGGAGTGATGTGCGGACTCCGGAGCCCCCAGAGTCGGACAGCAGAGAGGCAGAGGAACAGGAGGAGCCTGTTCCTAGTGTGCGCATGCGCAGAACTGCCAGAAGGCAAGAATTGTTAAAACAAAAGGGAGTAAGGCCTGGAGATGATTGGCCCCTCCCATAAGGCTTAAAAGAGAAGCAAAGGCAAGTGGGCCCTTTGCAGGAAAGCAAAGCTGTTAATTCTGTTCCCAGTCGGCATCTGTGTTTGATTCTGGAATCCGTGTGGCTTTGCCAAGTAGGTCTTTGGCAGAGTGTCAAGGGAGATAAAGGTTGGTGAAGGACTTCTCCCGAAGGACTTTTTTGCAGCTAATTGGAACTCAGCTGTGAACGAACATAATTCACAGCTGTTGCAATAAAAGAGGTTTTTGGGACTACTCGTGTGTTTTAATGACTCAGGAAGCCTAGATCACAACAGTTCTGTTCCTTAGAGAACAAGGTTAAATCGGCTACTTAGGAAAGAACAACAATCTTCTTGCATTGGCCTTACCTCTGAATGTAACCTTGATCCAGCAGCAAATGTTCCTACCGGACAAGGATTGGGAATAATGGTACCCCTTGGACAGTAATAGCCAGAAGGGCATGGGCCGGCCTGAACTGTGATGGAAAAGAGAGGGGGGGGGGAGGGAAGAGAAAAACTTTATTGCAAACAACGTCTTCCTTGCTTTGATTTTCTAATTTAACCCTCAACATTTGGACTTCGAGGCTTTCCTTCTTATGTCTTCACTTTTTTAAAAAAAAATAAGGAGAAACCTTTTTTTAATTAGGAGAAACCCTCCCATACAACCACCTCTTACAATACTAGACAACACAGTATCAACAGTAGAGACCTTCACATTTCTAGGTTCTACCATATCTCAAGACTTAAAATGGACACCTAACATCAAAAACGTCATCCTGGGGAGTCTGTGTTTGCCCTCCCTGAGACCTGAGGAAAGCCACCGGAGCCCAGGGAGGGCAAAAATGCCCTCCTACCTGCCGTAGTGCAGGAGGCCAACTAGGCCATGCCCACCATGGCCACTGTTGTGGCCCCGACCCCCAAGCCCCTCTTATCGGAGGAAGAAGGCTCCGAACATGAAGGAGAGGAGTCGGCCAGGCCTCCCTCTCCAGGACCCTCCTCTCTGGCAATGCCTCAGGTGTCTGCCGAAGGAGAAGAAATTGGCCAGGAGCCAGGTGTCTCCGATCAGTCGGATAGCGATGACGGAGATAAGTTGTGGCTGGATCCACGCCAGCGTTGGCGAGACAAACGTACGCAGCAGAAGAGGAGGCGTGCCAGAGATTAAGCTGAGTCACTGGACCACACCCCACAGGCTATATAAGGGAGTGTGGTGGCCAGTCAGACTCTGTGACGGACAAAGCTGAAACTTCTGGTAAGTCACTTGCACCACTGGAAAACAACGCCTAATCTGCTGTGGATTTAATTTACGAACTGGACTGTTTAAACTGTGTGTATTTTGTTTGTGTTATCTGGTGGAGGAACAAGCCCTCCTTCTTGGAGTAAAGCTCTTGGCAGGCAGCTACGGAGTTGCTGCCAAGTTTCCGATAACTGACATTGGGTGTTTGAAAAGTTATTTAACCCGCGGCTGGCTGTTTGGGTGCGTGTGTGAGACGGGGGCAGAACCGCCACGCCCACCCAGCAACCAGGCAGAGAACCCCTTGCTAAAAGTTTTGATTTGAAGCCCACCCCTGGGCCACCTGCAATTGAATGGGATCAAATCTGAGATCAGTTTTATCCGGTGAAGTCATGAATATTGGTATGCCTTTAATGGGAAGATATTTTTGGTCAATGATGGCAATAGATTTTGGATTAAATGGGAAGACTGGAGCAAAAGGAGAGCAACGGTGGCAAAGCTAATACTCCACATGAAGCCACAACCCAACTAGATTGAACAAGAACGGTACAACCACTTAGGGGGGAGGAAACCAATACAAAAGTCTTCTGAACAAGAGCAAGACTACCATTGAGTTGGCCATTAGGGTTGGGACGATCTGAGCCTTGAGTGCAGTAAAATCCTTCCCAGCATTCTCCCGTGACGTCTGTTGCATTCTGATACAGGCAGAATTTTCCACCATCACAAACGTGGCATTCAACCAAGCTGCTTCTTCCTTGGATAGGGTTGTAGGTCCCTGGAGGGCAAGGCGTCCAGTCCAAGCCTGTTCCTTCTGGGCAGTAAAAACCTAGAAGAAAATTGTGGAACTATCTAAAATTGGCATCTGTTAATATCTTTATGTCAATATCTGCACTGTTTTTATAGATGCATGCACCGTGCATGCAACCACGTGGATCTATCTTGAGTAAACATCCTGGAATGGATATGGATTATGGAGGTATAGGTGTACATGCAGATCTCCAATCTGTGATCAATAATTGAAATATTTTAATTGGTGATGAACGTCAGTATGGAATATACTAGCTGTATTGCATTTCTCGAGTCTCAGGCTATGGATGAAGACACATTATGTAATCAAATTTACCTCCACATGAAAATGCTTCTATCATCTATCATCTATCAATCTTCTATCTTCTACCTTCTATCATCTATCCATCCATCTGTCTGTCTGTCTGCCTCTATTCTTCCTCTCATCTATCTATCTATCTATCATCTATCTATCTATCTATCTATCTATCTATCTATCTATCTATCTA
>WNWU01000047.1:9576050-9597763 GCA_012654045.1 Ptyas mucosa | reverse complement strand
ATCTATCTATCTATCTATCTATCTATCTATCTATCTATCTAGCTATCTCTCATCCATCTATCTCTCATCTATCTATCTATCTATCTATCTATCTATCTATCTTCTATCTATCTCTATTCTCTCATATCTATCTGTCTATCTATCTATCTATCTATCATCTATCTATCTATCTATCTATCTATCTATCTATCTATCTATCTATCTAATCTCTATCATCTATCTATTCTATTTATCAACATTTTATGCCATCCAAAAACTGAAGCTCTCTGGATGTTTTAAAATACAGGGATTACTGAGAATTTAGAGTAATTTAGAAGGCAAAATGAGGCAGATGAACAGAGGGAACTGAAAGGGATTGCAATTAAAAAAACATCCTCATTTTACTGATTATTTCGGGAGTTCTCTCATTTGTTTCCCAGGAATGCCGAATTGAGTAAGCCTGTTGACTCATAGAGAGAAGGAAACGAAGGAAATTTATTGGGAAGGGTGGATGTAATGATCTCTGCAGTGAAGAGTTTTGATAGATGAAACAGCTTTGCCCACTATAAAACTCACCTTTGGGACATAACTGTGGCAAATGACCAGGTATACAGTACTTCCCTTCTGGACACGAGGGACACCGTTCTTTTCCATGGGTCTCTGCCATGTAGGTGCCCGGAAGACAGGGAGTTGGGGCTTCGCTGCCTGAGGGACAGTAGTGACCTACAGGACAGGGGGCACCTGAAATCCCATCAGTGGGTCTTGGGGTAGCCGATCTTGCAATGCAATAAAACCTACCAAAGTAGCAAGAGAAACAAATACTGATTAATAATGAGGGAGGATCAAGTCATTTGCAGTCATTGAAAAGGAGGCCACTAATGGGGCCATGTCAAGAAGGATTTCTTCTGTATCTTGGCCTCAATGCTACTCAAGCTATTGACCATAAATCAGAGTGGGGGTCCCAAAGATGCTTTTTCAGGAGGCAACTGGACTTTTCTTTGAAGATGTGTTTTCTTCAGCTCTGAGAGTGAAATGTCTTCAAAGAAAAACCAGAAAGTCCAGTTTCCTCTTGAAAAAGCACCTTTGGAATAAAACCAGTGAAAACTTTTTTTTTAAAAAAAACCCACAACTCTGAGATGGGGTTTGACTCAAAAATTCTGAGATTTTAACCGTCTATGGAGATTCTCAATCATCCGGGACACTGGTTGTCCCAAAGGTGCTTTTTTTTTTCAAGAAGCAACTGGATTTTCTGGTTTTTCTTTGAAGACGTTTCACTTCTCATCCAAGCTTCTTGGATGAGATGCTTCTTCAGAGCTGAAGAAGCTTCTTGGATGAGAAGCAAAATGTCTTCAAAGAAAAACCAGAAACTCCAGTTGCGTCTTGAAAAAGCCCCATTGGGACATACCTAATGCTCCTTCCTCCTCCTATTTTCCCCGCAACAACAACCCTGTGAGGTTTGGGTTGGACTGAGAGAGAGGGACCGGTCTAAAGTCACCCAGCCAGTTTTTAATGCTTAAGATGAGTCTAGAACTCACAGTCTCCTAGTTTCTAGCCTAGTGCCTTTAACACTAGACCAAACTCATTAAGGGAGAGTTAAGAAAGCACTTGCAGAGAAATGTCAAATATTAATAAAAGGCTGGATAAAATAAGGGGAAAAATGCTATGGCAAACCTAGACAGCATACTAAAAAGCAGAGACATCACCCTGCCAACAAAAGTGCGTATAGTCAAGGCAATGGTTTTCCCAGTTGCAATGGATGGCTGTGAAAGTTGGACCATAAGGAAGGCTGAGCGCCAAAGAATGGAGGCCTTTGAACTCTGGTGCTGGAGAACACTCCTGCGAGTCCCTTGGACTGCAAGGCGATCCAACCGGTCAGTCCTAGAGGAGATCAACCCTGACAGCTCTTTAGAAGGCAAGATCCTGAAGAGGAAACTCAAATCCTTTGGCCACCTAATGAGAAGGAAGGAAGGACTCACTGGAGAAGAGTTTAATGCTGGGAAAGATTGAGGGCAAAAGAAGAAGGGGACGGCAGAGAACGAGGTGGCTGGATGGAGTCACTGAAGCAGTCGTCGTGAGCTTAAATGGACTCCGGGGGATGGTAGAGGGCAGGGAAGCCTGGAGGAATGTTTTCCATGGGGTTGTGATGGGTCAGACACGACTTTGCAACTAACAACAACAAAGGAAAAAAATACAGCTGGACAGTTAATATCTGCAGCTGAATCTATTGTTTGATTATATGTCACACATACCGTATATAGACAGAAATATCCACATTCATAAATTAAAGGGGAAGATATCTTTGGGACATACCCTGCATCACAGTGACCAGACGGGGACACAAGGCCAGTGCTATTGCAGTAGTAACCTCCAGGGCAAGACGTGCAACTCTGGAGATCTGGGTTCCCATCATCTCCAGACCACGTTCCATCTGGGCAGGTCAATGGAATGAGAGTTCCTAGAAGGAGAGAGATGGGTCCATTTGACCAATGAAGAAGAGACATTTGAAGGAGCCAAACTGAAGGAGAGGTTACTATACCTGAAAGGCAGTAGTGCCCAGCAGGACAAGGCTGTCCAGATACTCCATCAATTGGGTTCGGAACTTGAGCTCCACCTTTGCACCAAAATCCTGCAGCGCAAACACCTAAACATAAAGGAAAATCTATCTTCATCACACAGAATGATCCAACAATTGAGACAGGTGTCCTCCACACAATCTCATGATGTTGTCCCTTGCAGGGAGGGCTTGAAGATGATGTTGGCTGGAGGATCATGGAAACTGAAGCCCATCACAGCCGGAACATGCCAGGTTGAAAGAAATTGATACAGTCAAGGGATGGGAAACAATGGCTCTCTAGAGTTGCAAAATTATAGATAGTCCTTGACTTACAATCACTGTGTCAACTCGCAAAGCATTTCTAGTCTGCTCTCGAGTTCTCATGGGCAGAAAGCGGGGGTGGGTGGGAGATCTGTCGGAGCAGTTTAGCAGCCATGTTCACAAGCACATTCCACGCATGCCTTCCTCCAAGGTTGGATCACAGATTACCAGAGCCAGTTTGTGAGGTGTGGTTTCTACAGCCCGCGAAAGTGCCTTGTTGGAGAATGTGATTTATGACACAGACTGAGAGGAGGGGGGGAAACAGGGTCATAGCTGAGCTGTAAATTAAGTGCGGCAGAGTTGACTACACTTGGGAAGCTGTCGACATGTTGCTCCTAATAAATAACTGGATTTCTTTTGAAACTTGGCTCATGAGTTAATTAGGCCATTTGTCGGAGCCCTGATAGACTCATTTAGTAACCAGTCAAAGTTATAATATCGCCAAAAAAGTGACTTATGACCGGTCCTCACATTTACAACTGTCGCAGCAATCCCAAGATTACATGATGAAAATTTGGGCACTTGGTAACTGCCACGTATTTACAATGGTTGCCATGTCCCAAGGTCACTATTTGTGACCTTCCCAGCTGGCTTTCAACAAGCAAAGTCAGTAGAGAGAAGGCTGGATTCGCTTAATGACTGCATGATTCACTTAACTCTACTGATTCACTTAATAACCATGCCAAGAAAGAAAGGTCATAAAATTGGGCATGGCTCACTGTCTTGCTCAGCAATGGAAATTCTGGTCTCAGTTGTGGTCATACGTCAAGGCCTACCTATACAAGTCTTAGTCACTCTGTCCATTTTGTTACCATGCTAAGACGTGATATTCAACAACTTGCAAGGCGCTAGTTCTTCATTTCTGGCACAGAGCATACAAAATATGTTTCCTAAAACATTAATTAATACAGGGACTCTGTGGCTCAGTGGCTAAGACACTGAGCTCGTCGATCGAAAGGTCGGCAGTTCAGCGGTTCGAACCCCTAGTGCCATGTAAGAGGGTGAGCTCCTGTTATTTGTTCCAGCTTCTGCCAACCTAGCAGTTCAAAAGCACGTAAAAAATGCAAGGAGAATAAATAGGGACCACCTTTGGTGGGAAGGTAACAGCGTTCCGTGCGCCTTCGGTGTTTAGTCATGCCGGCCACATGACCATGGAGACGTCTTCGGACAGTGCTGGCTCTTCGGCTTTGAAACGGAGATGAGCACCGCACCCTAGAGTCGGGAACGACTAGCACATATGTGCGGGGGAACCTTTACCTTTACCTTAAAACATTAATACCATCCTTAACCTTGGACTCCTTTTTTCCCCCTTACCTGTTGGTCCTGCCAATCCGGGAGATGAGCAGTATTTTCCTGGCGGGCAGTTTTGACACTCCAGAAAGTTTGTTAACTTTGGTTTGGCTCCAAAGGTCCCCAGGGGGCAGCTGTATTGAGAGGACCACTGTGTCCCTGGAGGGCAGTAAAATCCTTGTGGGCAAGGGTAGAGGGTATAATTGCTGACAGGTCCTTCCTCACTGTCACAGTAATAACCTGAAACAAGGAAGTAGAATTTCCAAATTTCAAATCTTTATTGTCAGCGCACAACGTATATACGATGAGATTGGTTGAGCTCCCTCAGTGCACTTCCTCCCCCAACAACACAATACAATTCACAGTGAAGACAGAAAATCCCTAACCCAATAAATCGTATTAACAAAACACCCAGTCCTATTGCACCGGTGTGAACATGTTACACATGTCTACAGTGTACAGTGAATACAGGAAGGGACTGAGCACACAGCCCTGTGGGGAGCCAGGGCTAAGCTTCAGGGAGGTGGATATGAAAGACCCAACCCTCACTGTTTGTGGCCGGTCCCTCAGGAAGTCTTTGATCCAACAGAGAATTGAAGCTGGACACTGATTGAGTGCAACGGGAAACAACAAATCTGCAGTTATTTTTCAGCCACAGGTGAAGGTCTTGGGTGCCAAGCATCTCTTGAATCGAGATCTAAACAACTCCTTCATAATTTTCAAAATCTTCTTCCTAGTTACAGAATAACAGACCTTGGAGGTCTTCTAGTCCAACATCCTATAGAATGGAATAGAACGGAACGGAACGGAACGAAACGGAGTGGAGTGGAATGGAATGGAATGGAATGGAATGGAATAGCACAGAATAGCATAGAATAGCATAGCATAGCATAGCATAGCATGGCGTGGCGTGGCGTGGCGTGGCGTGGCGTGGAATGGAATAGCATAGCATAGCATAGCATAGCATAGCATAGCATAGCATAGCATAGAATAGAATAGTTGGAAGGGATCTTGGAGGTCTTCTAGTCCAACCCCCTGCTTTGGCAGGAAACCCTACACCACTTCAGATGGTTATCCAACATCTTCTTAAAAACTCCCAGTGTTGGAGCACTCACAACTTCTGAAGGAAAACCATTCCACTGATTAATTGTTCTAACTCTCAGGAAATTTCTCCCTTACCTTTCTGGTAGGTTCCACTTACCTTCTTTGCATTCTCCAGTGGGGATTGTCAGTCCAGAACCTTCACAGTAAAACCCAGAAGGGCAGAGTTGGCAGTCAGAGGCCATACTTTGGCCAAATCGATTTGAGAAGGTTCCTGGTGGACAGAGGCTGGGCGCCATAGACCCCACAGCTGGGGGGAGGAAAGGGATTGCAAGAAACAAGGGTTAGATAGCCATTAAACCTGAATTATACAGTCTTCCCTCTATCAAGGTTTTGGCTCCAGATACTCCAGTCCAGATCAGGAAAAGAAAAAGATGCTAGATAACAACATGATGTACTACATTCTTTTAATTCTATCCTTTCTTCAAGGTGGCCAGGAGTTTTTCTCCTGCAGAAAAAGCAGGTGATAGAAAAGATTGTGCTACGAATATCAGAATGTAGAAGGTAATACGAAGGCGGGAGATAAAATAAGTATTCATTGCATCGCACATATTGTGGCTTTGTCAGAAACCACACTTCATGGAGACACTTTGGTCATAGAATGACCAGACTTCTGGTTTTGCCAGAAGAATCCTGATTTTAGTAGAAGAATCCCGAAGAGCAGGCATACTTCCCAAACTAAGGAAGTGTTGTGGACTGCCAGCGACCACCAGATCTGGTAGCAGATTCAGACAGTGAGGAGGTTGGGGAGGAACATGGGCCAGTCCTGGAGTCCAGGGAAGGCTCTGATAAGGGCTCTGCATCAGAGACAGAGAGGGGGCCAGGGCCGTCTGACAGTTATCAGCTGCCTTCGGAGTCAGACATCAGTGAGGCAGATGAACAGCTGGAGCCTGTTCCCAGTGTGCGCATGCGCAGAATTGCCAGATGAAGGGAACAGCTAAAGAACAAGGATTGACTTGGGAGTAAGGCCACATGTGGACGATGAATGGGCCCTCCCAGAGGGAATAAAAGAGGAGCAAAAGGGGAGTGGAGTTTGAAGGAGACAATTAGTTCATTCCTGCATTCTTGCCAAGTATTGTGGCCTCTGAAAGATATCAGCTGGCCACTCTCCAAGCCTGATAAAGGTTGGTAATTGTGAACTATCTTGAAAGACTGTGGGAGAGGAAAGACTTTGCTAGAAAGGAATTCACTGTAAATTAAATAAAAGGGGTTTTTGTCAGGACAAGGATTCTGCTTCATGGTTTGGGGAAGCCTAGGTCAGAACAGGAAAGGCCACCATTTCCAAAGGTATGTAAATAATAGCATGCCCATGTGAGCCACAGATAGAAATCCCTTGCTCATTTCCCCAAGATACTCCAAACCCGGGGTACAAAAATCCAGACAGGTACTAGGTGGCATCATCAAGGAGAGGTTACCACATTTCTTAGCTGTCATCTGGTAGCAACTCCAAGTTTTGCAACCCAGATAGTTTCATCCAAATTGAGTGGTGCGGTGGCCTAGAGGTGGAGCTCTCACCTCACAATCAGGAGGCTGTGAGTTCAATCCTGGGTAGGATTGGCAGATACTTCTCTCTCTGTTGCACAATGAGACTATATCTGCTGAAAAAAAACTCCACATTGGCGACAGGAAGGGCATCCGGCCAGTAAACACTCAGCTCCATACAGTTGCCCAAATTCCACCCCACAAGGGATTATGGGCAGGGGTGGGCTTCAAAAATTTTAGCAAGGGGTTCTCTGCTCATTTGCTGCTGGGCGTGGCCTAGTTGGCCTCCTGCACCACGGCCGGGGGGGGCATTTTTGCCCCCCCCCCCCCGGGCTCCAGAGGCTTTCCTTGAGTCTCTGGAAGGGTGAAAACGGCCTCCCCAGGCTCCGGAGACCCTCTGGAGGCCAGAAACAGACCTGAACTTCTGGTAGATTCATTTTTCACCTTCCCTGAGCCTCCACATATGCCCTGCACTTACCTGTATCCAAAACTCCTGGGAGGGGAGGGGAGGGGTGGGCGTGGCAGCTAGGAGTGGGATTTGGGGGTTTTCCGAACTGCACAGAATCTTAGCTAGAGGTTCTCCCGAACCCCTGCGAAACCCCAGCAGCCCACCTATGATTATAGGGTCATTAAAAGAAGATGATAGTTTCATCCAAATTGTACCTGGGTTAGTACTTGAGGCTACTGCTTAATCAATAAATGTGTACAATTTTATCAATGAATCCTGGTTAATTTATTAATTAAACCTAGTCCTGGTTCTTCGTCTTGGAAATCTGATCAGTTTACGTATCCAGACAAGTGATAATGCAACTCACGGCAATATGTCCCTGGAGGACAGATGTTGCCGGTAATCCCATCAAGTGGCTTGGGAGAAGACGACCCTCCAATGCAATGAAACCCAGCAGCACATTCACCGCTTGGAGCTGATAAACCTGAGGAAGAAGCAGGAAAGAAGCGAAACAGAAACTTAGGGTGATTCTTAGCATTAACTTGCACAAATATTAGCAAAGGAAAGGTAAATCTGTAATAAACAAATCGAGAGAGAGGTCAGCTAAGCCATTCGTTGATGCAACAACTGGACCAGGATTTACGGAGCAAGATTGTAAAGTTAAAAGGAAGAGTGCAGGGGTGAAATCTACTTATCTTCCCAACTGGTTTGAAAGTGCACACGCCATGCGTGTGCGCTGGCTTCGGTTGTGCGCACGTCACTTGCAAGTGCAGACCCTCGGCGCATATGCAAACCATTCTGCGCATGTGCAGAGGGTAAAAAACAGATTACTTCCTGGTTAAAACCAGGAAGTAATGACAACAGGGCAGGTGAGCCTCACCTCGTACCGCCATCACTACCGGTTCTTCGAATCACCGGCTGCTATCGCTACCGGTTCGACCGAACTGGTCCAAACTGGGAGCATTTCACCCCTGGAAGAGTAGTGCAGTAGGCTAGAGGTGGAGCTCTTGGCTCACAATCAGGAGGCTGTGAGTTTGATCCTAAGTAGAGGCAGATATTTCTCTCTCTGGGCACAATGAGAATATATCTGCTGCGAACTCCGGATTGGCAACAGGAAAGGCATCCGGCCAGTAAACACTCAGCTGCATTCAGTTGCCTCAACTCCACCCCAATACAAGGGATTATAGGGTCATTAAAAGACAAAAAAAAAATTGCAAAGTTAAACAGAGTCAGTTTGGTCTACTGGTTAAGGAACCAGGCTACAAACTGGGAGACAGTGATTTCTAGTCCTGCCTTAGGCAACTGGGTGGGCCCTCTCCTTCAGCCCTAGGAATCAGGCAATTTATTTATTTATTTATATTTTATTTTAATCTTATTTTTATACCGCCCTTCTCCCGAAGGACTCAGGGCGGTGCACAGCCAACAATAAAACACACATATACTCAAAATTTAAAAGCAATTTAAAACCTATTAAATAATTTGGCCCCCAACATATTAAAAAAACAAAACAACCATTATAATTCATGTTTAGGCCAATCCAGCTTGTTGGAACAATAACGTCTTGAGGGCATGGCGAAAGGTGCGTAGGTCGGGGATCATCCGTATCTCTGGGGGCAATTCATTCCAGAGGGCAGGTGCCCACACAGGGAAGGCTTTCCCCCTGGGGGTCACCAGTCGACATTGTTTGACCGACGGCACCCTGAGGAGTCCCTCTCTGTGGGAGCGTATTGGCCGATGGGAGGCTATCGGTAGCAGAAGGTGATCTCATAGGTACCATGGAGCGCTTTAAAGGTGGTAACCAATACCTTGAATCGCACCCGGAAGACCACCGGGAGCCAGTGCAGCTCACGCAGGAGAGACAAACCACTTCCAAAATCTTGCCAAGAACATTGCAAAGACTCTCCAGGCAATCACCAGGAGTCAACACTAACTCAAAGGCATGAACACAGTGTGTAAAGTACAGCGTACATCTGGGGTTCTTGACATACTCACTATCTTCTGCCACAAAAAGTTGGGATGGGGTCAGGAGGCCCACGCGTTTAACCAACCAACCCGCAATATCGAAACGGTCTCTGTGATAATTGCCCTCCCAACCCCCCCTCCCCCCCATGATGATAAGTCGTCTGACTCTTCCTTCAATAGCTCAATGCCAACTCCATTGACGTTTGCGCAAGAGCCACTTGAGTTTAAGTGCAATCCATTGCTTAATTGATTGCCAGATGGCTTGCCGGCAAAAATGACAATAAAATATCAGGATTAACGATGCAAGAAACTGTATATCTGGATATCAGGAGTAATCAATTAGAAAAGCAATTATAAGACAACTTGCAAATTTCCTCACATCTGTATTCTGTCATAAACTGTGATTGTGAGCCCTCTGGAGCAATTCTTCTTACGGTCAAAACTTGGTGGAGGATCTAAGAACAGGCAACGGCTTTCGTATGACACAAATCTTTCCAGCTACTTAAAGAGGGGGACATTATAGTCTTATCTTCTCAAGGCGAAGAGCATCCCTAAATCCTTCAAATTCTTTGTATAAATTTTAATTTCTGATAGAAGAGAACATTTGTAGCTTTGGGTTGGACTGTGGAGATCCTGAGCTTGGTTGTTTTCTTGCAGATGTTTCATTACACAATGAAGTAACATCATCAGTGCACCGATGATGCTATCGAACTGGCTGATGAAATGCCTGCATGAAAACAACCAAGCTCAGAGAGCACCAAGACTCCACAATTTAATATTTTTCATCAGCCTCATAACTCATCTCTGAACCTTACTCCAGACTGACTTAAAATGTGACCATTATTGGACAAGGTATCCTAGCCAAGGCCCAACCTAACATAGAATAAGATGAAACATTGGGGTTTTTCTTTTAATACAAAAACAAAATCTACCCTTCATTAAGAACACAGATGGATACTTCTGTAAGAATCTTTTTTTAAAAAAGGAATCTCTGGGCACATGAAGCGTCTAATCCAGGGGTGAAATCCAGCAGGTTCTGACAGGTTCTGGAGAACCGGTAGCAGAAATTTTGAGTAGTTCGGAGAACCAGCAAATACCACCTCTGGCATGGGGTGGGAATGGAGATTTTGCAATATCCTTCCCCTTGAGTGGGAAGGGAATGGGAATTTTGCAGTATCCTTCTCCCAGGAGTGGGGAGGGAATGGAGATTTTGTAATATCCTTCCCCCTGGAGTGGGGAGGGAATGGGGATTTTGCAATATCCTTCCCCCCAGGAGTGGGGAGGGAATGGAGATTTTGCAATATCCTTCCCCCCTGGAGTGGGGAGGGAACGGGGATTTTGCAGTATCCTTCCCCTGGAGTAGGGTGGGAATGGGGATTTTGCAGTATCCTTCCCCCAGGAGTGGGGAGGGAATGGGGATTTTGCAATATCCTTCCCCCCAGGAGTGGGGAGGGAATGGGGATTTTGCAGCATCCTTCCCCCAGGAGTGGGGAGGGAATGGGGATTTTGCAATATCCTTCCCCCCAGGAGTGGGGAGGGAATGGAGATTTTGCAGTATCCTTCCCTTGGAGTACAGTGGGAATGGAGATTTTGCAGTATCCTTCCCCTTCCATGCCCACCAAGCCATGCCCACAGAACCGGTAGTAAAAAAAAATGGATTTCACCGCTGGTCTAACCTCATACTCAAGAGTGATGTGAATCAAAAATGAAACACATACCTTTTCAGTCCCTATGCCTTAGGTGTCTTTTTTACCTGGTGCATTACAGTAAAGTCCTGGTGGGCACAGAATGGGCTCAGGGCTCCCTTCTGGGCAGTAGGACCCAGGAGAACATTTTGCCCCCGTGGCTGTTGCTGGACAGAGACAGTTGCCATTGGTGTAATTATCAAGATCAAAGGGCTGGGGGGTCCAAGCAGCTGAAATGCAGAACCAGCCTAGGGGAGAAATAAGGAGAATGTGAAGAAAGGGTAGATTGCGCTATGGACAACTAATCCTCAATGAGCACAGCCCAAACTCTTTTTGAATTTGGTCAACCAAAGGAGGCAAGGTACTTGACCATCCATTTTAATTTCTTTAATAAAATCATTATTTTTTTTTTAACCAAATCATGTTTTATAAAAGCAAAGCAAAACCAAGCAAAACCCAACGCTCATGGGGTTATTCCCAAATCCCAAACTCAAGAGTCTTGCAAAAGATTCACCCGCCTATCTCCTTCCTACTCTAAGGTAAGATTTATAAGAGACGAACCAAAAAAAGAACACATCCCAGAAGGACTGGTTCAAATCAGGAAGAAAATCAGAGGAAGACAGGTTAGTGGTTCCTCAGATGAAGGAAATTGGGAGATAGATCTGGAAATAGATGGAGATGGAGGTGGGACTAAAGATGGAGGTGGAGATGGAGATGGTGATTGAGGTGGAGATGGAAGTGGGGGTGGAAATGGAGATGGAAGGTGAAGATGGAGATGGAGATAGAGGTGGAGGTGGAGATGGAAGTGGAAGCAGAGGTGGAGATGGTGATGAAGGTGGAAGATGGAGATGGAAGATGGAGGTGGAGGTGAAGGTGGAGATGGAGATGGAAGTGGAGATGGAGATTTAGGTGGAGGTGGAGATGGAAGTGGAAACAGGTGGAGATGGAGATGGAAGATGGAGGTGGAGGTGGAGATGAAGGTGGAGATGGAGATTTAGGTGGAGATGGAAATGGGGGTGGAAATGGAGATAGAGATAGAGATTAAGGTAGAGGTAGAAACAGAGGTGGACATGGAGGTGGAGGTGGAGGTGTAGATGGAGATGGAGATGGAAACAGAGGTGATGATGGTGATGGTGATGGTGATGGTGATGGTGATGGCGATGGCGATGGTGATGGTGATAGTGATGGAGATGGAAGATGGAGATGGAGATGGAGGTGGAGGTGGAGGTGGAAGAAACGAAGGTGGAGATAGTGATGGATATGGAAGGTGAAGATGGAGATAGAAGTGGAGGTGGAAGTGGAAAGAGGTGGAAATAGTGATGGAGATGGAAGGTGGAGGTGGAGATGGAGGTGAAGGTGAAGGTGGAAATGAAGGTGAAAGTGGAGATGGAGATTTAGGTGTTGGTGGAGATGGAGATGGAGATGGAGAAGGAGGTGGAGTTGTAAGTGGGGAGAGAGGTACAGATGGGGATAATTTTGGCAGATGTCCAGAAACATTTTTTCTTCAACATGTAACCTCACCTGCATCACACTTTCCTGAAACCGTAGTTAAGTTTTCCTTCCCACAGTAGTATCCTGGAAGGCAGGGTAAGCAGCTGTCCAAGCTTTGTGCCATGGGGTCTGGATTATAATAGCCCCGAGGGCATGGAAACTGGATGGCATATCTGGTTCCTTTGGAGCACAATAAAAGTGAAGCAAGAACCAAAATCATTCTTCAAACGTGTAATGTTTGCAATATTGTTTCTGGCCTAGTTGTAAGATTGGAAGTAAACTTAAGATCCAGAACACAGGCTCCGGGCTAAATCAAATACTTCTGGATTCAAAAACAGTTATAACCAACTTTTTTTTTAAAAAAAAACAGTAATAACAGTAGCTTTCCTAGGAGGTTTGCCCCGAAAACATTTTCTCCTGTCATGCTAATTTTCTAGACAATGGCTTTTCCTTTGTTTGCTGCTGGCAGAAATAGAGCAGAGTATTGTTGAAGAAAATACTGATAGATTTCTTTCTGGTTGCTCAAAAGAGTTGGCTACTGATCATGAAAGCAAAAAGAATGAGATATGTCATTCTAAGAAAACCCAACAATCTGAATGAACAATAAAAAGACTTCAAACAAAAACCAATACTACATTTCAAATCCATTGTTTATTTGCCTGCCTGCCTGCCTGCCTGCCTGCCTGCCTGCCTCTATATCAGGAGTGAAATCCAGCAGGTTCTGACAGGTTCTGGAGAACTGGTAGCAGAAATTTTGAGTAGTTCGGAGAACCGGCAAATACCATCTCTGGCTGGCCCCCGAGTGGGGTAGGAATGGAGATTTTGCAATATCCTTCCCCCAGGAGTGGGGTGGAAATGGAGATTTTGCAGTATCCTTCCCCTGCCATGGCCACCAAGCCATGGCCACCAAGCCACACCATGCCCACTAAGCCACGCCCACAGAACCAGTAGTAAAAAAATTTGGATTTCACCACTGCTCGCTCTCTCTCCCTCTCTCTCTCCCTCTCCCCCCCCTCTCTTTTTCTATCTATCTAATATCTATCTCTATCTATCTAATACAGAGTGAAATTTTTCCATACCGGTTCTATGGGCATGGCTTGGAGGGAGTGGGAGGGGAAGGATATTGCAAAATCTCCATTCCCACCCCACTCCATTCCCACCCCACTCTGGGACCAGCCAGAGGTGGTATTTGCCAGTTCTCCAAACTACTCAAAATTTCCGCTACTGGTTCTCCAGAACCTCTCAGAACCTGCTGGATTTCACCCCTGAATCTAATCTAATCTAATCTAATCTAATCTATCTATCTATCTATCTATCTATCTATCTATCTATCTATCTATCTATCATCTATCTATCTACCTACTCTCTCTCTCTCTCTCTCTCTCTCTCTCTCTCTCTCTCTCCCTCCCTCCCTCCCTCCCTCCCTCCCTCCCTCTCTCTTTATCTCATCCATCCATCCATCCATCCCTTGCTGCTCTTCCCAACTTCCCAAACCCAACCTCTTCTGGAAGATTTTAGATATAAATGTAGGAAATTCTATTTCAGGAATGGGAACGCTTGAGGATTCTAGAATTGAAGGTCCCAGCCTCTTAGAAGGAATCCATGAAGCCTCTGATGATATATTATATCAAAATATTATGATTCTCTGTGTAGGAAGAGAATAGAAAGAAGAGGTCTCTCTGGGACTCATACCACGCCCTTCTCCATCCTTAAAACTTTCCATTCCCCCAAACAGCTGAAACTGCACTGCTTCAATTCAGTTGACCTCTTTTGGTGCTTCTTCTTTAAGATCATCTCCTGCCACCGACCATAAATTGTTCACCCATCTCTTGTACCGTCCTGTCAATGTTCCTCCTTGAAGCAGGGATGAGGCCATTTACAAAGAGTACCAACCACATCTCTCATCAAACGAGGAGACCTTACAGGCCCTTCAGATGCAGGCAATGAAACCTACTGCTTCTGTTGCGTGCTTCTTTCTGATGCTGTGCCTAACTGTCAGCAGATGGCACTCCTGTATCTGGATAGCTATTGAAAGTCTGAAATGTTGCCCCTGTATTTATTTCCCTTCTGGAATCAGATTCGCCTCTTTTCTCAAATGGACCACTGGGAATTTGTTTCCAGTTCATCAGAAAAATGTGTGGGGTTTTTTTTTTTTTAAAAAAGAACTTCAGCTTTGAGCTTACCTTCAGGACAATAAAAGCCAGGAGGACATGGGAAACCATCATAGCTGGTGGTGTTTTCAGGGCAGTAGTAACCAGCTGGACAAAAGGAGCAAACAGACTGTGTGGTGAGATTATTGTAAGTTCCTGCAAGGCAGGGAAGAGGGTGACTGGTTCCCTCTGGACAATAGTGACCCACAGGACAAAATCCTCCCTGTTCTGGAAATCCTGTAAGAAAGAAAGAATGGGAAAATCTACAATGATGCTTCTAGTCCTCAAGAAATAAGAGAAAGGAGTGGCACGGAGGAAGAGAGAAGCTCAAAAACAAAAATCAGCACTCGTGCATTAATCTCCATCCTCAAATTCTTACGGTAACTAAACCCAATTTAGTTTTCATTGGACTTGGGCATACAAAACATTTGCTAGACCAATTCTTGAATACAGCTCATCTGTCTGAAACCCGCACTGCATATCGGACATAAATACAATTGAGAGAGTCCAGAGATATTTTACGAGAGGAATCCTCCATTCCTCTACCCGCAATAAAATACCTTATGCCACCAGACTGCAAATTTTGGGCTTAGACAACTTAGAACTACACTGACTTCAATACGACCTAAGCGTAGTACACAAAATTATCTGCCACAATGTCCTTCCTGTCAATGACCACTTCAGCTTCAACCACAACAATACACGAGGAAATAATAGATACAAACTCAAGGTAAACTGCTCCAAACTCGATTGCAGAAAATACGACTTCAGCAACAGAGTGGTCAATGCCTGGAATGCACTACCTGACTCTGTAGTTTCTTCCCCAAACCCCCAAAACTTTAACCTTAAACTGTCTACTGTTGACCTCACCCCATTCCTAAGAGGTCTGTAAGGGGCGTGCATAAGTGCACCAGCCTGCCTACCGTCCCTGTCCTAATATTCCTTTTTACTTACTCTTTTCATGTATTCAAATTAGGTTTATACTTTTACCTGTTATCTTATATATGCTTGACAAAATAAATAAATAAATAAAATAAAAGATTTGGAAGATTGCTCTGATGGCTCAGTAGACTAAGACAAAGACTAAGGCAGTGATTAACATCCACTTATCCACTTACATCTGCTGCCTGCAATTACTGCAAGTTCAAATCCCACCAGGCTCGAGGTTGACTCAGCCTTCCATCCTTTCTAAGGTAGGTAAAATGAGGACCCAGATTATGGGGGCAATAAGCTGACTTTGTATAAATATACAAAAGTATGAAGGCTATTGCTTAATACATTGTAAGCCGCCCTGAGTCTCTGGAGAAGGGCGGCATATAAATCAAATTAAATAATAATAATAATAATAATAATAATTGCAATTTGGGACAGTGGCCTGCCAGAGCCATTTTATATTAGCTTCTTTTTTCTATTATTTTTCTATTATTTTTCCCCCTGCCTCCCCCCTCCAGTTTAAATTATTTTAAACTAAGCCGATTTGATGAGTAATCAGGGGAGCAAATCTACCTCCATTTGCAGACTGCCAAGACTGCAGTCTTATTGCACAGTCTTTTGGTAGAAGCAAACCCTATCAGGATATATTCTTAAGCAAATATGGCCAGAATTGCACTGTCATCATCATCATCTTCTTTTAATGATCCCATTATCGCTTGCGGGGTGAAGTCTGGGCAACTGAATGGAGCTAGCAGAGTGTTTACTGGCCGGATGCCCTTCCTGTCACCAATGCGGAGTAATATTCAGCAGATATATTCTCCTTGTGCCCAGAGAGAGAAATACCTGCCTCTACCTAGGATTGAACTCGCAGCCTCCGGATTGTGAGGCGAGAGCTCTACCTCTAGGCCACTGCACCGCTCGGTTTAGATTATGTCTGTACCTGCCGTAGGGGAAGACAGAATAACCTGTACTAAAGGTAACGCAACACAGGCATGCTTATATGTATGTGCCTGCGATTACTCACCACGTCCTGATTAATTGGGATGCCTCATTAGTAAACAAAGCAGTTTTAATCAATTCACCTGATTAATCTATTAAGTGCTGCAGAACAGATTGGGGCAGGATGGGAATGCGAATGAAGTTAGCTTAACACCCAAACAGCTGATTTTGGGTTGGAAGGAAAGAAGAATGGGATCTGATTTTGGGGGCTTCTCGCAGAGAAGAGACGGATCTGCACCCTGCTTGACAGAACATGCAGCTGGCCCTCTCACCTGCCGGGGAAGATGTAGTGGCTCCAGGTAGGCAGTAGTAGCCAGCCAAGCAGGGTCCAGAGGGTGCCGAGAGGCCAACAGAGGAGCAGTAGTACCCAGGTGGGCATGCAATGCAGCTGGTCTCAAGCGAAAGGTACAGCCTGGGGAGACAAGAATTCCCAGCTAATTTCACAGGAGATAGAATGGTAGGGTTGGAAGCCACCTTGGAAGTCTTCTGAAGCAACCTCTTCTTGCAAGCAAATCCCTTATTTGACACCCGATAATTGGTGACTTGGGTTGGAGAGCCCAATATTACGTTGACCAAGCGAAATCAGTATTTCTGGCTCTGCCAATCCAGAGGAGCCATGCTTTAACAGTAACAGAGTTGGAAGGGACCACGGAGGTCTTCAAGTCCACCCCCCTGCTCAAGCAGGAAACCCTATTCCATGTCAGATAAATGGTTGTCCCAATTTCTTCTTAAAAGCCTCCAGTGTTGGAGCACCCACAACTTCTGGAGGCACTTCCTTCTCAAGAGTCCTGGTGGCGCAGTGGACTAATTCACTGTTATTAAGATCAGCTGCTTGCAATTACTGCAAGTTTAAATCCCACCAGGCTCAAGGTTGACTCAGCCTTCCATCCTTTCTAAGGTAGGTGAAATGAGGACCCAGATTGTGGGGGCAATAAGCTGACTTTGTATAAGTATACAAAAGTATGAAGGCTACTGCTTAGCGCATTGTAAGCTGCCCTGAGTCTCCGGAGAAGGGCGGCATATAAATCAAATTAAAAAAAAAAAGAGCACAAAGCAATCAGTGTCCATATGTTCTTAAGAGACATACCTGTCTGATAAAGTACCTGCCGGACATGGCAGAGGGATTCTAGTGCCTGCTGGGCAAAAGTGCCCCATGGGACATGGTCCTCCAGCACTAATATTCGTGATTCCATCAGGATTTGGGACACTGGAGCCTGAAGAGAAAGCCAAGACAAAAAATGCTAGAACAGAAGCGTTAACTAGCTTAGAAATCTACATCAAATACTAGCTGTTAGATGTTTGGAAGTAGGGTTATAGTCAGGAACACCAAGAACCAAGAAAGACACGTTTAATGATTTCTAAGCATTTTTCTTTACAGTTCCTCAGCTGTCAACCGAAACCAAACTAAAACAATTACTTACATCACTAAAGATTGTACTGTATTTTTCGGAGTATAAAATGGACCTTTTCCCCCCCAAAAAAGAGGGTGAAAATCTAGGTGTGTCTTATACTCCGAATGTAGTTCTGCCCAGCTTCTCAAATGGAGGTTTCAGAGGCTGAAAAAAGCATCAGAAACGAAGCTTCAGAAAAAAAGCCTCCAAGCAGAGCTTCAGAAAAAAAGCCTCCAAACAGAGCTTCAGAAAAAAAGCCTCCAAACAGAGCTTCAGAAAAAAAGCCCTCAAACAGAGCTTCAGAAAAAAAGCCTCCAAACAGAGCTTCAGAGGCTTTTTTTCTGAAGCTCTGTTTTGGGGGCTTTCATTTGCATTTGCAAAATTGCATTTCACCACTGGGCGATACACACAACCTACCTGTACTACAGAAGAATCCTGGCAAACAGGGACCACTGGGAGAAGATAATCCTGATTCTCCACAAAACATCCCTGGGTAGAAACACAAATAATCTATTTTCAACTTACAAAGCTGTCCGAATAAAGTAAAATCGATCCATTTTTTCCCAACTGAGAAGGATATACAGTATACTCTGCTTTGGCCCTGCCGCATTCAACAATGCAAATGCTATGTCTGTGATGGTGAACCTATGGCATGCATACCACAGTGGGCATGCCAGCTCAGCTCTGGTGCGCATGTGTGCGCCGGCCAGCTGATTTTCGGGCCTTCTGGGCCAACTAGAAGTAGTGAAAAAAGCTGTTTCCTGCCTCCGGAGAGGCTCTGGAGGCTAAGGATAGCAAAAAAGGCACTTTCTGTCCAACCAGGAGTTGGGAAATAGGCTGTTTCAGGACTCTGGAGGGCCTCCGAGGGGGCGGGGAAGGCTGTTTTTGCCCTCCCCAGATGGATAGAGAGGATCTGGAGCCAGGAGAGAAAGAAAAATGGGCCTACCAGGCCATCGCTTTCCAGGAGCAGGGGGAGGAGAGGGAGTTGTGCGTGCATGCGTAGGGTGGGGTGCATAGAATTATGGGTGTGGGCACGCACGTGAACCTCCCCCGCGCCCCCCTCCTGGCATGCGATGGCAAAAAGGTTAGCCATCACTGTGCTATGTTCTTGAAGAAACAACAACCAACCTCCCACAGCCTTGGAGATCTTGGTCAAAGGTTAAATAGACTGAAACGAAAGTGTTTCAGAGATGGGAGAGCTCACCTGAAGGGCATTGCTGGCATCTCTGAGCTTGGTCAATGCCAGCAGATGGATTGTAAGTCCCAGGGGGGCAGGGATAAAAAGAGACCCCGGTCCTTGGTGGGCAGTAAAATCCAGGGGGGCATTGATATCTTACACCGTTTTTACAATAAAGACCAGCTGGGCAGGGGAAACATTCATCTTGGCCTGCGAAAAGAGAGAAAAGATGAAGTAAGCCATTGTCTTCTCCTCCTGGTTCTTCTTTGTGAATTCAGTCAACTTCTCCTTTAGCTTAAATATCAAGATCGTATCTAGATTTATTACACATGGATTCCAAGGCTGCTTATCCATGCTTCTTCCTACTTTGTCAGTGGAGATACTAGCACAACAGTTTAGGTTGGCTTACCGAAGAAGGAGAACTTCCAAAGAAGCACCAATAGGACTTTGGGAGAACCTTGACAGAGTTAGAACTGGCTTTCTAATACGTTTACATGTCAGAGTGCACACAGTGTGACTATTTTGAGACAACCCAGGGGCAAAATACAGTAAACAGTGGTTTGTCTTTCAAGGAATGGTTTATCTACAAGGAATAGCCTTGGTGGCACAGCAGATTAAAGTGCTGTTAAGTAGTACCAGCTGCCTGCAATTACTGCAAGTTCGAATCTCACCAGGCTCAAGGTTGACTCAGCCTTCCATCCTTTCAAGGTAGGTAAAATGAGGACCCAGATTGTGGGGTCAATAAGCTGACTTTGTATAAAAAAGAACACCGCTTAGAGGGTGGCCAAAAGCCCTACTAAGCAGGTATATACAAAAGTATGAAGGCTATTGCTTAACGCATTGTAAGCCATCCTGAGTCTCTCGCGGCATATAAATCAAACCAATAAATAAATACATATATACATACATACATACACATACTAGGCAAAGTCAGGCAATCAATCACCAACTACAGCACGGAAGCACACATGGATAGAGAGACGCCTCTCTTATAAAGCAGCCTCTTAAAGTGATAACAGTTAAATAACCCCGCTGACTCATTGTCACTGCATCATCATCAAAGCATTACAGTATTACAGCATAGTAAGGTTCATTTCTGAGCCTCTGAGGTTTAAAGTGAAGGAAACCGACTGAAATCCATCAGCAATTCCTACCAGAGTAGCATGAATCCTCCTTTTCACAGCTGACCTGTTATTGCACTGTATTCCCCATCTCGGCATGGAGATGGCATGGCTGACCCTACAGGGCAGAAGTGACCTTCAGGACACAAGTCTCCAGTTACTCTGTCCATTGGTCTTGCGGCACGTGTCCCACCCCTGCAGTAAAACCCTGAAAACAGAGGGAAAAATCAATTGCATGAAATCCTATTTCGTTGCAGAAGCAAGCAGAAACACAAACCTACCCTGGAAATGCCGAAACTTCAGATTTCTAAAGTTCTCTATTATGTATCGATTTGCCTATTGCCAAATGACTCAAGAATTAAGTTTGTTCTCACAAACTGGAAGGCAAATACTATTCATTGCAAAGCAAAAATAATTTAAAAATTACGAGGAACAGAAAAATTATTCATCAGCTCCCACAATTCCTAGTGCTGAGATTCTAGAAGTAACTATCTGTTGTGACCTACGGCCAAGTAACTATTACCAGACACAATCAGTCCTAAACAAACATATTTTATTAGAACAGCTGAGAATTACTTCATTCTCAGCTTAGTTCAAATTAAGTCTGAAACAAATTCGTCATAAACAGTCCTTCGGCCTTATCACCAACCTTTGTCTTCTTTGACACCCTGCCAAAGGCTTTTCTTGGCAAAAGTTCAGAAGCAAGAGACGCTGACAAGAAACAAATGTAGCAACGTTGCTTTCCTACAAAGATCCCAAGAGCTGTCGCTGCTCTTTTAAGCCTTCTGGGAGGGGCCAATCATCTCCTGGCCTTACTCCCGAGTCGTCCTTTTTGCTTTAGCTGCTCTTGCCTATTGGCAGCTCTTCGCATGCATGCACTAGGAACAGGGTCCTCCCGTTCCTCGGCCTCTCTGCTATCTGCCTCTGGAGGCTCCGGAGTCCACGCATCACTCCGAAATAGCCCTGGCCCCATCTCTACCTCCGACGCAAAGCCCTCGTCTGGGCCTTTCCCTGACTCCAGGGCTGGCCCATTGTCCTCCCCAGCCTCCTCACTGTCCAACTCCACTGTCAGCTCCGCAGGCTGCTGGCGGACCACAACACTATCTCCCAAATCAATAGGTTAGGACCGTGATGGAGAACCTATGGCATGGGTGCCACAAGTGGCACGTGGAGCCATATCAGTGGGCATGCGAGCTCAGCTCCGGCATGCATACGTGCACTGGCCAGCTGATTTTTGAGCCTTCTGGGACCACCAGAAGTCAGGAATCATGCTGTTTCTTGTCTCCGGAGGGCCTCTGGGGGGGTGGGGAAGGCCTTTTTCGCCCTCCCCAGGCTCCTAGAAAGGCTCTGGAGCCTGGGGAGAGCGAAAAATGGCTTACCGGGCCCACTGGCCCATCACGTGCCAAAAGCGGGGGGGAGCATGGGGGTGGGGTGCATAGAATTATGGATGTGGGCACGCATGTGTGTGACCCCTCTGCGCTTCCCCGCTTTTGGCACGTGATGGCAAAAAGGTTAGCCATCACTGGGTTAGGACATTCTACAATGTGTATTATATTAAAATCCAAAGCAGGTGGAAGTATAAATATATATATATATATATATATATATATATATATATATATATATATA
>WNWU01000047.1:9559781-9576040 GCA_012654045.1 Ptyas mucosa | reverse complement strand
ATATATATATATATATATATATATATATATATATATATATATATATAAAACAACTCAAGGCTTAATTCAACTCTGTTGAAATTCAGGGCTCAACCTCTCTAAATTACATTTTGATTCCGGATAATTATCTTCAGAGTCCCAATAATCCAAGGGGAAAAGAGAGAAAAGTTAGGTTGAAGTGGGCTTCACGGCTTCGAACGCAGTAGAACCCATAGCATTCCTAGCCCAAGCACATACCTAAATTCAATATACATTAAGATTGCAAAGCTGAAATGACTAAAGCTGGATGCAACAGTAAGCCGAAGCACTTATAGAAGCAAAACCGTCAGCTTTCCTCTAGGGAAGGGATCGTATTACGAGACTTCCTTTCCAAATTGCAATCAAAGATGCGCTGGCAATTTCACCATTATCTTCTCACCTGGAGCACAAGGCCCTGTAGGAGAGATACGTCCTGGGCTGCTACAGAAATATCCAGGTGGGCATAGTCGACACCAGGTGGAATCTCGGCCTCCTTTCTGTTCATTCCATGTTCCAACTGGGCAGGGCATTTCCCTGGGGTCTTTGGTGCCAGCTGGACAGTAATGCCCGGCAGGACATAGACCCCCAAAGGGAGGTCCGGTCTTAGAAAAGAGAAAAAAGCCAACTTATACATGAGAAAGTCATTCTAATGCAAAACCAGAGGTGGGTTTCAACAGGTTTTGACCGGTTCTGGAGAACCGGTGGCAGAAATTTTGAGTAGTTTGGAGAACTGGTAAATACCACCTCTGACTGGCCCTGCCCCCATCTATTCTCTGCCTCCCGAGTCCCAGCTGATTGGGTGAAAATGGGGATTTTGCAGTAACTTTCCTCTGGAGTGGGGTGGGAATGGAGATTTTGCAATATCCTTCCCCTGGAGTGGGGAGGGAATGGGGATTTTGCAGTATCCTTCCCCTGGAGTGGGATGGGAATGGAGATTTTGCAATATCCTTCCCCTGGAGTGGGGAGGGAATGGGGATTTTGCAGTATCCTTCCCCTGCCACACCATGCCCACCAAGCCACGCCACGCCCACCAAGCCACGCCCACAGAACCGGTAGCAAAAAAAATTTGCACAGAACAGAACAGAATAGAGCTGGAAGGGATCTTGGAGGTCTTCTAGTCCAGCCCCCTGTTCAAGCAGGACAACCTCAGACAAGTGGCTGTCTAGTCTCTTCTTAAAAGCCTCCAGTGATGGAGCGCCCACGATTTCTGGTGGCGAGCTGTTCCACTGGTTTAATTGTCTTCACTGTTAGGAAGTTTCTCCTTAATTCCAGGTTGCTTCTCTCTTTGATCAGTTTCCAACCATTATTTCTTGTCCTGCCCTCTGGTGCTTTGGAGAATAATTTGACCCCCTTCTTCTTTGTGGCAGCCCCTCAAATACTGAAATACAGCTATCATGCCCCCCCCACCCCAGTCCTTCTTTTCTTTAGACTAGCCAGATCCAAAATCTGCAGCCATTCTTCATATGGTTTAGTCTCCAGGCCTTTGATAGATGAAGATTGTCCAAGCTGAACGTCTCCAATCTTATGTCTGGAAGGAATCACTAGCATTATCTTGGCCACTGACAAATGGTTGCAAGCTTATCGAAACTAAGCAGGAGATGGGATATTAGCACCGACTTACTGGAGAGGCATCTGTAGATCCTTGGAAGCAATAATAACCTGACTGGCAAAGTCCTTCAGGTGCCACCAAGCCAAGCTTGCTACAGTACATGCCCGCTGGGCATTGCTTACAGGACCCTGGTCCAGTGCCATGTAAAGTATCTGAATAAGTGCCCTAAATCAAAAGGGGGGAAAACGTGTCAGAAACCAAAGGAAATCATAGGCACACAAAAGACAATTTTATTTCACTCACCGAGCCAAAAATCCAAGATTGTATGGGTACCTGGAAAATTTGGAACTTGGGTTTGAATTTCCAATATTCACTGGAATTTTCAGGACAGTCATAGACTGTAGTCCCAGAAGAAAAGAGTGAAAAATTGCCAGTATATCAATCACTTGACTTGGCCAATTGATCAATCAGTATGTTCTTTTGTAAGGTTTGGAAGTTTTCTTAAGGGCCAGTACAGGTTTTTCCTTGACTTACAACTTTTATTTTTTTTATTTATTTATTTTTAGATTTCTATACCGCCCTTCTCCCTGGGGACTCAGGGCGGTGTACAGCCAAGTAAAAACACATAATATAAACAATTAAAAACCAATTAAAAAGAATATCTAAATTTGGCCCAGAAATTTAAAAAACACCCCACTTTAAAATCATTTAAAAGTGACCATGAAATTACCACAGATGTACCTGGGGGTATTTACAACCTGGTTCTGAAGTTCCAATGGCTGCCCCCTTCCCATGAGCCCATGGCTACTTGTTGGGTGCTCGGAAGGTTGAAAGGCTGAGTTTAACCTTGAGCTTGGTGAGATTCAATCTGCCAAACTGCTGGCAGCCGGTGATCAGCAGAAATAGCCTGCAGTACTGCACTCTAACCACTGCGCCACCGTGGCTCTTTAATGTGGTGAGATGCGGTGGCGCAGTGGTTAGAGTGCAGTACTGCAGGCTACTTCTGCTGACTGCCGTCTACCAGCAATTTGGCAGATCGAATCTCACCAGGTTCAAGGTTTGACTCAGCCTTCCATCCTTCTGAGGTGGGTAAAATGAGGATCCAGATTGTTGGGGGCAAGAGGCTGACTATAAACCGCTTAGAGGGGGCTGCAAAGCACTGTGAAGTAGTATATGTCTAAGTGGTATAGTTACCTTCCTTCCTTCCTTCCTTCCTTCCTTCCTTCCTTCCTTCCTTCCTCCCTCCCTCCCTCCCTCCCTCCCTCCCTCCCTCCCTCCCTCTCCTCCCCTCCCCTCCCCTCCCCTCCCCTTCCCTTCCCTTCCCTTCCCAGTGGTTAGAAGGCAGTATTGCAGGCCAACTCTGCCCACTGCCAGGAGTTTGATCCTGACCAGCTCAAGGTTGACTCAGCCTTCCATCCTTCCGAGGTGGGTAAAATGAGGACCCAGATTGTTGGGGGCAAAAGGTTGACTCTGTAAACCACTTAGAGCGGGCTGTAAAGCACTGTGAAGTGGTATAGAAGTCTAAGTGCTATTGATATTTAGAACTTACCGCTGGACAAAGAAGAGGCAGGATGCTTCGAGCTGGACAGTAATGCCCTTTGGGACAAGGCAATGGTTCCACCAGACCAGTGTGATTGCAAAACATGCCAGCTGGACATTCTCTGCAGGTGGATTGAGCCAGGCTCTGGAATGATACAAGGTAGAGAAGGTTGGAAGGGCAAATCCCACTTACGTTTCAATAAACAAAAATCTCAAAAAGCCTAAATCCCCAGGCTCAATAGTTCTGAAATGGGGTAAAAGAGATGAGGTTGATGTCCTTCCAGAGCAACTTTCTTTCATTCATGAGCCTCTTGCTGATCAACAACCAGGGGGACCTAAGAAGAGCAACAAAGAGGGACTGGAGGCTAAAACATATGAAGAACGGGTGCAGGAACTGGGTATGTCTAAATGAAGAGAAGGACTAGGGGAGACATGAAAGCAGTGTTCCAGTATCTCAAGGGCTGCCACAAAGAAGAGGGAGTCAAGCTATTCTCCAAAGCACCTGAGGCAGCAGTGAAATCTGAACCGGTTTACTACCGGTTTGCTGGCTGCGCATGCACATTGCATACCAAACACGCATTGTGTGCATGCATGCGCCAAATGCAAGGTGCACGCTCATGCGCACATTACACACCAAAAGGAGGCATGGGGTAAGTAGAACAGCGTGCATGGGGGGGGGGGTGATCAGCTGTGGTGCACAATCTTTTTTTTTTACCTTTTAAAAGCATTTTTTTTACAATCTATTAGGTTACCAGATATGCCAGTTTACCTATCCTAATAAACAGAACTTTGCAAAATGCTTGCTTCAGAGTTTTTATTTGGAGTTGGGGGGGGGGGCTCTGGAACACGGAGGGGAGGGGGGGGGACGGGAGGACGGGGAGGGGGGGGAGGAGCAGGAGGAGGAGGAGGAGGAGGAGGAGGAGGAGGAGGAGGAGAGCAGAAGGTGGCAAGGCAATCAGTATCATCCCATGTAGATGAGATCCGGGCCGTGAACCCAGAACAGATTTATAATGGCCTGATAATTTGCCTTTTAAGCAATTAGTCAAGTCATTGGTTATGAGAAAAGTAGCAGGCCTAACAACTCAAAGCAAGTGCTTCTTCTGAGATATCAAAAGATGAGCCAACTTCCTGTTTAATCACCCAAAGCGACGGTCATTAACTGGTAGGCTGTCTTTCCTATGTTGCTTTTTATTCCTAATTAGGGCTGTACATCAGCACACTCCAAAACAAATAAGTCTATCGTTTCCTTTTGTGCTCCATGCTGAAAATAGGCTGGCTGCCTATTAGCTAACTGAAGCTTCAATGCAGTCGTTTCGGAGATGGGCTTCAGATACTGTAGCAACCGGTTCGCCGAGCACCGGAAACGGGAGCGCACACGCGATGTCCCAAAACAAGGCAATTAGCTTGCGCATGCTATCCACACATGTGTACGACATCAAACAACATGGCAATTGACTCACGCGCACCATCCATAAATGCACACAGTGTCAAAAATGCAGCAATATAGGACGGGACCGGTTCACCCAAATCGGTACGAACCGGCTGAATACCACCTCTGAATTATTTGTATTCCGTTTTCTCTTCTTACCGGCTGAAAAGTCCCGGGTGGACACGGTTCGGGTTGGAAAGCCCCTTCTAGGGCATAATGCCCTTCTTTGACCATCATTTGGGTAGCGGTTCTAGCAGAGCCGGTGCAGAAATAACCAGGTTTGCATGGTCCACTTGGAGCTACGGTATTTGTTCCATCACAGTAAAGCCTAATATTAGAATGGGGGGAAAAAAGCTTTATTGTACTCATTTGCTCGCTCTTACGTTTTGTAGGCAAGCTAACGTATGCAGAATATAAGTGCAGCTCATAGAAGGTAAATAAAAAGTGTTCCTGTGTTTGGACATTCCTCATATGAATCGATCCGTCAGGCAGGACATTTTTCAAGGTAGCTTTGCCTGGGTGGGATTATTTGAATATCACCAGAGGTGGGATTCCACTGGTTCTGTCCGGTTTGGGAAAACCGGTAGTGACAACTGCAGGAGACTCCATCCATCCGCCCGGATGTAATGCGCTCACCTTTGCGAACCGGTAGGGAAGTTAAGTGAATCCCACCTCTGAATGTCACACATGCAATTTTAGGATTATGATGTCCGGTAATCTGGATGGTTTAAAGGGGGCTAGGAAAACTCATGGAGGACAAGGGCTCCCCCCACCCTTCCTAGAATTTTTCTGCAAATGCAAGATTGACTTTTCAAATCCACTGAATAGTGATACATTGATTGAGACAGGAAATGACAGAGTGGCTTGCTGCATAATCGTGGTGTTGAAGGTTGTGACTGACCCAAAGTCACCCAGCCAGCTTTCATGCCTGAGGCAGGACTAGAACTCACCCTCCCCTGGTGATTGGCTCAAAGTCACTCAGCCAGCTTTTATACCTGAGGCGGGACTAGAACTCACTGTCTCCTGATGATTGGCCCTAAATCACCCAGCCAGCTTTCATACCTGAGGCGGGACTAGAACTCACCTTCCCCTGATGATTGGCTCAAAGTCACCCAGCCAGTTTTTATGCCTGAGGCGGGACTAGAACTCACCTTCCCCTGATGATTGGCTCAAAGTCACCTAGCCAACTTTCATGCCTAAGGCAGGTCTAGAACTCACAGTCTCCTGGTTTCTAGCCTGGTACCTTCACCACTAGAATCAACTGGCTTTCTTACAGAGGATAAGTATATCAAGGAAGATTCACTGAAATCTTGGGATTGGAGCAGGGGTGAAATCCAGGAGGTTCTGGATTTCTGGATGAAATTTTGAGCAGTTCAGAGAACCGGTAGCGGAAATTTTGAGCAGTTCGGAGAACTGGTAGCGGAAATTTTGAGTAATCCAGAGAACCAGCAAATACCAGCTCTGGCTGGCCCCAGAGTGGGGTGGGAGTGGAGATTTTGCAATATCCTTCCCCCAGGAATGGGGAGGGAATGGGGATTTTGCAGTATCCTTCCCCTGGAGTGGGGTGGGAATGGAGATTTGGCAGTATCCTTCCCCTGCTATGCCCACCAAGCCACGCCCACCAAGCCACGCCCACAGAACCGGTAGTAAAAAAAATTGGATTTCACCACTGGATTGGAGGTAACATGCCTCCAAAAAGCACAATTTCAGACAACAATGGAAGAGGAGGGTATATTTTCATGTCTAGTTGTAGCTAGAGTACCAAGAAACATCTGTTTGCCCTTGGTGAAAATGCAGTAATTGTTAGTGACTTTTAACCTAACCCAGCTTGGCTATCCTTAAGCTCTTATCCTGCATTTCCATGGGAAAAGTAAAAGGAACCAATGCAATACAGATGTTTTAAAGAAGGATTTAACAAATAGATGAAGGGTGGGTTTAATAATGCTTTCAATAATCATAATCATAAAAGGGAGCAACTTGACTTTGACTATTGAGCACTGGGGAAAGGTGACTAACTAATACAGAATAATTATGACCGTGAGACTTTCTTTGTATGCTTTCCAAAGGTATCTGACTTTTTTAAAAAAAAGAGATTAAAGAAATATTGAAAAAGACACACTTTTAGTCTGATCAGCCAAGCCTCGCTTTCTTATATGTTTAATCTAGATGACATGCATCCCTATTCATCACTGGACTTCAACCAGAGATTAAGCATGGCTCATAACTTAATTCTTCAGTTCCAATTACCATTTTTTCCCCCAAATCACCTTGAAACATGAAACTGGAGAATTAATGCATCTCATGCATTATAACAGGAATTGTATTTCCCCAATAGTTATGTAAATTTGGAAGCTTGCACCAGAATATTGAAATTCCACTTCCAACAGATGTAATACTTAGCATGTCGATTTTTGCATAGTATAATTCACGAGCTATTCAGGTTATGTTTGCCACCTGACTCAACTTTCCTACAGGTTTCTAGTCCACTCTCCCTAACTGAGTATCCTCCAAATGTGTTTGACAACACCAGAGGTGGTATTCAGCCGGTTCGGATTGCTTTGCCTGAACCAGTAGCAGAAATCCACCCACCCACCCTGGCTCTAGTAGTGGAAGTAAGTGAATACCATCCCTGGACAACACCCCATATGGTTGTCCAACACATACAAGATTACTTTACACCTTGTGGATGATCCTGAAGCTGATTTCTACCTCTTTCAGGAACAGCATGTTTTCACTGTAATAGTATGTGGGGATGAGCTTGGGAAGAGGGGAAGAAAGGCTGCCTAAGAATGATCAGGTAAGAGAAGGCATAGTCTGCAGCTGTATAAGGGGCAGAGAAAGAAATTCAGAAAGGATCCTCCCTAACTTCCCAGGCTGTAAAAGAGACAGTGGGAGAATGGTACTTTCAGACCTGCATGATTCTGTTAATATATCCTTGATCGTCAGGTCATAAGGAAGGCTGAGCACCAAAGAATTGAGGCCTTTGAACTCTGGTGCTGGAAAAGACTCCTGCGAGTCCCTTGGACTGCAAGGCGATCAAACCGGTCAGTCCTAGAGGAGATCAACCCTGACTGCTCTTTGGAAGGCCAGATCCTGAAGAGGAAGCTCAAATACTTGGCCACCTAATGAGAAGGAAGGAGACTCACTGGAGAAGAGCCTAATGTGGGAATGATTGAGGGCAAAAGAAGAAGGGGATGGCAGAGAATGAGATGGCTGGATGGAGTCACTGAAGCAGTCAGCGTGAGCTTAGATGGACTCCAGGGGATGATAGAGGACAGGAAGGCCTGAAGGAACATTGTCCATTGGGTCACAATGGGCAGGACACACGACTTCACAACTAACAACAACAATAACAACATTGTCAGGTCCCATAGATCCATATCAGGATACTGCCATTTTGGTGGGGAGGGAGTCTGGGTCCATTCTTTAGTTTATAGCTTTTTTTTCTGGTGCCTATCTATCCTGTGCTTTGATTTACCTTCATGGGAATGTAAGAGGGGGCGGTCCACCTGTTTTGTCTCAGCTCCGGAGGTTCCAGCAAGAGACGCCTGAGAATAGCTTCTTATCACCTGCTCAGCCGGCGATTCTCAAAACAACTTCGCACCTATGGATTGGCCTATTCAACACTGGACTGAGGGTAAGGGCTTCTTACTACTTTACCCTAACGGACTTGTGCAGGAACCCTCAGATCCTGCTTCCTTTGTCTTGCTATTACTTTCCTTTCAATGAAAGGTTCCTTTTGAAATGCTGATTGTTTCAAGAGTTCTGCTTTCTTGACATGGAGAGTGCCAGCGTTCTAGGAAACCCCAACTCTGAGTAAAGACGCAGAAGCAAGCATTTTCCAAAGTTCTCTTTACTAGAATAGGTAAACTGGCACATCTGGGAAAACCCAAATCTGAAAGATCCGGGTTTTCCCTCAGTAAATCAAAAACCCCAAAACTATCCTCTCACTCCTCAGTCAATCACATGCTCCAATCAACGTCCGTCCCATCTCGACTTAGCACTCCGACCACTCCTTCTCCAGATGCTGGATCGCCCTGACCTTGACTGACTGGAAGAATGCTATTATGTCTAAAGACAACCCCTCTACTAAATCCCCCCTCCTACTTTCCCACACATGAGAAGGTGGCATGACATGGAAGCTTCCGGCCTAATATGGCTTCCAAAGCTGACAGAGAGGAGAGGCGGGTCCATTATACACCTATAATGAGGTAGAATTAGCTCATCTGGTAATGGGGAGGCTGACACTCACCCAGGTGGGCAGTCCAAGCATTGCTTCTGATATCTCAACCCGCTGGTGTTACTGTAGGTTCCTGCAGGGCAGAGGATGGGTGCAGATGATCCAATAGGGCAATAGGTGCCTGGTGGACAAATGTTCCCAGTGACTCCATCAGTGGGCACCTGAAAGAGAAGAAGAGCTACATAGAAACATACCGTATTTTTCGGAGTATAAGATGCACCTTTTTCTCCCCAAAAAAGAGGGTGAAAATCTGGGTGCGTCTTATACTCTGAATGTAGCCCTGCCCAGCTTCTCAAAGGGAGGATTCAGAGGCTGAGAAAAGCATCAGAAACGAAGCTTCAGAAAAGAAGCCCCCAAACAGAGCTTCAGAAAAAAAGCCCCCAAACAGAGCTTCAGAAAAAAAGCCTCCAAACAGAGCTTCAGAAAAAAAGCCTCCAAACAGAGCTTCAGGAAAAAAGCCCCCAAACAGAGCTTCAGAAAAAAAGCCTCCAAACAGAGCTTCAGAAAAAAAGCCTCCAAACAGAGCTTCAGGAAAAAAGCCCCCAAACAGAGCTTCATTTTTTCTGAAGCTCTGTTTCGGAGGCTTTCAGAGGCAGAAAAAAAACATTTTTTTCTATAACGGAGTTTCAGAAGTTTCAGAGGCAGAAAAAAAGCAAAAAATAAAGCAAGGCACCGAGCTCACAACCAAGGAACCAGTTGCTAAAATTCACCTCTGGGAACAGCTGATTGGGGGTATTCCAGGAGGCCGATCCACCTGCCAATCAGCTTTTTTCTTATTTTCCTCCCCAAAAACTAAGGTGCGTCTTATACTCTGAAAAATACGGTATACAGTATATACCAGAGCGAAAGATAATAAAGGACGAAGAGGTTGTAGAAAAAATGCTTTTAAAAGGTAAAAAAAAGCCTCTGATGATCCCAGCTGAGCAGCACGATCGTCAGAGGCTTTTTTTTTTAACTTTTAAAAGCAATGCTTTTAAAAGTAAAAAAAAAAAAAAGATTGCGCGCCACAGCTGATCTCCCCCCTCCTCGCGAGCTGTTCTACTTACCGCATGCCTCCTTTTGGCATGCACTGCACATGTGCACCTTGCATTTGGTGCATGGTGCGCACTGCGCATGCACGTCCAGCGAATCGGTAGTAAACCGGTTCAGATTTCACCCCTGTCCTGCCCTAATTGAATTTATCTACTGTGTTTCTGGCTGCCCTGTTCATTTTCCTTCTACTGTTCCCAGCATTTCTCAAGAGAGTTGGGTTCCTGCATAATTAAGTGGAGCAGACAAATATGTACACAAGAAGATGTGTCACTATTATTTTCTTGGGAATGTGTGGTGAGAGGGACAGAAAATATCTACGCGAGAGTCAGACTTACCGAAGACACTGCTCTTCTCCAGCAATAAAACCCAGCCTCACACCGACCGTTTGGGGTAGTTTGCCCTGGGATGGCACAGAAAAATCCTGCTCTACAGGGGATGCATTCCTGAAGGCTTCTCAACCCCTTCCTGATCCCATAAGTTCCTTCTGGACAAGCCTCCGTCTGTGCACTACCCGGAGGACAATAAAACCCCTGAAGGACAAATAACAGACCAACAAATAGAAAAGAAACCAGAAACGGTCTTGCTAGGAATCTTCACAAGACCATACTCCAAAGAAATAAAATATTTGATGCTACACATCTTAAGAGCAGCACGAATAGTCCATGCAAAAAATTGGAAACAGGAAAGAACTCCCAATGAGGAAGAATTGATAGATAGGATTTTAGAATGTGCTGAAATGGACAGATTAACAAAAGAAATTAAAGAAAAAGAAGAGGCAGACTATTATAGAATATGGAAGAAATGGTATAAATGGCTTAAGACTAGAAATAAAGAATAAAGATTATTAGGAGAGAAGAGTATGGCTATCAAATATATATATAACGAATGTATGGCGTGAAATAAAAATGTATATAACAAGAATGTAGAAATGTATAATATTAAAGATATAAGTAAAATATATAGATCTTTACAGGGGGGAAGGAAAAGGGGGGGGGAAGGATAATGGGTGGTGGTGGAAAGAGAGGAATGAAATGAAGTCACAGGGGGAAAAGACAAAATAACAGAAGGAAGGAAGACCATGATGAAACGATGCTTAAAAATGATAAGATATTTATATGTTGCATGTTATGTGAATGTCATATATGTGTTATAATAAAATTACAAATTTTTACAAAAAAAAAACACACACACACAAAACCCTGAAAAACAAAGACAATGTTGGTGTTTATAGTTAGTGTGTCTCCTATAAATTAAATCCAATTTGAGGGGGTTTTGGTGCTCTCTGAGCTTGGTTGTTTTCATGCAGATGTTACATGATTCAGACTGGCAACCTCATCATACCTAGTTTGGGTAATGAAACACTTTGCAAGAAAACAGCTAAGCTCAGAGTGCACCAAGAATGCACCCTCATCTCAACCCTGAGCTACAAATATTCTCCTTTGTTCAATCTGATTTAATATCTGCAGATCCTCAGGGCAAGCAAAAGGATATAGAATCGAATTCTTTATTGGCCACACAAGGAATTTGTCTTTGGTGCATACGCTCTCAGTGTACATAAAAACAAAAGATACATTCGTCAAGAATCATAAACAACAAGTTACAGTCATACAGTCATAAGTGGGAGGAGATGGATGATAGGAACGATGAGAAGATTAATAGAAATAGTAATGCAGACTTAGTGAATAGTTTGACAGTGTCGAGGGAATTATTTGTTTAGCAGAGTGATGGCGTTCAGGAAAAAAATGTCCTTGTGTCTAGTTGTTCTGGTGTGCAGTGCTCTATAGTGTCATTTTGAGGGTAGGAATTGAAATAATTTATGTCCAGGATGCAAGGGGTCTGTAAATATTTTCACAGCCCTCTTTTTGACTCGTGCAGTATACAGGTCCTCAGTGGAAGGCAGGCTGGTAGCCATTGTTTTTTCTGCAGTTCTAATGATCCTCTGAAGTCTGGGTTTGTCTTGTTGGGTTGCAGAACCAAACCAGACAGTTACGGAGATGCAGATGACAGACTACGTAATGACTCTGTAGAACTGTATCAGCAGCTCCTTGGGCAGTTTGAGCTTCCTGAGTTATCTTCCCTAATAAAAGAAGAAAAGAGGAAATGCTCCTTAGGCAGGGGTGAAATCCAGCCGGTTCTGACAGGTTCTGGAAAACCGGTAGCGGAAATTTTGAGTAGTTCGAAGAACCAGCAAATACCACGTCTGGCTAAACCCAGAGTGGGGTGGGAATGGGGATTTTGCAGTATCCTTTCCCTGCCATGCCCACCAAGTCACACCCACAGAACCGGTAGTAAAAAAATTTGAATTCCACCACTGCCCTTAGGCAGGAAAAAGAATTTCTAATTAGGCCCAGCAAAGGCTGAAGAACCTGACTATTAGAGGAACAAAGAAGTTCCAAAGAAGATAGAAAACAGATCTGCAGGATCCTGAAAAATAGATGCTCAGCATCCTGAACAGAAGCACACCACGTCCCGTTTATTTGCAATCAATATTTTTTTTTCTACCAACTTACCGTTGGACAGATTTTAGGTAGGACCATTGCTACAGAATCACAGTAGAATCCCGCTGGGCAAGGTTGGCATACATCTCCTCCATTCCGAGTGGAATTGTCCCAGTAGAAGCCAGGTAGGCATGGGTAAGAGAAGGGGAACCCTGTCCCTGAGGGACAGGCATAGCCCAAGGGGCAATCTCCAGTCTAAAAAAAAAACATGCACACATGTAGGAGAAGGACTGGCACAACCAAGGGCGGAGTTAAAAGAGGGATCAGTCTAGAATCCGTATGTTGCCACAAGCAAATTAAGTTAAACCCTCCATGAGTGCCGTTGGCCCTTACCTATCTCTAACCAAGTGTTCACTCTTAGTTGAAAAGATCCTTGTGCATAGACTACAGCAAGAAATCCAGGGGTGAAATCTAGTTCTTTGCTGCCTCCAGAGTCTCCAGAGTCTGACATCAGCGAGGCAGAAGAACAGCGTGAGCCTGTTCCCAGTGTGCGCATGCGCAGAGCTGCTAGGAAACAGGAGCACTTACGGAAACAGGGTCGACTTGGGAGTAAGGCTTGGAGATGATTGGCCCCTCCCATAAGGCATCAAAGAGGGGCGAACGGGACGTGAGCTTTTGCCGGAAGCAATTAGTTCATCTGGTCGGTAAAAGCTTGGAAAAGTCCTGTTTGACTCTGTGCTAAGTTTGGCCTTGCCCTGCGTGTGGCAATGAGTTCTCTGGCAGCATTCCAAGGGAGATAAGGTGGGTGTTTATAAACATTCCCCTGAAAGACTATTTGAGAAGCCTTTCGGACTGGGAATGACAATAATTCACAGCCGTATGAATAAAAGAGGTTTGCCGGGACTAAGATTGTGCTGTATACTTTCTAAGGAAGCCTAGGTCAGAACAGAAACTAAGATGCCCAATGTGATGAGATTTGGGTTTGCCCTTCTAAGAGTATCTCAGTCTGCCGGATACAAGAGCGGGCGGAGATAGGAAGACCTGATACTATCTGGAATCAGAAGACGGGTGGGAAGACATGCAAGGAATGAAATTGGGGAAGAACATCTAGGAGAGGACATAGATAACCAAGTCTGGAGTCTCTTGACTGAGACAGAGGTACTCACAATTTGGGATATTCCTCGGGGTTCTTGTCCTTCTTCATAACAATACTTGCCCCTAGGACATAGCAAGCATTGTTCTGCTTTGCTTAACCCCCTTTGATCCCCATAGGTCCCATTAGGACATGGCTTTGCGTGAGGATACTGGAGGCGAAAGGAAGAATAGAAGCTGCTCTTAAAGCAAGCCACGATGGCATAATATCACACACTTATGACACATTAAAATGCTCCAAGCTCTTTGTGCTCACTTCATTTGTTTAAAACTGACTCATCCCCCCCCCCCACCCTTCCATTGCAGCTCTCAAATTATCCTTGAAAATACCTGCGATTCTGATAGATTTTCTTCGTAGGTTCCCATGCAACAACTTGGTAAAACAGATTCGGGAAGCGAAAGACCATTATATCCCATCAAGTAGATTGCTTGCACACATTTCTCTGGATTGAATTCCTTTTAATCACCGAATGTAAGAAATCAGAGTGGATGCTAAGAGCTAGCTAATCGCTTGCTTAAAAATCCTGGATTTCACGGTTGTTAGAGAAATGGAAATTTCCGACTTCTTCCAGTTTAAACACTGAGTCATAAGCTAAAGCGGGCTTCCTGTAGGGGGCGCTCTCCAGTGGAGGTGGTTGATGGGATAAGAAGATGACCTCACCCTCCCGCCATCCGTCCCCTTAGTTTTAATTAACTTTTCTTAATTTTAATTGGTTTTTTTAAAACCTTTTTTGTGTTTGTAAACCTTCCAGCCTTCCATTTTATCAATACAATTGGAGGCGAATAGAATAGAATAGAATAGAATAGAATAGAATAGAATAGAATAGAATAGAATAGAATAGAATAGAATGGAATGGAATGGGATGGGATGGGATGGGATGGGATGGGATGGGATGGGATGGGATGGAATGGAATGGAATGGAATAGAATAGAATAGAATAGAATAGTAATATATATTACTATATATATTTGATAGCCTTGAGAGCGATGACGGTGGGGGTCTCCCAGCGGGCGTAGTCCACGGGTTCCAACACGCCCTGGCGAATGAGCTTATCGAGCTCCATGTCGACCTGTGGACGCAAAGCCAGGGGGACTCGCCTAGGCTTGAGGCGCTTAGGAGGAACAGATGGGTCAAGGCTGAACGATACTGGAGTGCCAGTGTATTTGCCTAGGGAGTCCGCGAAGACAGAGGGAAACTCAGAAACTAAAATGTCCAATTCAGGCGAGTTGATGGAATGAACGCCTTGGATGGTAAGACCCAATGCCGAAAACCAATTTAGACCCAGCAGGCTAGGTAAAGGGCCATCAACAATAACCAAGGACAAACGACCCTGGAAATCACGGAATTTAACTCTAAAAATCCCAGTCCCCACAACTGGAATAAGGGCGCCCTGGTAGTCCTTTAACAGCAGTGAACAGGGTTCTAGCTGGCGCTTCAGGAGCCCCGGTACCAATTTCTTGATTGTGCGCCAGGACACAATGGAAGTGGAGGATCCCGTGTCCACTTCCATGTTACATGGTTGGCCCTCAATGAGGACGGACAGAGAAATTTTAGGAATCCCCGGGTGCTTGAGTGACATCACACGGTGTACGCCAGAAAAACCCTGTTTCGGGCGCGCAGGCGCAGATCTGGGGCCAGCTTGACGTTGCTGTGCATTCCCGGAAGTAGGAAACCTACGGCCCGACTGCGGTTGTGCAGCGCGGCACACCCTAGCGAGATGTCCTCGGCGGCTGCAACGTCTGCAGACAGAGTCTTTAAACCTGCAAGATGCTCGAGTGTGCTCTCCCCCACAACTGAAACACTCGGGAACAACTCCGCTCTCATTCCTAGAGTCTCTGGCTTTCGCCTTAGTGTCCCTTATACGGCAAACTTCTCCCTCCTCCTCCGAGTCGGAGTAAGTGTCACATGATATTTCATGAGCGGAGCTCTCTCCAGGCGCAGCGGTGGGAGCGCTCTGTCCCCGGGGTAGTTCAGCGATTGATAGGGCAGCCAATTCTGCTGCGCACGCTTCGCTCAGTGCCTCTTGAAACGTTAAGTCGTGGTTAGCAATCAGGCGCTGTTTTAAATTTTGATCGCGCACTCCACTCACCAGGCGATCTAACAGGTAATCGTCTAAATTATCAAACTGGCAATGGCGCGCTGCCCTCCGCAACGCTGCGACGTACTGGTTTATTGTTTCCCCCGGGGCCTGGTCTCTATGGTAGAAATGTTGCCGCCTGGCAATTCTGGAGGGTGCTGGTGCGTAATGCCTCTTCAGCTTGGCCATAAAATCCTCCCAAGTTCCAGCATGCACCGATTGAGGGGCCATTAGAGTCATAGCTGTATCAAACATCTCTGGCCCACAAAAACTGAGAAAGTACGCTCTTTTCCTTTCAGCTGACAGGTTTGTGTATTCGTTAGCGATTAAAAAACACTCAAACCTGGCTACATATGCCTCCCAAGTCTCTTTGCCCTGATTGAACGGGGGAAACGTGTGGGACGATGCCATGGTCTGCTTTGTTCACTATTACCTCAGACAATTCGTTTCCCTTCCATCTAAATCGCCGGGACTGATAATCCCATCCTCGTCGCCAGTAATATATATTGACCTCTCGTAGCACAGACGAACACGGAAGACGGTTTTCACTGCTGAGGTAACTCTTTAATTAACACAGGAGATCCTAACGCAATACAGTTAAATCCCGAAAAGAACGCCCGGCAACTTCTGACAGCTCTTATATACTCCCTGTCAGCGGGCGGTAGCCAATCACAAAACACTCTAGAACAGATAGCCCCAACAGGGGGCGTCACCCGGAACCTGCTCAGTACACAACAAATAGAATAGAATAGAATAGAATAGAATAGAATAGAATAGAATAGAA
>WNWU01000047.1:9540588-9559771 GCA_012654045.1 Ptyas mucosa | reverse complement strand
AATAGAATAGAATAGAATAGAATAGAATAGAATAGAATAGAATAGAATAGAATAGAATAGAATAGAATTTTTTTATTGGCCAAGTGTGATTGGACACACAAGGAATTTGTCTTGGTGCATATAAGTTTATATAAGTTTAATAATTAAATTAAATTAAAGCAATTAATAAATTTTGCCTCACATCCTTGAGGGGAATAGTAAAGTTTCTTTGCTTGTCAGAAGTGCTTACATGAACAGTATAATTTGGGAATTGCTAGGGTAGAACACAAAACACTTGTGAAGACACTTCTGGAATCTGTACTTTTTCTAAGTTTCCATGCTAGTTCACCTCTTAAATTGCAAACAGTTATACCTACAGTTTGCGAGAAAGTGCAAATGTTCATTTTACAATAAGAGAACAGTGTCTTAAAAATTCTCTACCTGTCCTAGGAATTCTGAAAACAAACATGCACAATAGAAAAACTGTAGACGGGAACCTGTGCGTTGATTTTTCTCTTCGTTGAAATGCATTCGCAAGGGACAAACAGTGGTTGTTTTGGGGAAAGGGAAAGTCTTGATGAAAATTCAAGAGAGGAAACAACTGGACCGAATCGATTGACGAAGACTCACCATGTTGCCTGGTGGGCAGTAGTAGCCTCTCGGACAAGCGTGCTCTTCAGCGTTGGGAACAGCTGCCAGGCCTCCAGGGCAAAGCAAACCAGCTGGGCACACCATCCGATCCAACATTATCTCCCGGCTGGTATTCATGTCTGCACAAAAATGCCCAACAAGGCAAGAAGAGCAGGAGGTAGAACCAGGTTCCTACCCAACAAGAAGAGAAAAGAGAAAAACAGCCTCAGTTGAGATGCTCAGAACTTAGTAATAAAGGAGAATATTTGTAGCTCAGGGTTGACATGTGGGATCCTTGGTGCTACAACTTGAATAGAATAGAATAACAGAGTTGGGAGGGACCTTGGAGGTCTTCTAAACCAATCCCCTGCTACACCACTTCAGACACATGGTTGTCCAATCTCTTCTTAAAAATTTCCAGTGTTGGAGCATTCACAACTTCTGAAGGCAAGTCATTCCACCGATTAATTGTTCTCACTGTCAGGAAATTTCTCCTTAGTTCTAGGTTGCTTCTCTCCTTGATTGGTTTCCATCCACTGCTTCTTGTCCTGCCCTCAGATGCTTTGGAGAATAGCTTGACTCCCTCTTCTTTGGGGCAGCCCCTGAGATATTGGAACACTGCTGGGAGGGGGCAGGGAATGAAACTTTGATTTTAGGTTTTGCGGATTAGATTGGTTTGTTGCTATAGACATGGCTAGTATATATTATTATGTAAAAGTAAAACATTGTACAGTCAAGGCTCTGGTTTTCCCAGTTGCAATGGATGGCTGTGAAAGTTGGACCATAAGGAAGGCTGAGCGCCAAAGAATGGAGGCCTTTGAACTCTGGTGCTGGAGGAGACTCCTGTGAGTCCCTTGGACTGCAAGGCGATCCAACCGGTCGGTTCTAGAGGAGATTTTATTTATTTATTTATTTATTTTATTATTCATATTTCTATGCCTCCCACTCTCTGAGGATTCTGGGCGGCTTACACCAAAGACAGTATACTAAATAGCATATTGCCCCCAACAAGCTGGGTCCTCATTTTACCACCTCAGAAGGATGGAAGGTTGAGTCAACCTTGAGCCGGTGAGATTTGATCTGCTGATCTGCTGAACTAGCAGTCAGCTGAAGTAGCTGCAGTACTGCACTCTAACCACTGCGCCATCTCAGCTCTATTGATCAAGCCTGACTGCTCTTTAGAAGGCCAGATCCTGAAGAGGAAACTCAAATACTTTGGCCACCTAATGAGAAGGAAGGACTCATTGGAGAAGAGCCTAATGCTGGGAACAATTGAGGGCAAAAGAAGAAGGGGACGACAGAGAACGAGGTGGCTGGATGGAGTCACTGAAGCAGTCGGCGTGATTTAAATGGACTCCAGAGGATGGTAGAGGAAAGGAAGGCCTGGAGGAAAGTTGTCCATGGGGTCGCAATGGGTTGGACACGACTTTGCAACTAACAACACCAAAAAACATTGAGGTTGTATGTTATGTACCTTATTCTACTACGCCAAAAGGAGTCAAGAAGTCAACGCTTTTCTTTTTTTTTTCTTCTCTCCCCTTTACCCTATAATTTTTCCTCATTCCCTTTCCTCCCCTTATTTTCCCCTTATTTTCATTTTTCTTTGTATTTCTGTACTTTACATTTTGATGAACTAATAACAAAAAAAAAAAATACGAACGGTTCAAGGCATCTTTATAAGATTACTCCTGATTCCTAACCTAACCAGCCTGGGAACATTATTATTGCCTAAGAAAGGCAATAATAAACTACATTATTTTCCCATTTGTCTCTGTAGTTTAATCCCCATCTCTAATCATAATGAGCATCTTTGTAATAAAGATATTTGATCTCTAGCCAAACGCTGAAGCGGTTATGAAAAGCTAGCCCGGAGCAGATCAGAAGTACGAACCAGAGACCAAGAATGCTTCATTTTGTGTGAAAGGACGCAGGGTTTGGGGTTGATTTGTTAGAATAAAGGCTTTTTTGCCGTTCTCCTAATCAGTGGTTCTGACATGCTGTTTCCCTTTTGTTAGTAAAACGAACATTCAATTGCATTGCAATTTCGACTCCCCCAGGAGCCAATCAGGAACGCTCCTATCTTCCCCCTTCTTTTCCCCCTTGCTTTAATCCTTCTGAAAATGAGGAACAGAAAACCAAGTGGCACATTGCTTTGGCATGGCAAATGGCCACCGGCCCTTAGTAAAAGGACGTGTGATGGCCGGGGGCGTGGCATGAAAGCAATACAGCCAGAGAACAGGTCTAACTCCCCTTTATTGCTCCAACTTTGCCCCCAAACGTCTCCAAAGCTCTCACATGCACCTTCAACAACCTCTGGCTGTGAGTAGTCCAGGAAGCAAGGTGAGCCAAACGGTAAGCAGAGCGAGAAGTTCAGCAAAGCTGACAAACCGGACAAGCCCCACAAGACAGAACACAGTAATCTCCAGGCATCGGCAAGCGCACACAAGGCTCCACAGATTCAACACTTGTTCCCGACAAATGCCCCTCCCACCGGCATCTCCTTACATTTCAATCTACAGGTGTGCCTTGTGAAGGGGAAGGAGTACTCTCCTCCCTCATAGCTGGCTCAGTCTGTGTTGTTCTCGCCTTCTCTCTTCTCTCCATGCTCTAGGATCAGGAGGGAGTAGTCCTTGCTCATCGCCTGAGCTCTATCTCTCATGTTCATCTTGTCCCTGTTCCTCCCTGTCTACAAGCTGTTCTAATCCTGAAATGCCTCGGCCTGACTGGCCCTGCCCTTCCCCATTTTCCTCCACAGCCAATGAACCCGCCCCCTCAATCTCTGTCGGCTCAGGTTCCAGCTTGTCTTCCCCCACAGATTCAGGCTCCGATGGGGGCATGACAGGACATCAGTTTCCATCTATTGAAATGTTTGCCTGAATCATCTGTAGTTTTCGACATGTATGCATTGAAAAGGGCCCAAAATACTACCGACTGAATTCCAAGGGTCTGGCTTCATGGGACTGCCTCTACTTCCATGAGACGGCACCATGACCCAAATGGATAACTTGGTTGCAGTTGACTAAAAGCAAAGCTACGGGTTGGATTTTGTTAGACTTTGCGAGTCTCTTTTGGTGGGAGGAAGTAAGGGTGGAGAATGAACAAGATATGGTCCGTTAGGAGTTAATGGTCACCTAAGATCCCAAGGAAACATAGCCAATGGTGGCCAATGGCAAGGAAAGGTGCACATTGAAGTTTAGCAATTTCAGGAGAACCAGAGTTGGATAAGTAAGTAGGGTGAAGAACAGGAGGACTTAAAACAACACTGAATTTGGAAATACATTGACTTTTTAGCTTAGGTAATATCACAGGATTATTATGATCTTCTATGGAAGGAAACTGTCTCTGTCTCTGTCTCTGTCTCTGTCTCTGTCTCATCTATCTATCTATCTATTTATCTATCTATCTATCTATCTATCTATCTATCTATCTATCTATCCATCCATCCATCCATCCATCTATCCATTCATTCATCTAATCTATAGTTTCTTTCTCTGTCTCTCTCTGTCTCTCTCTGTCTCTCTCTCTCTCTCACACACACACAAAGAGGGAGAGACAGAGAGAGACAGCAAGACAGAAACAGACACACACACAGAGAGAGACAGAGAGTGAGAGATAGATAGAGACATAGAGTGAAAGATAGATAGAGACAGAGTGAAAGATAGAGAGAGACAGAGAGACAGAGAAAGAGAGACACACACACACACACAAAGAGAGAGAGCAAAACAGAGACAGAGACACACAGGGAGAGACAGAGAGTGAGAGATAGAGAGAGACAGAGAGAGAGAGACAGAGAAAGAGACACACACACACAGAGGGAGAGACAGCAAGACAGAGACAGAGACACACACAGTGAGAGACAGAGACAGAGAGTGAGAGATAGAGATAGAGATAGAGATAGAGATAGAGATAGAGAGAAACAGAGAAAGAGAGAGAGCGTTTTCAGCCCTATAGAAGAAAAGGTATTTTCAATGTATATCTGTAAGTTCTAAGCTGAAATATAATGTTACTATAGAGAGAACTGCCAATGATTTCTGTTAGAGAGAAAGATACATCATCGACCAGCCAATGCCACTCACTTACTGCTATTGCGTATCTATCACATCAAATTTGCAAACCAACATTTTCAGGACGGATAGAGACGGACAGGCGAAGAGCTAAAACAGCAACTTCCCCCAATCAGTTGCCTTGAAGATATTCTGGATTTCCATTTCTATTAGCTTCAAGACAATGAAAATCACTCTCAAAATCAAAATGGAGTCATTATCCCAAACCTCTGGAAATATATCCACAAAGCTGTTGACGTGCCGGACAATTTTTCTTTTGATTGATTACTTCTTTCGGCTGCTTCTCCACTTGTTTGGTGGTACTTACTGAAAATTTGCCAGGTCTGCATGGGTGTGGTGCAACCGTGCCCATCTTGGGACATTGGTATCCACCTGGGCACAGTGCACAATCCTCAGCTGATGTTCCTCCATGCTCTGAACGATACGTCCCCCTGCATCCGAAGAAAGCACGAAATAAAAATCAGTTTAATATGAATTGGGTGAGATGGGATGAATGGACAGAAGGGAATCTTTAGGTATTTTTAGCTGGATTAAAAGCAGCCTTGATATCAAGCCATCACTTTCCTGATGCCTCTTTAAGTCATCTGGCCAAACCTGGCTTCCTTCACCAGTCCTATAGTGCAGGGGTCTTCAACCTTGGTGACTTGTGGACTTCAACTCCCAGAATTCCTCGGCCAGCCATGCCAGCTGAGGAATTCTGGGAGTTGGTCCACAAGTCATCAAGGTTGAAGACCCCTACATGGTGAACTCAGTACTTAATGCAGCTTGGACAATGTAGAAGAACTGAAGTCTTTTGAGCAGTAGAATGAATGAATCTCTGACAGGCTCCAGATCATAGCTGCTTTAAAGACTCAGCATGTTTTACTCCCTGAGATAGAATACAAGATTACTTTTGGATTGACAGTTGAAATGTTCCTCAATTAATGTGAGTGGATGGCACTCGAGGCCAACAAAATCTCTTAGATGGGTTTAAGATCTTGGCACTATTCTGCTTTTCACAAGCTCCTTGCCTCTGGTCATTCCATCACTGGTCCCCCCAAGGCAGCCACCTCGGTTTGTCCCCAGGAAAACCGAGACCTATCTTTGCAAGGACATATTCTAAAAAGAGCCAGCTGAGCTTTCTGGGATACTGTTGTGGCCCATCAGCGGCTTATGCAGATTGTAGCTGATTCCGACAGTGAGGAGGCTGGTGTGGTGCTGCGCCAGCAGCCTGTGCAGCTGGCACTCAAGTTGGACAATGAGGAGGCTGGAGAAGATGTGGTGCCAGAGGCAGGGATTCAGCCAGGGCCTTCAGAACCTCCAGAAGCTCCTTTAAGTAAAGGACGAAGACGAGGACGAAGAGGAGGAGCCTCTTCTCGATGCACGGGACGCAGAGCTGCCAAAAGGCAGGAGTGGCTACTCAGGAGAAGGTCTCCTCGAGAGTAAGGCTTGGGGCTAATTGGCCACTACCTTAGCCTATTTAAGGAGGAACGCTGATTGAAGCAATTTGCAGGGAACAACTTCATTCACATACCTTCGTGTCTTGTCTTGCTTATCTTATCAGCTTCCTGCAAATTGCTTCTGGGCATTCTGCCAACCACAGTAAGTGGGGAGTGGGGAGGGAATGAAGAATTTACAGTATCCTTCCTCTGCCATGCCCACCAAGCCACGCCCACCAAGCCACACCCACCAAGCGACACCATGCCCACCAAGCCACCCCCCCCCCAGAACCAGTAGTAAAAATAATTTTGAAACCCACCACTGATGGGGTCATAAGTCACTTTTCCTGTTGTAACTATGAACTGTCTTTCAATGGATGGTCATAAGTTGAGGTCTGTATCTGGTGAAAGTCTCAGACTGCAACCTTATCGGAGCTGAAGGGAGTTCATTCTTATAATAATGAATGCAATGATGGAGTCACATTATGAGACCCAAAATGGGGACAGTTTGAGAGTTTGACTTACAGTGGACAGAATCCTGGTTTGATGGTTGCTTTGGGACAGTAGACTCCCTTTGGACAAGCAAGGCAATCGTCCACATTACGATTCCCATGTTTGCTGCTGTACGTTCCTGCTGGGCATGGAAACTGAGTACTTGTTTGACTCCCTGAACCAGAAAGACAGAATACACAAACCATAATCATGGGGGAGAGGGAAAAGAAAGGGCAATGTTTATATGACGCATTGTTTTAATTATTACCGGTCCGTGATCAGGACTGAATAAAGCATATTAAATAAAACCTACCATGTTTCTACAAGATTGAGCACTCCAAGTCGAATTAAAGCATGCATGATAAAAAGATCTCTATCTGTCTATCAGAAACAGACAAGTAGCACATAGATAGAAAAAGATGCTATCATGAGTTATAGCAACAAACAAGCTTTCCAGGAGTCCGTCCCTCCTCCCCTTTGAGACACTGTCTAGTCAGCATTTCTCAGGCTTGGCAACTTTAAGGTGGGTGTTGTGGCCCATCGGCTGCCAGCAGAGCTAGCTGCAGAGTCAGACGAGGAGGAGGTTGAGGGGGAGTCTGGGCCAGCTTCGGAGCCTTTGGGTAGGCTCTGATAAGGAAACAGCATCAGAGACAGAGACCTTCCATCCTCTCCCAGGTGGAGAGGCAGCCACCTTCGGGGCCTGAGCTGAGTGAGGGGGAGGAACAGATGGGACCCATCCCAAATGCTCATATGCGTAGAGAGGAAAGGAGAGCAAAGGAAATCAATAAGCCGGCTCTCAGGGAAAAGAAGTCGTAGACACTAGCCAGCCCCTCCCTGGCTGGGAAATACTGTAAATAGTAGGGGTTTGGGAGTGACAGACAACCAGGGGTGAAATCCAGCAGGTTCTGACAGGTTCTGGAGAACCAGTAGCAGAAATTTTGAGCAGTTCGGAGAACCGGTAGAGGAAATTTTGAGTAGTTCGGAGAACTGGCAAATGTGGTCTCTGGCTGGCCCCAGAGTGGGGTGGGAATGGAGATTTTGCAGTATCCTTCCCTGGAGTGGGGTGGGAATGGAGATTTTGCAGTATCCTTCCCCTGCCATTCCCACCAAGCCACACCCACCAAGCCACACCATGCCCAAACCACAAAACCGATAGTAAAATATTTTGGATTTCACCACTGAAGACAACCATTCGTTTCTAGTATGCAGCAAGCAATTCAGATTTCTTGGCTAAACCCAGGTTTCTTGGGACAAATTGCATTTGATTTTTTGTTATCCATGTGAATAAAAGATTGTTACCGCCCTGTTATAAAAAGGGGTTGTGTTACTTGCGAGTAAACATCTTATCACTACTTGCTATTGTGCCCTGGTAGCGCAGCAGACTAAAGCATTTTTATTAACACCAGCTGCCTGCAATTATGCAAGTTCAAATCTCACCAGGCTCAAGGTTGACTCAGCCTTCCATCCTTTCTAAGGTAAGTAAAATGAGGACCCAGATTGTGGGGGTAATAAGCTGACTTTGTATAAATATACAAAAGTATGAAAGCTATTGCTTAGCGCATTGTAAGCCGCCCTGAGCCTCCGGAGAAGGGCGGCATATAAATCAAATTTTTTAAAAAAGGCTGGATCAGAACAGTGGGTGGATTTCAATTTCCAGAATTCAATTCCCAGGCAGCCATACTGGAAGGGGAATTCTGGGGGCTGGGAATCCATACTGAGTGTAACATTGATCTTGTACAGTGAGACATATACTTGTGCATGCTATCATGGGATAGGCAAGTTTGGAATCAGAACAATCCGTATACAAATTCAGCTAATCCTGATCTTCTTGAATTTTGTAATTGAGAAGTTCTGCTAAATTGTTTGACCCTGAGTCTCACATCTCCCCAGACATGTTGTTGTTGTTGTTGTTGTTATTATTATTATTTATTAAATTTATATACCACCCTACTCCCGAAGGAGTCAGGGCGGTGAACAGCCAAAAGATAAAATACACATAATACAAACGTTAAAAACCAATTAAAATACATTAAATGCTTTGGCCCCAAACAAATTTAAAACTCCCCAATTTATAGAACAAATTTAAAAGCAATATAAAAGGGAAAGTTACGCCAGGCCAGCCTGCTGAAATAAGAAAGTTTTGAGGGTGCGGCGGAAAGTGCACCAATCCAGGATCCTCCGTATCTCCGGGGGGAGCTCGTTCCAGATGGCAGGTGCTCTCACAGAAAAGGCTCTCCCCCTGGGGGCCACCGGTCGACACTGTTTGGCTGATGGCACCCTGAGAAGCCCCTCTCTATGGGAGCGTACTGGTCGGTGAGAGGCTATTGGTGGCAGAAGGCGGTCTCGTAAATACCCCGGTCCTAAGCTGTGGAGCGCTCTAAAGGTGGTAACCAGAACGTTGAAGCGCACTCGAAAGACCACTGGGAGCCAGTGCAGCTCGCGCAGGAGGGGAGTCACATGGGAGCGCCATGTCGCTCCCATAACCACCCGCGTGGCCGCATTCTGGACCAGCTGGAACCTCCGGGTGCTCCTCAAGGGGAGCCCCATGTAGAGAGCATTGCAGTAGTCCAGGCGGGAAGTGATGACGGCATGAGTGTAGGTATCTAGGTATATCGGGCAGGTACCGGGCAGAGTGTAGGTACCGAGGTATCTGTGAGACCGCCTACTGCCACAAGCGACCTCCCACCGACCCGTGCACTCCCACAGAGAGAGCCTCCTCGGGGTGCTGTCAGCCAAACAATGTAGGCTGGTGACCCCCAGGGGGAGAGCCTTCTCTGTGGGGGCACCTACCCTCTGGAATCAAGCTGCCCCCAGAGATAAGGAGAATTCCAGACCTCAGCGCCTTCCGCCGTGCCCTTAAAACCCACTTTTTCAAACAAGCCGGGCTGGCTTAAGAAATATTTTAAATGTTTATAGGGGTTTAATAATTTTTAAATTGAAGCCATAATTTATATATATCTATGTAATTGTTTTTATCGTTTGTATTACATGTTTTTTAATCTTGGTTGTACACCGCCCTGAGTCCTCAGGGAGAAGGGCGGTATATAAATTAGAAATAAAATAAAATAAAAATAAAAATAAATGAGTGACCATACGTAACGAGTCCCGATCCAGAAAGGGACGCAACTGGCGAATCAGGCGAACCTGATAAAAGGCCCTCCCGGCCATGTTCTTCTCAGGACCTTCATCTTATTTTTTTTTTATTATTTGATTTATATGCCGCCCTTCTCCGGAGACTCAGGGCGGCTTACAGTGCGTTAAGCAATAGCCTTCATACTTTTGTATATTTATACAAAGTCAGCTTATTGCCCCCACAAACTGGGTCCTCATTTTACCTACCTTAGAAAGGATGGAAGGTTGAGTCAACCTTGAGCCTGGTGGGATTCGAACTTGTAGTAATTGCAAGCAGCAGATGTTAATAGATGTTAATAACAGGGTGCTTTAAACCACTGTACTACAGGCTCACATTGTCTACTGATTCTGACTTAACGGTACAAACAAATGCATCAGAACAACATCAACAAGCGCATTTTGGATGGGTACGCCTTACCTTCTGGACAAAAATGTCCAGGGCTGCACTTTCCAGATAGAGTATTGGCTCCTGCCAGACAAAACCATCCTGGTGGACATGGTGCACACTCTTTTTCTGTGGCCAGAAGTGTCCTGTTGCTCCACGTCCCAGGGGCACACTTGTATTGTGTTGGATGTTTGGTACCTGGAGGACAGTAATGTCCCGTTGGGCACGGGACAGGTGGTCTTTGCTTTCCTCCTGAGCCTTTGAAAAAATAATGGTCAATAAATTATGAGAATCTGATTTAGATCCAGTAGGACCTACTTGTTGTGTTGACTAGAAACTCTGGTTTTCTAATTCCAATATTTACTGTATGGACGACACCACATTGGACAAAGATTCAGCTTTGTTTTCTTTGCGGGGTGGGGTGGAATCAGGTCCACATAATTTCTGTGTAAACCAGGATGGGAAATCTTTGGTCTACCAGCCGAAATTTCTCCTGGAGGCTTTCCTTATATATCTGAAAGGTGACTCATCTTTCATCTAACAAAATGAAATTCAGCGGTGAAGAAAGCAAGGTTCTACATTTAGGCAAGAAAAACAAAATGCACAAGTACAGTATAGGTGGTACCTGGCTCAATAGTAGTAACTGGGAGAGGGATCTTGGAGTCCTAGTGGACAACCATTGAAATATGATGCTTAACACATTGTAAGCTGCCCTGAGTCTCCGGAGAAGGGCGGCATATAAATCAAACCAATAAATAAATAAATAAATAAATAATGATCCAGCTGTGAGCAGCAGCTGCCGAAAAAGCCAACACAGTTCTAGGCTGCATAAACAGAGGGATAGAATCAAGATCGCATGAAGTGTTAACACTACTTTATAAGTCCTTGTTAAGGCCACACTTGGAATCCTGCATCCAGTTTTGGTCGCCACGATGTAAAAAAAGATGTGGAGACTCTAGAAAGAGTGCAGAGAAGAGCAACAAAGATGATTAGGGGACTGGAGGCTAAAACATATGAAGAATGGTTGCAGGAACTGGGTATGTCTAGTTTAATGAAAAGAAGGACCAGGAGAGACATGATAGCCGTGTTCCAATCTCTCAGGGGCTGCCCCAAAGAAGAGGGAGTACTAGTACTCATCTTGTCAAAATAACACATATCAAAAAAATAAAAAAATAAAATGCATCTGGAGCAACATACCTCTTGAACAGACCAATCTCTCTGGACACGTTTCACACTGGGATTTATCAAAGAGATCAGAACGGTTACTGAATGTTCCAGGGGGACACGCATTGTTGGGAGAATGTGGGCTGGCAGAACCAGTCGGACAAACGTACCTAAATGAAAAAAATGTCAGAAATTACTTCTAGTGCTTAAACCGCTGTGCTTTTTCACTAAGAAAGGATTTCTTGCTTTATGGAAGTAACGGGATTGTGGTCACCATTATTATTAAGAGCCGCGGTGACGCAGTGGTGAGAATGCAGTACTGCAGGCTACTTCTGCTGACTGCCGGCTGCTTGCAGTTTGGCAGTTCAAATCTCAGGCTCACGGTTGACTCAGCCTTCCATCCTTCTGAGATTGGTCAAATAAGGACCCGGATTGTTGGGGGGCAAGATGCTGACTCTGTAAACCGCTTAGAGAGGGCTGTAAAAGCATTATGAAGCGGCATATAAGTCTAAATGCTATTGCTATTTTCCTTCCTTCCTCCTCCCTCTCTCCCTCCCTCCCTCCCTCCTTCCCTCCCTCCCTCCCAGTGCTTAGAATGCAGTATTACAGGCTAATTCTGCCAATTGCCAGGAGTTCGATCCTGACCAGCTCAAGGTTGACTCAGGCTTCCATCCTACTGAGGTGGGTAAAATGAGGACCCAGATTGTTGGGGGTAATAGGCTGATTCTGTAAACTGCTTGACTCCCTCTTCTTTGTGGCAGGCCCTGAGATATTGGAACATTGCTATCATGTCTCCCCTAGTCCTTCTTTTCATTAAACTAGACATACCCAGTTCCTACAACTGTGTCACGAATTGGCCACTTAGATTCCCCTAAAAGCAGTGGTGAAATCCAAATTGTTTTACTAGCGGTTCTGTGGGCATGGCTTGGTGGGTATGGTGTGGTCTGGTGGGCGTGGCAGGGAAGGATATTGCAAAATCCCCATTCTCTCCCCATTCCTGGGGGAAGGATATTGCAAAATCCCCATTCCCTCCTCATTGCTGGGAGAAGGATATTGCAAAATCTCCATTCCCACCCCACTCTGGGGCCAGTCAGAGGTGGCATTTGCCAGTTCTCTGAACTACACAAAATTTCTGCTACTGGTTCTGCGAACTGCTCAAAATTTCTGCTACCAGTTTTCCAGAACCTGCTGGATTTCACCCCTGCCTAAAAGACCCTAACTTCACAGAGGAGAAACATACTCACCCCACCATACACTCCGAATCTGGTTGAGCCAAACCAGTTTGGGTGCAGGCGTTACCAGCGGGACAGGATCTACAGTCCGTGGATGCATCTTGTCCCTGGAGAGGATTATAAGTTCCCACTGGGCATGGATTTGGAAAATTCATCCCATTAGGGCAAAAATATCCGACGGGACACTTCAGACACGGCTTCAGCTCTGGATGGAACATCAAAGGGGTAGAGGGGAAAAAAGGAGACCAGCAGAAAATAAATACTATGGTAGTGGCAGTGGTGAAATATAAAATTTGTTACTACCGGTTCTGTGGGCGTGGCTTGGTGGTGGTGGTGGGTAATGTGACTGGGTGGACGTGGCCAACTTTTTTTTTTTTACTTTTAAAAGCATTTTTTAACAACCTCTTTGGCCAAAGAGGTTGTTAAAAAATGCTTTTAAAAGGCTCTGACGATCCCAGCTGAGCCGCATGATCATCAGGGGCTTTTTTTCTTTTACTTTTAAAAGCATTTTTTCTTTTTACGTGCTTTCGAACTGCTAGGTTGGCAAAAGCTGGGACAAGTAACAGGAGCTCACCCCATTATGCGGCACTAGGGATTCGAACTGCTGAACTGCCGACCTTTCGATCAACAAGCTCAGCATCTTAGCCACTGAGCCACCTCATCCTCTTACAAAAGAAATAGGCCATTGTAAAAGAGATTCCCCTTCTTTCAAATCCACTCAGTTGTCTGAACACCAACAAGACGCAGCTTCTTCTGGGTTGTATATTTGTATTGAATGATTGTTGTGGCCTGCCAGCGGCCTGCTCGGATCGTGGCTGATCCCGACGATGAGGAGGCTGGTGTGGGGTTGCCCCAGCAGCCTGTGCAGTGGTGCTCACGTTGGACAGCAAGGAGGCTGAAGAGGATGTGGTGCCAGAGGCAGAGACTCAGCCTGGGCCTTCAGAACCCCCAGAGGCTCCTTCAAATGGAGAGAGCAAAATGGAGGAGCCTCTCCTCAATGCTCGAGCATGCAGGGCTGCCAAAAGGCAGGGGTGGCTACTCAGGAGGAGGAGGTCTCCTCGAGAGTAAGGTTTGAGGATAATTGGCCACTCCCTTAGCCTAATTTAAGTTGCACAGAGTTAGTAATTTCTTGCTGGAAACAACATGTAATTATTACAGAGAATTTTGGAGAGTGAGTGTCTTATTGTAACTTGTTTTCTGGGCTGGTTGCCAACCTTTGCCGGACTTTGTTTATTCTTGGTATGTTATAACTTTGATAAGGACCGTTGGTGTGTGTCACAATCCTTGGGAATCCGGAGCTGGGGCAGAACAATGATACAAGAAGCTGCCTTACTCAATATCAAACCATTCATCCGTTTTCCCCAGCCTCATACTCTCTAGATTTGTCGAATCGAGAGCTCCAGCTATCCAAAACCTAGAGAAAGATTTTTTTTAAAAAAAAGATGTACATGAAAGTATTTCTATTCTGTCTTCCTCGTGAATATAGCTTCTGTGACAGGTAGCGGCTCTTTGGGATTGCTGATCCAAAAAAAGAGGGAGATTTCTATAAACAGCTGTATGATCTTTTAAACCCGAACTGAAGAAGGCAGAAACCAGGATTTTTCTGCACGTAAAACATATGTGATCGTCAGTCACCCCGCAGAGGTTCTCCCACGTCTCTGCTGTTCTCAGCTCCTTATTTTAGCAAAGCCTGGAGGGAATTCTGGGCGCCGCTTGGATAGTCATGCTTGTGGCAAAGTGCAGCAGAAGACAAGGCTTCCCAGATAACGGGAGAACCAGAGGACGTATGATGTCGTATCTACATTAATTCTGCACGTGTGAGAGATGCGGTTCCCTTGATTTATGACATGTACTTGCAGTGCAAAAGACGTCCCCTCCAGAGCAATGAAAAATGGTCTGCAGGGGTTATTGAGACATGGAGGCCATTTTGAAGGAAAATGCATACAAAATGCTGTGTAGGTGGCACCTCCCACCAGCAAGAATTGCTAAAATGTTTCTGGGTGCCAGATCTAACCCCAAATATTCCATTCCATTCCATTCCATTCCATTCCATTCCATTCCACTCCACTCCACTCCACTCCACTCCACTCCACTCCACTCCCCCCCCCTCCTCCTCCTCCTCCTCCTCCTCCTCCTCCTCCTCCTCCTCCTCCTCCTCCTCCTCTTCCTCTCCTCCTCCTTCTCCGTTGCAAAGTCATGTCTGACCCATCCAACCCCATGGATGACATTCCTCTATGGCCTTCCTGTCCTCTATCATTCTCTGGAATCGATTTAAGCTCACACTGACTGCTTCAGTGACTCCATCCAGCCACCTCATTCTCTGCCGTCCCCTTCTTCTTTTGCCCTCAATCTTTCCCAGCATTAGGCTCTTCTCCAGTGAGTCCTTCCTTCTCATTACGTGGCCAAAGTATTTGAGTTTCATCTTCAGGATCTGGCCTTCTAAAGAGCAGTCAGGGTTGATCTCCTCTAGGACTGACCGGTTTGATGGCCTTGCAGTCCAAGGGACTCGCAGGAGTCTCCTCCAGCACCAGAGTTCAAAGGCCTCCATTCTTTGGCGCTCAGCCTTCCTTATGGTCCAACTTTCACAGTCATCCATTGTAACAGGGAAAACCATACTATTCCGTTCCATTCCATTCCATTTCACCCCACTCCACCCCACCCCACCCCACCCCCCACTCTCCATTCCATTCCATTCTTATTGTTTCATCTTGTGCAAATCAACACGAAGGGTTATCAAAAGAATCACAAAAGGAGAAATAAGAGTTTCAGCCTCCGTAAGGGATTCTTAGGCTGTTGGTTCAATTTACACGAACAATTTCCCCCCCCAAAATTATTTCAGCCAGATCTTTCAGCATCACCCCTATCTCCCCTCATTCAGCTCCAAAGCTGATGGGCTGTGCAAGAATTGGCTGGCAGGCTGAAGTCCACAAAGCATCCTTGTTATCTATAAATACGATTTGCTTCACTAGAAAAACAATCATATTTTTATTCCACTCACAAATGTGCTGGGGGAAGGGGCATAATTAAAGACAAATAACAATTATCCAAAGAAATGAAGCAGGAGCAACTGATGATGTGTGCCACCCTCGGATATTCTTTTTTTAAAATTGAGTTTGTGCCCCCATTACTTGTTAATTTTCAAAAAAAAAAAAAATCACTCACTTCGAATAGAGTTCCACGCTCATTACGGCACCAGGTCTAAAAATGTCGCTCTAAAAATAATGACGATTAATCCAGAAGATAAATTAAAAGGGAAAAAAAAAAAGGAGGAGGGGTAGGGATTCAGAATGTTTAAAGAACATATGTAGCTGCGATTTGTTTATTTTTAAAGTAAAAAACAGATACGGCGAGTCTGACATTTTCTACATTTTCAGGCGCTGCAAATGAAAACCTTATGGAAAATATTCACACATTGCTTTGCTTTTCCTGTAATTGTTTGATCTCTTTAGGGGAGGAGATTGGTTCATCTGAATTTAAATGATGAGGGTGGTGGGGGAAAGCTCCATTTTTTTAAAAAAAAAACCTTGTAAGGGGTTATTTGCTAGAAGCCAACTTCAGAACTCATGACAAATGTTATCCAAATGATATTATTATTATTATTATTGTGAAAAGACTATTCGTAATTTCTTCTGGAAGGCAAAAATATGCTTTGTGTTTGAACCAATTCAAAATACGTTATAATCCCTTCAAACTGACAGGTCTGGAAGCCATCTTTTTCGTCGGATCTTCAGACCTGCCATATTTACTTCTGCGGGAAAATTGGACAGGGAATTGTATGGAGCCAGGCCAGGTGATAAAGGCAAAGGTTCCCCTCGCACAAATGTGCTAGTCGTTCCCGACTCTAGGGGGCGGTGCTCATCTCTGTTTCAAAGCCGAAGAGCCAGCGCTGTCTGAAGATGTCTCCGTGGTCATCTGGCCGGCATGACTAAATGCCAAAGGTGCACGGAACGCTGTTCCCTTCCCACCAAAGGTGGTCCCTATTTTTCTACTTGTGTTTTTTATGTGCTTTCGAACTGTTAGGTTGACAGAAGCTGGGATAAATCACTGATCGTTAGAGGCATTTAAAAGAAAAAAAGCCTCTGCCGATCAGGCAACTCAGCTTGGATGGTCAGAGGCATTTAAAAGGAAAAAAAGAGGTTTTTTTCTTTTAAAAGCCTTTGATGATCCCAGCTGAGCTGCGTGATCATCAGAGGCTTTTTTTTTTTACTTTTAAAAGCATTTTTTCGGCCGAAGAGGTTGTAGAAAAAATGCTTTTAAAAGTAAAAAAAAAAGCCTCTGATAATTGTGCGGCTCAGCTGGGCATGTGGGGGGGAAGGGATTTCTGCTACCGGTTCTCCGAACCACTCACCTCCATCGCTACCTGATCGGGCGATCCGGTCCAAGCCAGGAGCATTTCACCCTGATATAGATACAAACACACGCACGCACACACAGAGACACAAATAATTCTCAACAGCCTTCCCACACAAATTTCTAGGAATTTTCCTTGGTGTCTAACTTGCTTACTTTATGCCACAGGATAGTAAATAAGCACTACAACTGTTTGCCTTTGTGGAAGAACCTAATTATCAGTCTGATTTAGGATCAGTTTCTCCCCATTGTACAAAAGACAGATACACACCTGGAAAATATGAAGATCTGTTGCTGAGCTTCAGGAATTTATCTCTGGGCTCAAAACTTCCCCTGGGGCATGGAGCTGTGGTCAGTCCAGGACTACGAAAATAACCTGCAAGATAAGATTCATCTTTCAATGTCCCTTCCATAGCATTCCTTCTTCAGATCTGGTTGCTCTTCTAGAGAAGGTGACTACTTCCAAGTTGGAGACCTTTGGGTTGGGTTCCACCAGTTGAGACTTGCAGGATGATATTCGGTTAAAATTCCTCTTGTGGAAAACTGAACTGAAGGATCAGCCAGATATTTAGATATCCACACTGGTACTTAAGATGGTATGTGTCTCCTTAGGTCGGGAATGGGACAACTTGACATAGCCAACTCACCACGGCCAACTCATTGAGAGACAACTCATTGTGGGACAATTTAACAATTCTATTTAATTATTTAAAATAAAGAAAAAATATTTTAATTTTTGCCATTCACATTTCATTCTGTCTCTCCTTTTGCATCCTTTCTTTAATGATACTATTCCACCATTTCTTTGATATTAGTGTAACCCTTGTCCTGCAGCAATTTGGCTGTGACAAGTTGGCCATGGTGAGTTGGCTATGACAAGTTGGCCATGGTGAGTTGGCCATGTTTAGTTGACCGTGACAAGTTGGCCATGACGAGTTGTCCATGACAAGTTGGCCATGGTGAGTTGGCCATGGTGAGTTGGCCATTATGAGTTGGCCATGGTGAGTTGGCCATGATGAGTTGGCTATGGTGAGTTGGCCATGCCAAGTTGGCCATGGTGAGGTGGCCATGCCAAGTTGGCCATGGTGAGTTGGCCATGGCGAGTTGGCCATGGCAAGTTGGCCATGACAAATTGTCATAGACACCCTGAGGTCAGCAGGTCACTGTACAATGAGTACAATAACTGCATTTACACAACTTTCACTTGGATAAGAAATTAATGAATTTCACAATAGGCCTGGGCAGGACACTGTACCACAAATGATCCCAATCTATTAGGGTCATACATGATATTAATAGAGGAAAATAGTAACTAATAATGTTTATCATGTGTCACAAAAACAATTGCAATGCTTTTAAGTGATTTGGTTGTGAAGTAGCTAATCAATCAGGTGGACATAGAAGTAGGTGATAACAGCCATAGTAAGTAGCGTATATTTTGGGTTAAGCTGCAAAGAATAAGTAGGAAGAAATCGAAAACTATGTCAGATGCAAGTGCTGGATCTGGATCTGAATCTTGAAATTAATTGATTTCTGGATGTATATAAATATGAAGACCAAAATAGTAAGCAATTTGTATCGAACGATTGATAGAATAGTTGGTTTTCTTCAGATAGTAATAGTGTCAGATGGATATTGTGGTTGGAATGGATTCCATGGTTTGTTTGACACCACCTGGAATATTCCCATCTCCAAACTTCAATTGTTTTGATCAACTGCTTCAAAAATTAAATTAATTTGGCCTGAATTTCACCCTCTCTGTGATGTCAAAGGAGATTTTGAGTCCCCAAACGATGAGTATGTAAAATAAATCAGCAACATGCAAATAAATGCAAAGGTTCAACCTGAAGGACAGAGTTGGCTTTGTAGATCCACAGCAGAATGAAGAGATTTCCAAGCAAACAACATCTCGGCCATGTTGTCTGGACAGCAGGAAGTTTTGTTATCTCTTTGGCACTCGATTTGTCTGGGAGCATCAGTCCAAGAGCCAGGAGGACAAGGGATTGGCTGAATGGTCCCAAAATCTGGACAATAATGCCCTGCAAAAGCAAACAAACAACTTAAGGAGACCAGGATGTGCATTGCTATGGCAACAACTTGATTGTAATGCAGTTGGTACAATCAATACAGACAAAAACATTATCAATATTGATAAGCATTGATCAGTACTGATAGGAACTCACTCACCTAAATGGGAAGTTTTGCTGGAGAGAAGGCTTAGTTGCTTTCTTCTACATTTCTAACTTTCTAATAGCATGCGTTTAATTTATTTCCTTCCTTCCTTCCTTCCTTCCTTCCTTCCTTCCTTCCTTCCTTCCTTCCTTCCTTCCTTCCTTC
>WNWU01000047.1:9515709-9527301 GCA_012654045.1 Ptyas mucosa | reverse complement strand
AGGAAGGAAGGAAGGAAGGAAGGAAGGAAGGAAGGAAGGAAGGAAGGAAGGAAGGAAGGAAGGAAGGAAGGACTGATGATGTTACCTAGCTGGGTAATGAAACATCCAACAACCTATCTTAGAAAGCCTGACGGACCCCACAATCCAACCCTGGGCTACAAATATGCTCCTCTATTGACACAGTATTCTAACCGTGCAAACTACCACCAGCAGAACAGGTTTCCTTACAAAAATCCAGCTGGACAGGGCAGGCAAGTTCCAGAGGCGTAGAAATGTCCTTCTGGGCACCGGATGAGGCATTCTCTGTCACAGTCTGCACCTCCATGGCTCAGGAGGGAAGAATCCAAGGCTGTAAAAGAAGAAGGCCACAATCCCGTCAGGCTCCAAATAAGCTCATTTTTTTTCTCAAAATTTCAGGATTCCTACGTCCCATAAAACCACATTTTATCTACTGTTTATAAATCTGTCCTCTTTTCTATTGCTTAACTGTCAAAACATAGTTACCTGACTTTTTTAAAAAAAAAAACCTCACACACCTGAGCAAATGTTCAACAGATGTGTTATGAAATATATTTGCACACAGGTTTTGTTTTTTTTTTAAATGCAAGCAAGAAAGGTATTCCTTTCAGTTTTCTAATTTGAATCTTCAACTCCTAGTGGCAAATCTTTAAACAGCTAACATAATTCTATTGCTTCTGGTGAAGGAAGGCTTAAATCATGCTGTAAAAGGAAAATGAACCTGACAAAAAGATGAGAGATTTTCCCTCAAATAATTCACCTTTAAAATGAGACGGTTGTCTTATATTAGCTGAAAATAGAGTAATGACAAATATGTTGTTATTTCTTTCCTCTGATTGAGTTTTTTAGGGGGAGGAAGGGAGGAAAAGACTTAAAGTCAGGATAATTTTCCCTTTTGATAAATACTGGGCTGTTTGAAAAAAGAAGAGAGAGCTGAATTTTGAAAAGCGCTGCTTTTGTGCAGAACAACAGCAAAAAAAAAATGTGTATTTCTTTTCTCACAAGTACTACTGGAATTCTGTTGCATGCTATTTGGGTCATCTGTGAATGCAATTAAATAACATGAAAAGAAGATTCTAGTTTTATGAAAAGAAGGATTAGGGGTGACAAGTTAGCAATGTTCCAGTATCTCAGGGGTTGCCACAAGGAAGACTTGTTACCTGTAAACCCAAGCAGTTAAAAAAGAGAGAGAAAATTGGTGGCCATACTTGCAGATACAAACTAGATATAGGAAGGATTTAAAACGATATGGGTTTTCAAAAAGAATCACAAGAATTAGACAAGATTTTATTAGGCACAGAGGACAAATTGATTTTAAAAATGTATAATTATTTATTGAGATACAAAATGGAGGAGGTAGTCAAAGAAACTATGATAATCTGGGACAAAAACTTTAGTTATAATATTGAATTGGAGAAATGGAAGAATTTATGGAACAAAAACTATAAATTGACGATGTATGTAGCCTATAAGGAAAACATGTATAACATGTTTTATAGGTGGCACCTTCCACCAGCGTGACTGGCCAAAATGTTCCCCAATATCCCATCAACCTGTTGGAAATGTAAACAAAATTCAGGAACATATTACCACATGTGGTGGATGTGCCCCATAGTAAAACAATATTGGAATAGAATAAGAATAAATTTAGAAGAGATAACCAAACAGTGAATAGAGATGAAACCAGAACTATTTTTGTTAGGAATACTTCCAGGGAATTACGGGGGAAAAAATACAATACTTAATCATACAGATCACAACAGCAGTGAGAATGATATATGCACAAAATTGGAAAAATAATAATATACCAACTGAAGGAAACTGGATAAGAAAAGTTTTAGAGTGTGCAGAGATGGATAAACTCACAAAAGAAATACAAGATAAGGAGGAAACAGAATATTACATGGTATGGGATAAATAAATGAGGAAGAAACAGGAGTTTGAATATAGTAACATATGTAGAAAGGGAACGGACACAGAATGCATGACTGTAATTTAGTACACCGATATTTTCATATGTATAAATAAATATTAGAATCACATGAATAGATAGTAAATAGAAAAAAGGGAGAAAAATGAATATATAAGAAATGAAAACTGAAGTGGAAATGTTGGAAAGAAGAAAATTGTAAAAATTTCATTTTTTGTTTTTAAAAAAACTGTTCAATAAAACTTATTGAGAGAGAGAGAGAGAGAGAGAGAGAAGCAACCTACTTGTTGATATGCAAACAAACGCAGAAAATAAAACGAAGCCATTCCAGAGTTCAGCCATCTAACCACAGCGAGACCGATCCAAGAACAGAAGCCAAAGTGCCAACAGACTTTGCCAAGGCTTTCTCTGCCCCAGTGAGCAAAGTTTCCTATGCACGGGCCAAATGTGTAACCAAATCTCTCATGAATAATCACTTTCCAATAGGAGCTGAAGTGAAATGAATACCAAGTAACTGGGAAGTGGGGGAAAAAAGAGAGCACAGAAGGGCAATAAGTTCCTCAGTTCCTCAGGGAACTGAGAAAAAAGCAGGAGGAGATGAGCTACTAGCAAAAGGCAGGATATTTAGAATAGAATGATAGAGTTGGAAGGGACCTTGGAGGTCTTCTAATCCAACTTCCTGCTTAGGGAGGAAACCCTACACCATTTCAGACAAATGATTATCCAACATCTTCTTAAAATTTCCAGTGTTGGACCATTTACAATTTCTGGAGACAAGACGTTCCACTGATTAATTGTTCTAACTGTCAGGAAATTTCTCCTTAGTTCTAAGTTGCTTCTCTCCTTGATTGGTTTCCACCCATTGCTTCTTGTCCTGCTCTCAGGTGCTTTGGAGAATAGCTTGACTCCCTCTTCTTTGGGGCAGCCCCTGAGATATTGGAAGACTGCTATCATGTCTCCCCTAGTCCTTCTTTTCATTAAACTAGACATACCCAGTTCCTGCAACCGTTCTTCATATGTTTTAGCCTCCAGTCCCCTAATCAGGGGTGAAATCCAGCAGGTTCTGACAGGTTCTGGAGAACCGGCAGCGGAAATTTTGAGCAGCTTCCCAGGTGAAGTGCTGCACTCCACTCATGAGCAATTCTCTTCTTTTGGGAGAAGACCTGTGAAAGCCACTTCTCTTTCCTCCAAGGGGATGAAGGCTGGTAAAAAGAAATGCAGGAGAATTTCAATACCCAGGTTGAATGCTTTCTTGAGGTTTCTTGCTACAGCAGGGGTGTCAAACTCGCGTCGTCATGCTGTTGTCATGTGACGTATTGTGATTTCCCCCCCCCTTCGCTAAACTGGGGATGGCCAGTGCATGATGCATCTGGCCTGTGGACCCGAGTTTGACACCCCTGTGCTACAGCATGTACTAAGAATGAACAAATGGGGCCTCTTTTGAGTAAGCTATGTGCTAAAGACACACAGAACACTGTTACCTTCCCACCAAAGTGGTACCTATTAATCTACTTGCATTTGCACATGACGGACAGGAAAACCTTTACCTTTGACTGTCGTAGGTGCACCTAGGTACACCCACATTACACCAATTCTCCGCAAGCTGCACTGGCTCCCTATTGGTCTCCGGTCACAATTCAAGGTGTTGGTTATTACCTTTAAAGCCCTACATGGCTCAGGGCCAGGTTATCTTCGAGACCGCCTTCTACCGCATAGCTCCTAGCGACCAGTAAGATCCCACAGAGTTGGTCTCCTCCGGGTCCCGTCAGCTAAACAATGCCTGCTGGTGGGCTCACGAGGGAGGGCCTTCTCTGTGGCTGCCCCAGCTCTCTGGAATCAGTTACCTCCTGAGGTCCGGACCATCCCCGCCCTATTGGCCTTCCGAAAAGCGGTGAAGACTTGGCTTTTCCGGCAAGCGTGGTGCCATTGATTTCGCTCTTGTGATCTGGCGAGATCCGGCCATGAATGGTATGAATGAGTTTTAATGTTTTTAATTTTTAAATGTTCTTTATTAGGATTTTAAATGTATTATGAGCCACCCCGAGTCTTCGGAGAGGGGCGGCATATAAATTGAATTAAATTAAAATTTAAATTGACTAGGTAGGGAAGATCAAGATGAGAAGATCCCTTAGCACTGATGTCAAAAGCGACATGTAGGTGATTGTCTTCCTTGATTTGACGTGAGATTTATACAGCTACTCAAAAGGCATAAGTCTTTGGAGGACACGAGACTTGCGAACAAAGCAGGGACTATTGAAAGGAGCACATCAGATCAGTGGGGGAGAGAAATCTCCTTTGAGTCTCTGAAATGCCAGCCAAGACCTCCACCTCTCTGCTCCTTTAGCTAGGAGATGCCATCTGTTGCCCTTTTATAAAGTCTTTAATTAAACTCCTCCAATACATCTCCAATGCATCTGTTTCCTTCCACTCTATAAACAATTCTTGGGAATATCTGCAATTATCTTACATTACAAGCAAGAATTGCCAATTAAATCTTTATCAACACAGTGTTAAAGAGAGGCAGCAAGCCAAATTCACCAGCACTGGTTTTACCCCATCCCTCTCAGCTACTAAGCTGTCTGAGAATACCAATGAATTTAATGACTGGGGAAAGCAGACTGGCCTATCAGCCAACCAGTCAGATGGTATATCACCGGTTGAATGGTTAAAACTAAGCTTTGCTGATAACCAGTAAAGGAATTGAAAAAAAGTTATAATGTCCTTCCCGAGTCTACTATGTCTGGTCCATCATTGACAAAGTCTAAGCTCAGTGGCTAAGACGCTGAGCTTGTCGATTGAAAGGTTGGCAGTTCAGAGGTTCGAATCCCGAGTGCCGCATAACGGGGTGAGCTCCCGTGACTTGTCCCAGCTTCCACCAACCTAGCAGTTCGAAAGCACGAAAAAAATGCAAGTAGAAAAAATAGGGACCACCTTTGGTGGGAAGGTAACGCCTTTGGAACTGGGGGTGAGGTGGGGTACCCCACGGGGCCCATTTTTGCTCCCAGGCGGCTTCAGAGAGGCCTACTAGGCCCAAAATGGAGCATGGGGGGACGGCGTGTTCCCCTCCCACCCCCCATGGCCCATTTTTGCTCCCAGGGAGTGCAGGAGGCTGAGTGCTGCCTGTCACACCCCCTGGCCACGCCCACCCAGCCGGTCATTAGGGCAAAGAACCGGTTGTTAAATTATTTGAATCCCACCACTGGTAGGCACAGTCACTTCATTTAACAGAATAGTGGAAGAGTTGCAAGGGACTTGATAGGTCTTCTAGTCCAACTCCCTGCTCAAGCAGGAAACCCTATTCTATTTCAGACAAATGGTTGTCCAAACTCTTCTTTAAAACCTCCAGTGTTGGTGCATCCACAATTTCTGGAGGCAAGTCGTTCCACTGGTTTATTGTTCTCCCTGTCAGGAAATTTCTCCTTAGTTTTAGGTTGCTTCTCTCCTTGATTAGCTTCCATCCCATTGCTTTTTGTCCTGCTTTCAGGTGCTTTGGAGAATAGGTTGACCCCCCTGCTCTTTGGGGCAGACTCTCAAATATTGGAAGAGTGCCATCACATCATCCCTGGTCCTTCTTTTCATTAAACTAAAGGTAAACGTTTCCCTTGCACATATGTGCTGGTTGTTCCCGACTCTAGGGGGCGGTGTTCATCTCCATGTCAAAGCTTTTCAATTCAATGGAGCTTATATTGATCTTGATGAATTGAAGTCCCCGTCGTGACTACTTTTAGCCTGACAAAATCTGGCTCTAGCAAAGTGTGGGTTGCTTTTAAACTGAAGCAAATGATGCCCTTAGAATGAATTCTTCCTCCTTCGATTCTGTTTGACTTCTGCAGTCTTGAATTCTTTCTTTTCTTGAGATAAAAAGTACCCCAAAAAACCCTCAGCCGCTAAACATGTATAACTGCCCAAGGAACAGATGACCCAGAGCAAGCATAAATTAAAAAAAAAATTAATTAATTAATTAATAAAATAAGTAATAAGCATGCAGCAGACAAGGTTACCTTGGTGGTGCAGCGGACTAAAACGCTGTCAAGTAGCACTTAGCTGCCAGCTGCCTGCAATTACTGCAAGTTCAAATCTCACCAGGCTCAAGGTTGACTCAGCCTTCCATCCTTCCGAGGTAGGTAAAATGAGGACCCAGATTGTGGGGGCCATAAGCTGACTTTGTATAAATAAAAACACCGCTTAGGAGGGGCTGAAAGCCCTACTAAGCAGGTATATACAAAAGTATGAAGGCTATTGCTTAATGCACTGTAAGCTGCCCTGAGTCTCCGGAGAAGGGCGGCATATAAATCGAACCAATAAATAAATAAATAAAGTCGGAGAGCCAGCGCTGTCTGACGACGTCTCCATGGTCATGTGGCCGGTGTGACTCAACGCCAAAGGCGCACGGAATGCTGTTCCCTTCCCACCAAAGGTGGTCCCTATTTTTCTACTTGCATTTTTTACGTGCTTTCAAACTGCTAGGTTGGCAGAAGCTGGGACAAGTCACGGGAGCTCACCCCGTTACGCGGCACTAGGGATTCGAACCGCTGAACTGCCGACCTTTCGATCAACAAGCTCAGTGTCTTAACCACGTCCTTAAACTATTTATTTATTTAGTTAATTAAGTGTCATTAAACTAGACCTACCCAATTCCTGGATATTAATTCTTTTTTTTTTCTCAGCTCCCCAACTCCAAGCTAAGGCCATTGGTCCTTGCCAATCCCTTCTGATGCAAAAGAAGAACAATTTGCATCACGTCAGCCTGTGACTGGTGTGGTACCCTGTAATTCCAGCCTTCCAAAGAGATGTTAACACTTTGGGAAGAAGGTTGCTTTGACAAGATAATGACACCTCCCTGACAAAGTTGCCTGAGATACATTGGGGGGGGGGGGGGGGGGGGGGGGGGGGAGCTCAGCAGCACAAATGCTATTTTAAATCTTTCACCAATGTACCAAAGCCACGCATTAGATGAGAGGATGGGCGGATGTCAGCCATAGCAGCTGAAACTGGAGATGCTGCAAAACACACACAGAAAGAGAGAGAGAGAGAGAGAGAGAGAGAGAGAGGGAGGGAGAGAGAGAGGGGGGGAGAGGGAGAGAGAGAGAGATAGAGAGGGAGAGGGAGGGAGGGAGAGAGAGAGAGAGAGAGGAAAATGCACGTCAGTCTCCCTTCCATCAGCCTAAAATCTGCATGATTCCTTGTGAAAATTAAGGATTAAAGACAATTGCTTCTTGGTTTTTATTGTCAGCACTGTCTCTGAAGCTATTTCTCTTCCTACAGAATGTTAACACAGATAACAGATGGAAGAGAATATTTGTAGATCAGGATTGAACTGTGGGGTCTGTGGGGGTTTTCTTGCAGATGTTTCATGACCCAACTAGATAGCATCATCAGTGCTGGAAGGGAATGATTTTATAGTATACTGCAGTGGTGAAATCCAAATGTTCTTACTACCAGTTCAGTGGCCGTGGCTTGGTGGGCGTGGTGTGGCTTGGTGGGCGTGGCAGGGGAAGGATACTGCAAAATCGCCATTCCCACCCCACTCCTGGGGGGAAGGATACTGCAAAATCGCCATTCCCACCCCACTCTTGGGGGAAGGATACTGCAAAATCCCCATTCCCACCCCACCCCTGGGGAAGGATAGTGCAAAATCCCCATTCCCACCCCACTCCAGGGGAAGGATACTGCAAATTCCCCATTCCCTCCCCACTCCTGGGGGAAGGATATTGCAAATTCCCCATTTCCTCCCCACTCCTGGGGAAGGATACTGCAAAATCTCCATTCTTCGGCCGAAAAAATGCTTTTAAAAATAAAAAACAAAGCCTCTAATGATCGCGCGGCTCAGCTGGGACCATCAAAGGCTTTTAAAAGAAAAAAAGCCTCTGCCGATCAGGCAACTCAGCTGGGATCGTCAGGGCCTTTTGAAAGCATTTTTTTAACCACCTCTTCACCAAAGAGGTTGTAGAAAAAATGGTTTTAAAAGTTTAAAAAGAAAATGGCCACGCCCACCCAGTCACATTACCCTCACAAGCCACGCCCATAGAACTGGTAGTAACAAATTTTAGATTTCACCACTGGTCATAAGTCACATTTTTCAATGACGTTGTAACAGTCACTAAATGAACTGTTGGATGTTGAGGACTATCTGTATAGAAACAGAGAGCAATACCCCCTTACCCTTCTAGTACTGATGGTGTCACCTAGCTGGGTCATGAAACATCTGCAAGAAAACAACCAGGCTCAGAGAACATCAAGGACCCTGTAAGTTATACGTTTTTAAAAATCAATTTTGTACTTATTGCATTTGTAATCCCCAAGGACTCTTGGTGGTTTACACCAGATTTAACATTAAAGAGCAATTGCAAAAATGTTAACATCCATGGTAATCACACTATACAGCATATAAAAGAATTCGTTTTAAAACGGAACAAAGAACAATAGGCAAATGCTAACCATAGAATCACCCAATTAAGTCCCAAATATCTACAAAAGTGTGTTGCCTTCCTTGAATAAAGCTTTTTTTTTTTTACAGTGAGAATTTGATGCTAAAATGCTATAAAACTACCTTCCCATAAAAACATGGTACATCGCAATAGCAGCAGCAAGATCCAAAAAGCGAACGGGATATTTTTCTGCCAAAATGTAAGAAGAGGTTTTAGCTTGGCCTTATCATTCTTCGAGCATTTGATATTAAATGTTAAGGTTACTCTCTTCCAGCAAAAACTAATATATCTTTTTTTTTTTTAAAGACAGTATTGCTTTGCCAAGTTTTTTTGTTGTGGCTTGAATTAGAGGGGTAAAGGAAGGAATCTGATATGACTTAAAAATAAAGTCATGAAATACAATGCTGTAACAGATTCTGGTTTGTTGCTACTGTTGGGCCTCAAAACTCCGATTATTATAGTGGAAAAGCAGTGAAATCAGAGCACAAGGTTCTAGAAAATAACCAGAGGCTTGGAGCTACTGTAGAGAATTTGTGTCAAACTAATATCGCTAGAACTGGTAACAGAAAACGGAAAGGACACAAAGTGAGAAGCCCAGAGAAAATGACTCTGTGGTTTCTTCCCCAAATGTATTTTATTTTATTTTATTATTCATATTTCTATGCCACCCACACTCCGAGGACTCTGGGCGGCTTACACCAAAGACAGTATACTAAATAGCGTATTGCCCCCAACAATCTGGGTCCTCATTTTACCCACCTCAGAAGGATGGAAGGCTGAGTCAACCTTGAGCCGGTGAGATTTGATCCGCTGATCTGCTGAACCAGCAGTCAGCTGAAGTAGCTGCAGTACTGTACTCTCACCACTGCGCCACCTTGGCACATTGTAACTTTGAACGGTCATTAAATGAACTGTTGTAAGTTGAGAGGACTACGTTTATTCTTATTTTGGGAGTGAATCCTTCTAGGTAAAGAAGCATAATGTGACATTGGGTAGCTACAATCCTAGAGAGTCTACTCTTTAGTAAATCTGCATAAGATTGATTTGTCTGTCTATGTGTTAAATCTGTAAGTAGGGCTCTCTCTCTCTCTCTCTCTCTCTCTCTCTCTCTCTCTCTCTCTCTCTTTCTGTCTCTCTGTCTCTCTCTCTGTCTCTGTGTCTCTCTCTGTCTCTGTCTCTCTGTGTATGTGTCTCTGTCTTTCTCTATCTCTGTCTCTCTCTGTCTCTCCCCCCTCTCTCTGTCTCTCTGTATGTCTGTTTCTCCCTCTCTCTCTCTGTGTGTGTGTCTGTGTCTGTGTCTGTCTCTCTCTGTGTGTCTCTGTGTGTGTCTCTGTCTCTCTCTGTGTCTCTCTCTGTGTGTGTCTCTCTCTCTGTCTTTCTCTCTGTCTCTGTCTCTCTGTCTCTCTCTCTGTCTCTGTCTCTGTCTCTGTCTGTCTCTCTCTTGTTCATCCATCCTATCAGAGTTTGTATTTATAGATAACATTAAATTAGAAGTCACAGCACAGTTCTGCTTAACTTGGATGTCTGCTCCCTTCTACCAAAGGACCATCTCCCTCCCCCAGCCCATTCCATTTAGTTCCCATTTAGTAATGGAGTGATAAAACCTGCTGGATATAGGAGATTTATAATGGAAAATACCACCAGAGCTTTAACTAGCATGCGCCCAACAGCATCCTCCAATAAACTCTGTTTCAGTCTGAATTATTCATAGCTAAATGGACAGAACTCTCTCAACAACAAGGTTAGGCCAATAAAATACATGTTCTCCATTCCGCAGCCTGGGAGCATTATAAGTTTTCTTTGAGTGCTCTGGACCTTGATAACCAAGTTGTTGAACGTGGGAGATGGATGGAGTGCTACGTGCAATCCTATTTGCACCGTAAATGGAAACGTTTCACTGATATTTGGGCCAAAATTTCTAAGATGCGAGCATCGCGTGAAAACAAAAATTAAAAAAACAACAACAACAGAGAAAGGGTAGAGAAAGCCGCAGAAGCAATCACCACCAGGTTATTATTTATTCAAACTTAAATATAAGCTCTTTTCACCTTAACTTCCTCCGGAATGTTATGTTATGGCGAAGCAATAATTTTCTTCCAGACTGGATGCGAGGAATTTTCTTGGGAAAAAACAGTGGGATCTGACTTAGACCTTCTCAAGAAATGCCCATATTCAGTGATTTTGAGAGGAGAGACAAAGGTTGAGGACTATGTGACTAGTCTATGCGATGGAGGGCATGTCTATTGATTTAATTCATATCTCCCCCCTTTTTAATTTTTACAAATAACCCAAGATGGAGAACTTATCCAACACAGCGTCCTCCTCCTATTTTCCCCACAACAGCTTTGTGAGGTGGGCTAGCCCAAGAGAGAGGGACTAGCCTAAGGTCACCCGTTTTGGTTTTCAAGGCTAAGGCAGAACTAGAACTCACTGTTTCCTGGTGCTTGGCACAAAATCACCCATCTGGCTTTAATGTTAAGATGGGACTAGAACTCACTGTCCCCTGGTTTCTAGCCTGGGGCCTTAACAGTTGGCTTTTATGTTAAGATGGGACTAGAACTCACTGTCTCCCAGTTTCTAGCCTGCTGCCTTAACAGTAAGCTTTCATACTAAGATGGGACTAGAACTCACTGTCTCCCAGTTTCTAGCCTGCTGCCCTAACAGTTGGCTTTCATGCTAAGACAAACCGTTGGTTTTCATGCTAAGATGGGACTAGAACTCACTGTCTCCCAGTTTCTAGCCTGATGGGCCTTAACCACTAATCCAACTTGGTTGCAGGCAATCTCAAAACATGGCTTCCTGGATGTGATGCAGCATAGAATAATACATACCCAACAGAAGGGTGGGAGACACCATTAACCAGCCAAAGAGTAAAGTATCATCGCGGTCACCACCCATAACAAAACGCTATTGTGAGAAAGCAAACTGCTCTGTTTGCTTTGCTCCACAAAGCCTCTCTGACCCTGAATTCTCTACACCAGGGGTCTCTAACCTTGGCAACTTTAAGACTTGTGGACTTCAACTCCTAGAATTCCTCAGCCAGCAAAGCTCATTGGTGACCTTCAAAAGATTGAAGAAAGGGGAAATATATGGACTGGACTGGACTGGACTGGACTGGACTGGACTAGACTAGACTAGACTAGACTAGACTAGACTAGACTAGACTAGACTAGACTAGACTAGAATAGAATAGAATAGAATAGAATAGAATAGAAT
>WNWU01000047.1:9468628-9487349 GCA_012654045.1 Ptyas mucosa | reverse complement strand
ATCTATCTATCTATCTATCTATCTATCTATCTATCTATCTATCTATCTATCTATCTATCTCAAACTGTTCCATCATCTATCCATCCATCCATCCATCCATCCTTTTAATGTGATGGTTTAAGTCTGTGCAGATTCACAGGTGAGTACTGAAGTCCTTGGCAATTATGGAATGTAAAGTTTAATTCTACTTATGTAGTAATGCTGCGGAGCATTTCCAAGTTTTGAAAGCAAAAAGCTGCTTTGCAGTGCCGAGGAGGGGTTTCCCTAGCTCCTCTCTGCAACTCCTTAAATCAAATGTTTCTTTTCTTGACAGGTCATCTGTGCAATTTTTGGAAAAGAGGTATCTGTAGACAGATACAGTGGGAGTGTCCCTACATAATTCAAGATGCATTTGGGCCTCAAATCCAAATTTGCCTTTAAACTGAGTTTTTAAAAAAGTGTAATCTGTCCTACTGGAATGTACCAAGTGAGCAGAAACAATGGGTCCTTCAGGTAACCAGCACCTATGCCCCGTGATGGTGAACCTATGGCATGCGTGCCACAGGTGTCACATGGAGCCATATCTGTGGGCACGCGAGCGCTGCCCTAGCTGTGCCAGCCAGCTGATTTTCAGGCCTTCCAGCCCACCGGAAGTCAGGAAACAGGCCATTTCCAGCCTCCAGAGGGCCTCCGGTGGTGGTGGGGAAGGCCGTTTTTGCCCTCTCCAGGCTCCAAGAAAGCCTTTGGAGCCTGGGGATGGCGAAAAACAGGCCTACTGGGCCCACCGATAACCTTTTTGCCATCGAGTGCCAAAATTGGGGGAAGCACGGGGCGGGGGGCATTGAATTATGGGTGTGGGCATGTGCACACACGACCCCCCCCCACTTCTGCCACACAATGGCAAAAAGGTTACCCATCACTAACCTATCCTATGAACAGCTTTAAAGCACTTTGGATATTATTATTATTATTATTATTATTATTATTATTATTATTATTATTATTATTAATATTTCTATGCTGCCCACTCTCCGAGGACTCGGCTTAAACCAGAGACAATATACTAAATAGCATATTTGCCCCCCACAATCTGGGTCCTCATTTTACCCACCTCGGAAGGATGGAAGGCTGAGTCAACCTTGAGCCGGTGAGATTTGATCCGTTGATCTGCTGAACTAGCAGTCAGCTGAAGTAGCTGCAGTACTGCACCCTAACCACTGCACCACCTCGGCTCTTTGCACCTGGTTACAGCCAAAACCCAACTGGCAGCCAATGCAACTCACACAGGATTGGTGACACGATGAAAAAGTTCTCCTACTCCTCACCCCTGCTGCCTTTTGACCCTGGCAATTACATATTATAAACTCCAGTTTTTCAAGAAAAGATTGGACAACTATGTCTTGAGCAGGGGGTTGGATAGAAGATCTCTAAACCTCCTTTCAGCCCTATGATATGCATGTTGCCCAACCCATCACCTCCTTGGTCCGGTTAAGTAAATTTCGTGAGCTCAAGACATTGTAGCCTCTTCAGCCAGAACTTGTTAAGCGATGGCTTAATATGATGTATGAACTCCACACAGCTTATTCCTGCACCCATTAATAGCATTCTTGAAGCCATTTATCCTGCTTAAAGGAAGAAATGACCCAACGAGCTATTACAGATCTAACCTATTACTTGACCATGTTTGGGTTGCTGGAGATTTGCCCACCCGGTATAAATCCTTCCATTCCCCCACTGTTCTGCCAGAGCGGAAGAAGCTTCTTGGATGAGAAGCAAAACGTCTTCAAGGAAAAACCAAGGAAGTTCAGTTGCCTTTTGAAAAAGCAGCTTTCGGACAACCATGACCTGGATGCAGGGGTGGGCTTCAAAATTTTTAGCAAGGGGTTCTATGACTGGTTGCTGGGTGGGTGTGGCCATGGTGGGCGTGGCATAGTCAGCCTCCTGCACCAAGGGGGGGCATTTTTGCCCTCCCTGGGCTCTAGAGGCTTTCCTCGAGCCTCCAAGAGGGCAAAAATGGCCTCCCCAGGCTCCAGAGGCCCTCTGGAGGCCCATTTCCATCCTTCCCAAACTTCTGGTAGGCCTGTTTTTCACACTTCCCCGGGGCTCCGTGTGCACCCTGCACTTATCTGCATCAAAAACAGGCCGTGTGCAAATTCCTGCGAGGAGAGGGGAGGGTGGGTGGGGCAAATTCCTGTGCGGTGGGTTCCTGTGGGGCAAATTCCTGTGGGTGGGTGTGCAAATTCCTGCGAGGAGAGGGGAGGGTGGGTGGGGCCAGCCAGGAGTGGGATTTGGGGGTTCTCCGAACTGCACAGAATCTTAGCCAGAGGTTCTCCCGAACCCCTGCGAACCCCCAGCAAGCCCAGCCCTGATCTGGATGACTGAGAATCTCCGTAGAGATTGCCACCGGTCTCACCATTCCGTTTTTGGAACCTCATGGGTGAATTATCAAGCAATACAAAGAACGAAGAATGACAATAATCAATTCCAGTGGTAATAAAAGGACCGAGTTAAGCATTCTGCTTCGCTAAGATTCACGCGGCCCATAATTTCAGAAATAGCGTGTCAGCAAAGGAGAGAGGAAAGGCTGGCTAAATTCATCTGCAATTACTCCCCCCCTCTCCAACATATGAATACATATTTATTAGTTTTTATGCAAATAAACACGGGGAGCTAACAGTGGAAATATATGAACCTAATAATCGATCCCCAAATGGATGAAAGCTCCACAAATAGGACAATAGAACATCTCAACAGTTTTGTGTCAAGCTCCTTACTTTAATATCGCCGTTGTCCCGAGCTAAGGAAACAATTTAGTTGCTCAAAAGGCGGGGGGAGGGGAGAAGAAGAAGTGAAATGAGGAATGGAAGGATAGCAATATAGAAAGGCCTGCCCTGTTCAAAGACCGCTTTGGCTAAGAGCAGATGGTGGTGGAAAGAAAATTCCTAGGATAAGATCACAGGGCTGGAAGGGACCTTGGAGCAGGGGAGGGTTCTAATTTTTTTTACTACCGGTTCTGTGGGCGTGGCTTGATGGTCATGTGACAATTATTTAGGATTTAGCAGAGGTACTAGTCTACCAGGCTTTTAACAGCTTGCAGAGCTGTACCGATCTACCCATTTATTTTTTGCAGGCACTGATCTACTCATGTATTTTTGCAGGTACTGATCTACTCATATATTTTTGCAGGCACCGGTCTACTCATGTATTTTTGCAGGCACTGATCTACTCATGTATTTTTGCAGGCACTGATCTACTCACGTATTTTTGCAGGCACTGATCTACTCACATATTTTTGCAGGTACTGATCTACTCATATTTTTGCAGGCATCGGTCTACTCATGTATTTATGCAGGCACTGGTCTACTCATTTGTTTTCTTTTAACATTGATCAGCTGTAGGGCGGCTCTTTGAAGCCCCTTGGCAAGAGTTTAAACAGTTTTTTTCCCTCTAAGCCATCAGCTGGGACTCAGGAGGCAGCAATAGATTGGGGGTGGGGCCAAATAAAAGGTAAGAATAATGCAGGGGTTGGGGTGGGCACGGAGGATGGGGGGGTGGGTGCCTGGGGGGTAGGGGGTGGCAGAACCGGTTCGGTGACATCATATCGTCACCGCTACCGGCTTGGGAGAACTGGGCCGAACCGGGAGGAACCCACCGCTGCCTTGGAGGTCTTCTAGTCCAACCATCTACTCAAGGCAGGTGATCTTTACCATTCAGGACAATGGTTGTTCAGTCTATCCTTGAAAACCTCCAGCGATGGAGCAGCCACAATTCCAGTAGCCAAGCCAGAGGTGGGTTTCAGCAGGTTCTGACCAGTTCTGGAGAACCGGTAGCGGAAATTTTGAGTAGTTCGGAGAACCGGTAGTAAAAATTCTGACTGGCCCTGCCCCCATCTATTCTCTGCCTCCTGAATCCCAGTTGATTGGGAGGAAATGGGGATTTTGCAGTAACCTTCCCCCGCCATGCCCACCAAGCCACACCCACCAAGCCTCTGAGGCAAACTGTTCCATTGATTAATTATTCTCACTGTTGGGCAATTGCTCTTTAATTCCAAGTTGGATCTCTCTTTAATGAGCTTCCCCCTTTTGCTTGTCATCCTGCCCTCAAGTGCTTTGGAGAACTATTCAATCCCCTCTTCTCTGTCACTACCCCTCAAGTACTGGAAGACAGCTCTCATGAACTAAGCTAGACATACCTAGTTCTCTTAACCGGGGAGGAGGGCTTCAAAAATTTTAGCAAAGGGTTCTCCGCCTGGTTGCTGAGTGGGCGTGGCCATGGTGAGCACGACCTAGTTGGCCTCCTTTACCACGGTGGGAGCGGGGCGTTTTTGCCCTCCTCGGGTTCCGGAAGCTTTCTTTGAGTCTCCGGGAGGGCAAAAAAGGCCTCCCCAGGCTCCAGAGGCCCTCTGGAGGCCGAAAATGGGCCCCGTTTCCAGCCATCCCGAATTTCCGGTATGCTCGATTTTCGCCCTCTCTGAGCCTCCACGTGCGTCCTGCACTTACCTGCATCCAAAATGGGCCGTGTGGGAACACCTGGGAGGGGTGGAGAGGGATGGGCAGGCAGGCGGGCGGGCCAGCCAGAAGTGGGGTTCTCCGAACTGCACAGAATCTTAGCTAGAGGTTATCCCGAACTCCTGCAAACCCCCAGGCAGCCCACCCCTGCCCTTAACCATTCATCACATAATTTAGTCTTTAGACCTCTCTGTTTGACATGATGGATGCATGATGGTAGAAGCAACTTCCTGTGAAAATAAGGGGGTTCTAGATTTGGGCAGCCAAATAATTTTTCTACTGCAGTGGGATGGATTCAGATATAGTCTAAAACTAGCCTAAGCAAGGATTTTAAAATCTTTGCTGCACAAACCCCAATTGGCTACATTCACATCAAGCAGTATGCCACGATCCGTGATTTATGAACCTCAATAGACAAGTAGAGACCATACTCTAAGCTAAAAGCAAGCCGCTTTTGGGGTTAGCATATTGTGAGCCACACATCTTTAGAGAGAATTCACAGGGCAAACTGGAGCTAATTAACTGAAACCCCATTGATTACAAGGGGTCACCTCTAAGCATGAATAAATCTGGATAGAACCCTACATTTGGATGTAAAACATGCCCTGGAGATAAATGAATTGTGGGTAGGTGAGATGGATGAAGACAGCTGTTGGATTTACTGGAAATCAGAGTGTTAGGAATATCTTCTCTTTCTCTAAATCAGAGAACCGTCTGAATATCCCCCTCTTGAAATGACCAAGACTAGTGAGATACACACAAATCATAGAACGTAAAGACCAAAAGAAAGGGTTATTTCCAAACTATTTGAGCAGACATAATAATGTGGGTATCAGGTTCCAGATCAGGATGGGAAAGGATACACCAGACAACAGGGTGGAAGTTGTTGTAAAGCTTTAGCTTCCGCGATCCGGCATGCTCCAACAGTCACCCAGTGCAGTTTCAGTGAAATATTGTCAGCTCTAGCCTCTCAGTACTCCCACCACCATTTTAAACCCATCGCGCCCCACCCCCTAACTCCATCCCCAAACCCTGCCTCTGATGGAGGGCTCCAGCTACATCCCTCCTGGGCTAGCAAGCTGCAATTATTCCTGGGCCGTTGAGCCAAGGATATGCTTGGTAAGCCCTGATTAATGCTGGCTATTGTAGCCAGTGTGGCGCCTATGCAGGCGTGATTCTCTCCGCCTCTCAGTTGAGGGGCAATAGCACATCTGGCGGTACTGGAAGGGATGGTGGCCCCAGGAATAGTGGGCAGAAGAGGGATCCACCAGCTGTCATCAGGAGGAAGCAGGAAGGCAAGGCTTCCCGGGCGGGAATGTGGAGTGGCACGAGCTGTTTGGCTCTGTCCCCGCCAGAATGGCAGCCCCAGCGAAGTGGGGCTGACATTGGGAAAGGGTCAAGAAATGTCTGCCTACCTCAGGGGTCAGCAACCTGTGGCTCCGGAGCCGCATGTGTCTCTTTGGGCCCTCTGCTGTGGCTCCCTGTCAGGTGATCCCACACTATTGGCTGGCCCCGCCCCTCGCCCTCCCCTCCCAGTCACTCCTTGCCTGGCTTGAGAAGGTAAGGGCAGTGGTGGGATTCAGCCAGTTTGCACCACTTCGGAAGAACCGGTTGTTACCTTTCTGAGCAGTTTGGTGAACTGGTTGTTGGAAGAAATCATTAGGGCAGAGAACTGGTTGTTAAATTGTTTGAATCCCACCACTGGGTAAGGGCAATGGCGGGGGATGGAGAAGTAGCCAGGGCAGAGACATAGAGGTACAGAGAGAGGGGGAGGGAGAGAGAGACATAGAGAGAGGGAGGGGGGAGAGAGGGAAGGAGGGAGGGAGGGGAGAAAGAGATATGTCAAAAGGATTTTGTGGTTCGCGGTGTTTTTTAACAACTGGTTCTCTGCCCTAATGATCGGCTGGGTAGGCGTGGCTAGGCGGGGTTCATGCGACTGGTGGAAATGAGTGACATCGAGTTGGCCACACCCACCCAGGTTTTGTGGCTCCTGGTGTTTTCTTTTCTGTGGGGAAACGGGTCCAAATGGCTCTTTGAGTATTTAAGGTTGCAGAGCCCCTGGCCTACCCTATTGGAAAAGTTGGTTTGTGTTTTTTAGAAAGAGTTAAATGGAGTATCATATGTTTTCAGTTCAGCAGTGTGTTTCACATTTGCTTACCAATGGTTCAACCCGCACACTCACTTCGTGCATCTGCATCCCTTCTGTGCATACACCTGGCCTTCTGCGCATGTGTTTTGCTGGTGCACACACCTTCCATTCATGCACCTGGCCTCAAAAATGTGCCTAAATAGGACAGCATAGAGCCGGAGTGGGTGGATGGGCCCATCCGCAATTTCCACTACCGGTTTTCCCGAACCGGTCTGAACTGGCTGAATACCACCTCTGTTCTAATTGCTGAGAAGGCAGCTTGCAATGTCCGTGTTAAAGGATATTCTCTTTGTCTCTGGAACTGGTTGTAAACAGGCTTCCCCTTCAAACAAACCCCCCCCCCCAAATTAAAACAAAAACAAAAACAAAACCAGACCCATTCGAACACAGCATGATTCCTAAATTAGCAGAAGTCCTCGCTGAATTTTAAAAATATGCACTGATGCACCATTAAAACGTGCAATAAGCTGATCTGCATTTGCCAACATATTTCTTGAAGGAGTATTAAACAATTAGGGTAACCCTTGGCCACCACTGATTCTCCTGAGGCCTCAAAGGCAATATTAGCGGAAGCTGAAGCAACAGCATTATGCAATCAAAGAACAACAGGTATCAAGAGTAAGGGAATGCTTGTTGGTGTAGCCGTTTCAAGTTGGAAAGGGTTATTTGGATGGGGTTAGGATCCTACTTCTCCGCCCCCTAGAAAATCACTGGACTAGTTGGAGCCTCCGGGTGCTTGTCAAGGGGAGCCCCATGTAGAGAGTAATTTTTGTCTTAACTTAGCTTTGTGATAGATTGCGCACCCCTCAACTGTTAATTGGTTAGGCTGTAGTAAAGCTGCTAGTCACAACGAGTCAGGATAGAAAACTTTTTGTCAATTTTGGCAACGCCTCAATTTTATGCATCTGGTTGTGCGATCTATACACACCCATAATTTGTGGTAGGATGCTGCCATGTAAAAATTTATGATATACCCTAGCCAGGTAATATAAGCAGAGGATAAAATCCTCCAGCGTGGTAAAAAGGGAATAAATCAATCTGTAGATAAGAATTTCACACTTAAACATTTGCTTCGTTGTAGAAACTCCTGGCCAACAGAAAACTGAAGTCTTTGTGATCCACTTCTCTATATAACAGACGACAATACTTAACTGACCTTGGCTGATTCTAAAAAAAACTAAGCAGGGTTGAATTTGATTTATACTATGAAGGCAAGCCACCCAAAAAAACCACAAAAAAACCCCCTTGAAGTGTAAATTAAACTGGGAGACTAGGAATCCCAATGAAAACCCACTTCTGCATTGTTGCCAAGAAAACAAAATTAATGAATGACTTTCTCCTGACAGCTAAAGGCCAGAGCTTAATATCATCCATACGCATTAATAAGTCTAGACAGTAAAGTGATAGCAAAACAAATAAAACAATAATACCAACAGGAGTTTGTGGGCAACAGGGATTGAGATGGATGGAGATAATATTTTGCCTGCAAGGTTCATCCTCAGTTGCGGAATGGGGCAACTCATCCCTGCCAGCTCAAGAGAGGGACAACCAGAATTGGAGTTCAGCCCAGCCTTGAGGACTTCTAACTTGAGAAGGTCCAAACCTAAAACAAGACAAGGGACACCGCAATTCACTTGTTCCTCTTTTGAGTTATCCTGTGTTGAGTTGTCCTGCGGCGAGTTGGCCAAGGCAAGACAGCCAGGGCAATGCTGAGAAGTTGTGCACAGATCATGAGGCCCTAGAAATGTGCGTGGGATTCTACTGGTTCTGATCGGTTCGGGCAAACTGGTAGCTTTGACAATCAGCTGAGAGTGAACCAGTTCGTCCCAATGTTCGGATGGGCCCACCTGCCCGCCCGTGCTATTTTCCGATCTTTATCTTCTCAGCTGATTTGTGCGGTAGAGCAGATTGCCCTGCATATCAGCTGTGTTACTCCTCCTAAGAATCCAGGAAGTGAAGATTTCTTGAAACTGCACACATGCGCGCAGCAAATCCCACAGCAAATCCCGCAGCAAATCTCGCAATCACTGAACCGGTTGTTAAACCCGGAGGATCCCACCACTGCCTGGAAACCATCAAGGTCACCACTGCAGGTGCTTAAGAAGTAGCTGGACTGTTCCCATAACAAAAGGATGTCTCATAATTGGATTAGGTGTTTATTTAGGGGTGGGGAGAAAGAGAAGTCATTGTTTAACTAGGCCAGGGGTAGGCAACCTTAAATACTCAAAGAGCCACAAAGATCCAGGAGTCCCCTGTTCAATTCTGGAGCTGACCGGAAGTCCGGTTCCCCCACCATAGAGTCTCCTCCTAGCGCAGCGTCCTTTTTCCTCTACCTATCCTAACCGAAAGCCCTATCAATTGTGGAGCCGACTGATGACAGGGAGCTGCAGCAGAGGGATGAAAGAGCCACATGCGGCTCCAGAGCCATGGGTTGCTGACCTCTGAACTAGGCAAGAGCTTGTGTGGGAAAGCCAGAGATGGTTTTGATTCTTCAATACCAAAATGGTGTATCCAATAAAGTCTTTCTTTAAGGAATTCAAAGCTCCCGAGAGTGTTTACTTATTTTGGGGTCACTAGTCACTAGTCAGACAGTTGATGGTAAACTAATTAAAGTTGCCCATATGGTTCATTTCCTCTGAGGCTAACAGGCCAAACCACAATCCTTACAGATGTGGGAGGGAAAAAGAATCCTATATTTTTATCTTATTGTAAGTAAGGAATCTTTTTTTGAAATTCCAAACAGGTGAGCAAATTTGGTTCCCGCTGTTATTCCACAGAAGGGCTTTGCCTTGCTTCAGAGTTGATCTCCCCAAAATGGGGTGCACGGGAAGGTAAACAGACCATCTCTGGAGCTCTTTTAAGCAGCCCCAACTTTTTTGGGAACCACAACAGCTACAGAAGTTGGTTTCATCCTTGTTTATTTTGCTCTAGGCTACGCTGTTGAACTGATGGCGTTTGGCAGCTGGAGAAGATACATAAAAGCATGAAATGCATGGAAATAAGGCAGCCAGGCATTAAAAATAAAAAAAGAAAGAAAAAGCACACCTCGAGAATGGTGAATATTGTAAGAATTCATAATGCCGGCTTTTGGAAACCTGAACCTTGCACAGGTGAACTCAAAAAAAGGATATCTCTATTTTGCAATAAAGCATCTTTTGATGTGGCCCATTAGAGTTTAGGTACCATATTTTTCAGAGTATAAGACTCATCTTTTCCCCCCCCTAAAAGAGGCTGAAAATTTGGGTGCATCTTATACTCCAAATGTAGCTTTCTCGAAGCTTTTTTTCAGCCCTAATGAGGCGCTAATGAGGCGCTAGCTTTAATGAGGCACTAGCAAATGAAGCTATCCCCATGTTTTGCTCTGACTCTCAGCTGTTCTTTAGAAGCTTTTTTTCAGCCCTAACTAGGCGCTAGCCGAGTGAAGCGATCTCGCCCTGCTCCCCCCTGTGCTTTGCCTGCTTTTCTCACTGCTGCTTCCTTTCAGCTCTGCCTTAGAAGCTGCTTTTTATCCCCAAGCAGGGGATTGAAAAACCAGCAAACTAATGTGCTGAAGCCAGTGGTGAAATCCAAATTTGTTTACTACCGGTTCTGTGGGTGTTGCTTGATGGGCATGGTTTGGTGGGCATGGCAGGGGAAAGATACTGCAAAATCTCCATTCCCACTGCACTCCAGGGGAAGGATACTGCAAAATCTCCATTCCCACCCCACTCTAGGGGAAGGATACTGCAAAATCCCCATTCTCACCCCACTCCAGGGGAAGGATACTGCAAAATCTCCATTCCCACCCCACTCTGGGGCCAGCCAGAGGTGGTATTTGCCGGTTCTCCAAACTACTCAAAATTTCCGCTACCGGTTCTCCGAACTGCTGAAAATTTCCGCTACCGGTTCTCCAGAACCTGTCAGAACCTGCTGGATTTCACCCCTGGCTGAGGCTGACTAGAATAAGGACCGGGGGTGGGTTTTACTTACCTTTACTACCAGTTCGCAATGGGTCTACGCATGCGCATGTGCAAAAGCATTTTGATGATGTCAGGGTTGGTGGATGGAACCTCCCGCTGGTTCTATAGAATCGGTGCGAACCAGGGACAACCCACCACTGCTAAGGATGCTAGCCAGATGAATACCTGGTAGGCAGATCTTTTTTTCCCTTATTTTCCTCCCCAAAAACTAAGCTGCGTCTTATACTCCGGTGCATCTTATACTCCGAAAAATACGGTACAAAACTCATAAAGGAGATGAGTGGAAGACTTAACTTAAATTCTATTTTTCTTCCTGGCTAATTTCAGTGGCCAATCAAGTGAATTACTACGGCCAAACGGAATAGCTAGAAACCCATTTCCAAGTATACTTTCACTGTCGTTCCCAAGTTACTTCCCCCCTCCCCCCCCCATTTTTATCTGCAATAAACATGCCCTTGGAGCTGCAAAAAGCATTAATGGCTTTTTGGTGTGTAGTCCTGATACAATTCCTAATTTAATAACTAGCAATGTGAAATGTTTGGCTGGTTCCCCGAGAAGAACTTGTTTAATGCTTTAATTGGTACTTATTTTAAACAGTTCATTAGATAGGCTGGTTCTTCCGCTGGCTTTTTTTTACCAAGCAGCTGACCTCCCAAGCAGCAGGCTGGCACTGCTGATCAAGAAGAAGACTAATTAACAAGCTTCAGGTCAGGCCTGAATTTGTTAACATATTTCAGGAGGTTCTCTGTGGGAGTAAGGAATAGATCTTAAGGTACAGTACAGTATTCCAGATTTCACTTCGGTTTTTAATCGAGCTTTCCTTTTCTTTTCGGAAGGTGAATGAAACATGCAGGACTTGTAGGTCAGGATGTAACTTAGAGCAACTGAAGAATGGATTCTATGCAGGGGTGGATTCTACTTACCTTTACTACTGGTTCGCAACGGGATCGCTTTACTACCAGTTTGCAAAGGGATCACTTCTGCGCATGTGCAGATCGCAGGTGATGACATCCGGGGCAGTAGCAGAGCCTCCTGCTGGGTTTACTACCGGTTCTTATGAACCGGACCGAACCAGGGGTAACCCACCACTGATTCTATGCAGTGATGGGATGCTGCCGGTTTAGCAACTGGATCGGTGACTGCGCACTGCGCATGCGTGCAGTTTTACAAATACTAACCTTCTGTGTTACCACTTGGGAGTACTGAGGCACAGCAATCCGCTCTGCTGCCCCAATCAGCTGAGAAGATAAAGGTAAGTGAAGCACAGGGGTGGAGAGGTGAGCCAACCTGATCGTCATAGCGAACCAGTTCATTCCCAGCTGATCCTCGGAGATACCAGTTCACCTGAACCGGTCTGAACCAGTAGAATCACACTTCTGATTCTACGTGGCCATGAGACAACATTTTAATAAGGAAATCAAGAGATGTTGAGGTTTTGCCCCAAATGGAATGAAATAGATGGCCTTTTTCTTCAAAATGGTTGGTTTGCATTGACTGGGACCGCCATCATTTATCAATTAGATTCTTATTCTGCCTTTATTACTAGTATTCAGTCTCCTAATGATTGGTGTTGAAAGTCGGTTGATTTTGGTCCGGTCACCAGGGGATTATGAGTTCTAGTCCCACACTAGGCATAAAAGCCGACTGGGTGATTTTGAGCCAATCACTAGGAAACTGTGAGTTCTAGTTCCACCTTAGGCATGAAAGGCAATTGGGTGGCTTTGGGCCAATAACCAGGAGACATGAGTTCTAGTCCTGCCTTAGGGATAAAAGTCAAGTGGATGATTTTGGGACAATCACCAGGAGATGGTGAGTTCTAGTCCCACATGAAAGCCACATGGCTGACTTTGATCCAGTCACTTTTTATCATCTCAACCTACCTCACAGTATTGCTGTGGGAAAAATACGAGGAAGAAGTATTATGTGTGACCCTCCCCTTGAATTATTTGCAAAAATAATACTAATACAGGCAGTCTAGAAAAAAAATCTGATTTTTTCCCCCAGAGTTTGAGAGAAAAAATGTGTTGTGGCCCGCCAGCAACCTGCACGGATCGTGACTGATCCCGACAACAAGGAGGCTGGTGTAGAGTCACGCCAGCAGCCTGTACAGCTGGTGCTCGCATCAGACAGCAAGGAGGCTGAAGAGGATATGGTGCCAGAGGCAGAGACTCAGCCTGGCCCTTCAGAACCTCCAGAGGTTCCTTCAAGTAGAGAGAGTGAAGTGGACGAGCCTCTCCTCAATGCTCGAGCACGCAGGGCTGCCAAATGGCAGGAGTGGCTACTCAGGAGGAGGACGTCTCCTCAAGAGTAAGGTTTGAAGATAATTGGCCTCTTCCTTAGCCTATTTAAGTCACACGCAGTTAGTAATTTCTTGCTGGAAACAACGTGTAATTATTAAAGAGCATTTTTGGAGAGTGAGTGTCTTATCGTATCTTGTCTTCTGGGCTGGTTACCAACCTTTGCTGGACTTTGTTTTTTCTTGGTACGTTATAACTTTGTTAAGGACCGTTGCTGTGTGTCACAATCCTTGGGAATCCGGAGCTGGGGCAGAACAGAATGAATCATGCCAGTTAAAAATCTGTCACCTCTGCACCTGCCTTCCATAGCTCATTCTGTGCAGGTGGGCTGAACCTTTTCATTACCTCTTGTCACAGTTCCACAGGCAAAGTTGGTTGAAAGATGGGATGATCTGCCACCTTCAAAGGAGAGGTTTGCTTCCTGATAAGAATGAAAAACAACCCGACAAGTGGCCTTGGATGGAGACAGAATGGACCAGGAATGGTAGCCCGTTCGTCTGGTGCTAAATCAACCTCTGATGGTCACGTACAATTAGATTGTTGTTGTTGTTTTTTTAAATAATGCATCTATCATGGCCAACTGGTAGAAGCCATTCAGAAATGATGGGAACATGTAGACAAATTGTGAGGTGAGGCCTGCTCAGTCTGGTGCCCTTTCTTCCTGCTGGAGAGAAAGGCTATTGCTTAAAGGTCCTATTTCAGTGATGGGATTCAGCCGGTTCAAGCCGGTTCGGTCAAACCCATTGTTAAATTGCTGTCTGGCCCCTCCTTCCCTTCCCTTCCCCTCCCCACCCCGCCCCTTCCAGGAGTCCCCATGTGCCCCATTTTGGCTCCCAGGTAAGTGCAGGGAGGCCTACTAGGCCCAAAACGGGGCACGGGGGGGGGGTGGCACGGCCTCTGGCGGCTTGTTTTTGCTTCCACAGGGGTGTAGGAGGCCAAGTGCTGCCAGTTACACTCCCTGGCCACACCCTCCCTGGCCACACCCACTCAGCCAGTCACTAGGGCAGAGAACCAGTTGTTAAATTATTTGAATCCCACCACTGTCCTATTTAACGATGGTTGTGCATGGACCAGAGTCAATTTTTCTTAGATGGGCAGCCCTATAAATGTAATCATATAATGGGAAAAAATAGAGCCCACCTAGGAACATGAAATTAATTTGTCTCAATAAGTGAAAGGATAAAGTTGGATTATACAGGATTCACTTGCACAGCCTAACAAGACTCTGACAAACAATAAACAGAAAATGGTTCATTTATCTTCATATTTGGTCATGAAATCAGTCGTCTGGCTTTCACCCAGATTGCCGGGAAACAGCCATGACAGTGTTCAATTGTGCCATGTACCAATGCTCCACATTCTTCAACCATTCAAGGTGATGCACTTTGAAGAGCAATTAAATCACAGACACCTCCAAGATTGATTGATTGATTGATTGATTGATTTTGTCAAGCATATATAAGATAACAGGCAGTTAAAAGGAAGAAACAGCTGTGATCACACATTGCTCCTGGAAGCACAAAGCCGAGAACATCAGCCTGAAGATGACGAATGAGACTTTGTCGAAACGTTGCCAAGACACTTCCAATTTTACGCGGGAGAAAACCCGAATAACCAAAGACCTACATACAAACACCTACGAAAACCTCAGAAAACAAATAACAGGTAAAAGTATAAACATAATTTGAATACATGAAAAGAGTAAGTAAAAAGGAATATTAGGACAGGGACGGTAGGCACGCTGGTGTGCTTATGCACGCCCCTTACAGACCTCTTAGGAATGGGGTGAGGTCGACAGTAGACAGTTTAAAGTTAAAGTTTTGGGGGTTTGGGGAAGAAACCACAGAGTCAGGTAGTGTATTCCATTGACCACTCTGTTGCTGAAATCACCTTTTCTGCAACTGAGTTTGGAGCGGTTTACCTTGAGTTTGTATCTATTATTTGCTGGTGTATTGTTGTGGTTGAAGCTGAAGTAGCCATTGACAGGAAAGACATTGTGGCAGATAATTTTATGTACTACGCTTAGGTCAAAAACAAAGTCTAGATATCCTGATATCTAGATATTATATTATAGTAATAGATATTACTATCCTGTCTCCCCTGGTCCTTCTCTTCACTAGACCAGCCATGCCCGGTTCCTGTAACTGTTCTTCATATGTTTTAACCTCCAGTCCCCTAATCATCCTGGTTGCTCTTCTCTGCACTCTTTCTAGAGTCTCAACATCTTTTTTATAAGTGTGGTGACCTGGAAACTGGATGCAGTACTCTAGGTGTGGTCTTACTTTATAGACCTATTATTTCTCTATTCAGATAACCACCATTCCAGATCTGGCATCCATGAAAGGCAAACCATGGTATGATTTTTTTTAAAAAAAATACAGGAATAAAAGCTTTAACTGCATGCAGCACAGAAGGAGAGAAAACAGTTTTCTTCAGTATGAGAAAACGATTCCTTTTACAAAATACTCGGCCTATTCTCACTTGCATAATGCTAAAATCAATGCTTTAGATGGAGCCCCAAACTTCATATCAAATTCCTGCTCTTGTGAAAATGCATGTTTTATCAAGTAGATCAGATGCCTCAGAAGACTGCCTTCATTCTACACGTAGTAATTCAACTGAGAATTGAATCTTACAACTTAATAACGACGATAATACGGTTCTTCCATCCTATTAGCGGTTGTCAGTTTTACTTAGAAAGTTCAGGAAAGGAAAGATGAAAAAAGGGCCTTTTCATTTCAAGATGAATGATAATCAGGAGATTTTTTTTTAAAAAAAACTTGCATGAATTGGGGGAGGAAGAAGATCTATTGGATCCCATATCTATTTGTCTGGGTTCTTAAATGAATCCACCTATCCATCCATCAATCCATCCATCTATCCATCCATTCATCCATTCATCCATCCATCCACACTGCTTACAAACTACTCCAAACCCAGAAGACTGAGAACAATATAAGGTAAAGGTAAAGGTTCCCCTTGCACATATGTGCTAGTCGTTCCCGACTCTATGCAGCCTAGAACTGTATATAAGTTCTTAGTATATAGTATATAAGTCTAAGTGCTATTGCTATAGGGGTCTTTCTTCAGGAAATTTGCCTTCATTCAAACATCACTTCATAGTGTTGTCTGCGATCTGATCTTGTGCGAAATTGGTGCCGGTGGCTGCTTAGGTGGACAACTGTGAGAAGTTTCCATGTCTTGATTTTTTGTTTCTGGATGGGCATCCTCGTGCCCCACATCTCAGTCTGCAGATTTATAATTTCACCTCCTTTCCATGTTTCATCTTCCCACCTGCTACCTTGAAGGGGAGCAGGAAGTCATAGCCTACCGCAACATCCAAGGACATTAGCATCTGTATTTATTCCATGGCACATCATCCATCCATAACATTGCATTATTCATTGGCACATACCTCCTATTTATCATGTGTAAGCAGCATTCTTCACCGGGCATGTAGTGTGAGGTATCCGATAATGAAACTATCACACTTATGAATTACTTCCAGCAATGGAAATGATTGGGTCAGGCTGGTTTCTAACATAATTTAACAATGAGTTCCTCCATGATTACAGCTTTGTTCAGACAAGAAATTTAGTGAGTGGAAGGAGGGGAGGAATAGATGTGTGAAAAGATGTGTTGACAGATTGAGTTATCCAGTCACTGGTGTTTGTGAGCTGATGTATCATCTCCGCTCATCCACCCATGCATTCATAGAGTTGCTCTTTGTTGGGACTTCCTTCTTACCAAATATTTATTCTGGAACTGGAATCTTTTGCTCAGTTGATCCCAGTCAAATGCTGACTTTGACCTGTAAATCTATCCTAGTGCTTAATGCATTGTGCTCCTGCGTGGGTGTGATTTATGGACATCTGTAAATTACCCGTGCTAATGGGGGCATTTGTCTATTGAAAGTTTCTAATTTGCAAGTTCATCCCTCTTATTGCTTCCTCACTTTGTACGACTGGAGGGTGAATGCTTCGTTTCCCTACTAAATTAGTTTACCTTTGAGCTGAGATGGGTTGAGTTGAGTTGAGTTGAGTTGAGTTGAATTGCAGTGTGGTGGCTCACCTGCTGGGGATGCTGGGCTGACAATCAGCAGGCCTGTGTTCAAGACCTGATTGTTGCCATGTGGTATTGTGTGTGGATGGGTAGGTAGCAGGGGTGGGTTCTACTTACCTTTACTACCGGTTTGTAATGGGATTGCAATGGGATCACGCATGCACACTCGCTTCTGAGCATGCGCAGATCTCTGATGATGACGTCTGGGTCACTGGGTGGGGCCTCCTGCCAGTTTTACTACCGGTTCTTGCAAACCGATCCGAACTGGGGGCAATCCACCACTGGTAGGTAGGTAGGAAGGTAGGTAGGTAGGTAGGTAGGTAGATGATAGATAGATAGATAGATAGATAGATAGATAGATAGATGGATGGATGGATGGATAGATAGATGATCAACAAAGCCATGAGTAATATTAGTGATGGCCAATAATGGGATCTGATCTTGTAGATTCTTTTGCAGTCCTTATGTTAACTTAAAAATATTTAGTTAAGTTACCTCAAAAATATTGCCAACATTTAGTTAAGTTACCTCAAAAATATTGCCAACATCATTAAATGTTATTGAAAGAAAGTCTTCCATTTTACTGGAATACGTGGTCCCTCCATCACAATATTTTCCTTTTAAAATATATGCATTATATATTGAAAACAAAGAGCTGCCGAATATAAAGACTTGGCAACCATTGGGAGAATCTCTCTCTCTCTGCTCGTTGCCTTTCCTATTAAAAAAAAAAAGAAAAATTCATTTCTGAAACATGGCAGGAATTGATTAAACAGGAAATTAATCTGTTGATTTATTGTATTAAGAAGGAATGGATTTAATTTCTCCTGCCGTGGATTTTATGAGGTTGAAATGTGACACTCCTAAGGATAGCAAGAAAAGTGACCTAGACAGTGATGGATGGTTTTTTTTAAAAAAAAATCTAATCATTCTTATCGATATTAGTCATTTTCATACTGATGAGAAAATGTGGAATTATAAAGCTTTGGATATTTGATGCCATCACAAGAGGCCCGCATTAACATAAGATATTGGCCACTAATCAAGTTTCTCCCACCTTAATAACAAATCCTACACTTCCATCATGGGTTGGACTCCAGTTAGTTAGATGGATGAAAGGAAGGAGTGAAAAGAAAGTGAGGCTACATTCAGAGAACAAAATGAAGAAATTAGTTTCCAACTCATATCACTGTTTGCTCACTAGTCTGTTTGGTCCTATATTTCACTCTGATGCAGGAAAGTAATACTGAAAATGTCTCTCTGTGTGTCTATCCATCTTGATGAGGTGCCATGGCTCGCAATTTAGCTAGCTACTGGTTTTCACACTTCAAATGGAATTGTTCAGCACCAAATCAGGTGGACAGTTCCACTTGAACTGCCAAGATATGTGAAAACTGGAGGGTAGGTTGGGCCAGCACTATTTTATTTCTTTAATTTATTAAGTTTTTTTTAATCCCTTCTTCATTACTTTATAAATAACTCAAGGTGGCAAATATAACACCATACCCCTTCCTCCTCCTATTCTCCACCACCACCACCCCCAACAACACACTGTGAGGTGCATTGGGCTGAGAGAGAGAGATTGGCCTGAAGTCACCCAGCCGGCTTTTGGGCCCAAGGCAGGACTAGAACTCACCATCTCCTGGTGATTGGCTCAAAGTCACCAGCCAGCTTTCATGCCTAAGGAAGGACTAGAACTCACCATCTCCTTGTGATTGGCCCAAAGTCACCAGCCAGCTTTCATGCCTAAGGAAGGACTAGAACTCA
>WNWU01000047.1:9445998-9463628 GCA_012654045.1 Ptyas mucosa | reverse complement strand
TAGAATAGAATAGAATAGAATAGAATAGAATAGAATAGAATAGAATAGAAGAGAATAGAATAGAATAGAATAGAATAGAATAGAATAGAATAGAATAGAATAGAATAGGAAACCCTACACCACTTCAGACAAATGGTTATTCAACATCTTCTTAAAAACTTCCAGTGTTGGAGCACCCACAACTTCTGGAGGCAAGTTGTTCCACTGATTAATTGTTCTAACAGTCAGGAAATTTCTCCTTAGTTCTAGGTTGCTTCTCTGCTTGATGAGTTTCCACCCATTGCTTCTTGTCCTGCCTTCAGATGCTTTGGAGAATAGCTTGACTCCCTCTTCTTTTTGCCTCCCTCTTCTAGCAAGAAGAGCTCTGAGCATCCTGTGATCCAGAAAATGGGATGGATTCCCACATGATGATCTAAATTCTGCAATGTCTTCCCCTTGTGAAGCAATGAAACAACACCCAAAGAAGGTAGTCGCTGAGTCTCTGTAAATAGGCCGTTATAGCAGATATCCCCACTGGAGAATCTTCGCTCCTGCATGGTCCTCATCGTGCCTCCTTAGAAGTAGGTTGAGATGTAAGAATCCCAGATCCCATTTGTGAAGCAACTGTGGGACGAATCTCGGGAGAACGAGAAATCCCAGAGGTTCAGTCTTTCTGCATTGAAATCTGTTTTCCCAGTTCCAGAATAATCTCCCCCCTCCCCATCTCACAAGAGAGGCTTTTGTTTTCGACGGAATTCTCAGGCTGCTTCGAGAGCGATTTTATTCATTCTTTCGGTGGTGTTCTGAAGCTTAATTTTTTTTTTTTTTTTTTTTGGTAAAGTGGCAGATGGTCCTACTTACTTTGCAGAGTTGACTCCCCCCCCCCTCTCTCTTCCATATCTTTTATTTAACGTGGTTTTCCCCTGAAAGCACACCAGCAACTTAAAACTTTCCCATTAGCATCCCTAGAATTTTTGTGGGGATTTCAAAGGGCTTGAAATAAGTCCCCCCCGCCCACCGCCCCCACCCCCATATCATGCCGGCCTTACAGAAGAAGATCAAAGGATGTGGCTTCCTGTGAGAGGATGACTGCCTACAAAACGGCCAGCGATTGTATTGCTGATGCCCTGTACCTTTAAGTCCTGTCCCTACCCAGCACATTAACTGTGGGCTATAAATAACGCAGGGGTGAAATCCAGCAGGTTCTGACAGGTTCTGGAGAACCGGTAGTGAAAATTTTGAGCAGTTCGGAGAATCAGCAAATACCACCACTGGCTGGCCCCAGAGTGGGGTGGGAATGGAGATTTTGCAATATCCTTCCCTCAGGAGTGGGGAGGGAATGGGGATTTTGCAGTATCCTTCCCTCAGGAGTGGGGAGGGAATGGGGATTTTGCAGTATCCTTCCCCCAGGAGTGGGGAGGGAAATGGAGATTTTGCAGTATCCTTCCCCCTTGTTCACGCGCAGTTTTACAAATACTAACCTTCTGTGTTACTACTTGCGAGTAACAGAGAAGATAAAGGGAAGTAAAGCTCAGGGGCAGATGGGTAGGCCGATTTGATCGTCGGAGCGAACTGGTTCGTTCCCAGCTGATCATCAGAACTACCGCTTCGTCCAAACTGGTCCAATCCAGTAGAATCCTACCGCTGAGTCCATGGCCTGGCGGTTGGGGACCTCAGGAGCCTGAGTGGCATAGGAGGCTAATGCCTCCTACAAGGCAGCATTTAACATCCAGCTGCCTGCAATTACTGCAAGTTCAATTCTCACCAGGCTCAAGGTTGACTCAGCCTTCCATCCTTTCTAAGGTGGGTAAAATGAGGACCCGGTTTGTGGGGGCAATAAGCTGACTTTGTATAAAATATACAAAAGTATGAAGGCTATTGCTTAACGCATTGTAAGCCACCCTGAGTCTCCGGAGAAGGGCGGCATATAAATAAGAATAATTTTTTTAAAAAAGAAATAAAATAAATATATAAATAAATAAAAGTTCTCCACTCCCTGGAGTAACTCTGAGAAATCTTTCCTTCCTATTTCTTGGCCTACGAATCTAGGAAGGAATTTTACAAGGCTCCCGGTGTCCAACTCATCAATGGGAGTTGAACACCGAGACGTGTTTTGAATGAACGACGTTTCTAACTGACTACCTTACAGCTTTCCCGTTGATCTATGTCTTGAGGAATGACAGGAGCACCTTTGCTTCGTGATTCCTGTAATATCTTTCCTGGCAGTGAAAAAAAGGAGAGAAAAAACCCCGCTTTGTTGTGATTCCTGTTTATTGCACTTAATATTCAGCCTGGATGGTGCTTCTAGAAAGCGTTCCCCATTAGCAGTATGTAGATTTATGCTGCATTTGTTCTGCATATTGAATATTCTCTCCCGCCACTAAATCTGCCTCTTTTTCTTGTAATCTCCCTGATGTTTACTTTGTCTTAATATACTGGTGAGGTTAAAAAGCAGCGATGGTGGGACTATTTGTTATCAATTTCCCCAAAGTGTCACTGCTTAATTTCTCCCAACCCTAAATGGACTTTTTTTTTTTTCTGAAGTGTTTACAAGAGTCAGATGGGGAACAAACTTTCACGTACCGAACGAGAATAAAACGGCTTTGCTAATTCAGACATTTTCTACTTGAAAAGTCTTTACTCAGCTGATGTGCTGGAAAGGAAAATTGTCCACCCAGAGGCTTCTGTACTGGTAGCCTGATGAGACAGGGAAGCCTGCCAGATTTTGGAGGGATATATTTCCAAATCGTATTACCATAATTCATATGCTTTATAACTGTGATTTACCGCACAGCCTGAACCTGGAAGAACGCAGGGCTCTATGTGATTTGATTCGAATTAATTTTAAAGGTAATTGATTAATTAATTAAATATAACTCACAGGGCTATTTTTCACGTTTTCAATCATGTCACTCTTTCGGGTCATCTGGAACAGGGGTCACCAACCTTTCGGACCTCAGGGACCACTAAATTCATAATCTTAAATCCCGCGGACCGCTAAGATGATCTGCCTAATGACCGGCTGGGTGGGCGTGGCTAGGTAGTCATGTGACTGGGTGGGCGTGGCCAACTCGATGTCACTCACGTCAAGGGGCGCCTTGCCAGCCTCTACTCGCCCCTCCCCTCCCAGCCACTCCTCGCCTGCCCGCCCGGGCTCCTTAGGGCCCCTAAATCCTGTTGGAGCTAAGCAGCCACCACGAGAAAGAGTTAGCAAAGCAGCTCAGTTCAAATTGGATCTGGCCGAGAAGGAGGCTCAGCAGAAGTACCTCATTGAGGACTAGGAGCATAGGCTTTCTAAGCAGAGGGAAGACCTGCGAGAATGCAAGGCCAGGTACCGGCGCCTGAAGGCTCAGAGGGCTGAGATGGTCAGCCAGTTCCAGGCCATGATGCAGTCCCACTGGAACAAGACCTTCCGGCTCTTTGCCACCAGTGGCACTTCCCTCCAGCCTTCACCCAAAGCCCCACAACAGGAAGCCGAAGCAGACCCCAAGTCGGAATTTCTGCCCCCCTCCGACCCACACAAAAAGACCCCAAAGGGGGAGACTCTCTGCAGCAACACAAACGTTCATTGCACGTATCCGTCCCAGGGGGCAGAGTTTAGATATCTGCTAAAACACCCACAGGAATATATTGATTCCCTTAACGACCACTGAACAACTGTCACAAAAACTTAAAATTAGTAGGTGTGGTCGCAGGAGTGTCTCTCTTTACAACCATCGTGACTTACAATGACATTCCATCGTAGCTGTAAGTGAAGGACTCCCTCGTAATTCTGGTAGTAATTCTGCATATCATTACATACCCCCTAGTAGATGCTGACAACTAAATGTAATGCAATGAAAAATACTCACTTGTTTCTTTTTACACTAAAGGCAATACTTCGGAGTTGATAAAAAGCCTTGTCTTTTTTTCAACGCAGGGAAACACTTGCAAATACTTTCTTGAATTGCCATTGATCTGATTATGGAAAATAGTTCTTTCAAAATCAGTAAAATAATTGCACTCGCAGAACCCCTCCGTCAGATTTAGCTATTCTTCTCAGTTTGTTCCCTAGAAGAAAGAATGTCTTTTCAGGAACAGAGGGGTTCCTGCACTAAGATCTCACGATGAAACGGTCAACAGTTCTACACCCATCTTCTATAATTCATTTCACAATCATCTGCTCAACAACCTACGGGCTCCCATGTCAACTCGCAAAGCATCCCTGGCCTGCTCTCGAGTTGCCATAGGCAAGGGAGATGGGAAAACAGTGAAGCAGCACAGCAACCAAAAACAAAAGCACATTCCAGACATATCTCTCTCAAGGCTGTCTCCCAGGGTTACCCACAGCAGCCGGAGGGGAAGATCTCTACAACCCACAAAATTGCTCCATTGGTGAATGTGACTGATGACACACCCTGGAGGGAGGGTGGAAACGGGGTTAAGCCTGGGCCGTAAATTACATGGGGTCAGAGTTGGCTTCACTTGGAACATGCGGACATGAAGCTCCTAATAAATAACTGGGTTTCTTTTGAAGCTCGGCTCGAGGCTCATGATTTAATTACAGCATCCGTCGGAACCCTGACATCCCAGGCTTTCTAGATTTCAGTTGAATCCCAAGAGAAAACATCTTTATGGTGAATACTGCATCCAGATTTGGTCACCACATTACAAAAAAGATGTTGAGACTTTGGAAAAAGTTCAGAGAAGAGCAACTAAGACGATTAAAGGCTTGGAGACAAAAACATATGAAGAACAATTGCAGGAATTGGGTTTGGCCAGTCTTGAGAACAGAAGGACTAGGGGTGACATGAGAGTGGCATTCCAGTGTTTAGGGGGCTGTCACAAAGAAGAGGGGGGTTAACTTATTTTCCAAAGCACCAGAAGGCGAGACAAGAAACAATGGATGGAAAATAATCAAGGAGAGAAGCAACTTGGAATTAAGGAGAAACTTCCTAACAGTGAGGACAATTAACCAGTTTGCCTTCAGAAGATTACATGCTTCATCACTGGAGGTTTTTAAGAAGAGACTGGATAGTCACTTGTCTGAAATGGTATAGGGTCTCCTGCTTGAGCAAAGGGGGTTGGACTAGAAGACCTCCAAGGTCCCTTCCAACTCTATTCTAACTGATTGTAATCCTTTCTTAGAAATGTTCCAAATTAGGATGTATGAGCAGTCATACAGACCATGGGGCAATGAGGGGATAAATTCTGGAGAGGAAGATCACCGATAGCATCCTCTGACTCCTCCAACAAGGGAAGTAAGCTCAAAAATTCCATCAAGTGAAATTTAAAGAAAGTTTTAAACATCCTGAGTATCAGATACAAAAAAAAAAACCAAAAACCACCAACCCAGCGTTCTTTTCCAGTGAAAGAAACCTATTTGAGGATTTGCAAGTAAGATTCTTGTAGAGTATTAATTCATCACGGTATCGACAAAAGACCGGGAAGAGAAGATGGATGGAGAATGAAATGTAACGATGGAGAAAGTAATATGACAGCAGTTGAAAAATAAGGTCTAAGAGAGAAAGGAGTTGACAACAGTTTTAATCTCAAATATGCAAAGACATGGAGAAAACCCTCATTTTTCTCTGCAATGGCCTCTTCTAAAACATAGTTATTCTTGGATGGATATATATGTGCGTGCCAGAGGTGGGTTTCAACAGGTTCTGACCAGTTCTGGAGAACCGGTAGCAGAAATTTTGAGTAGTTCAGAGAACCGGTAGTAAAAATTCTGACTGGCCCCGCCCCCATCTATTCTCTGCCTCCCGAGTCCCAGCTGATTGGGAGGAAATGGGGATTTTGCAGTAACTTTCCCCTGCCACACCCACCAAGCCACGCCCACCAAGCCACGCCCACAGAACCGGTAGTAAAAAAATTTGAAACCCAGCACTGGTGTGTGTGTGTATTAATTGTTCTGCCAGGAAATTTCTCCTCAGTTCTAGGTTGCTTCTCTTCTTGATTAGTTTCCATCCATTGCTTCTTGTCTTGCCTTCTAGTGCTTTGGAGAATAGCTTGACAGCTATCATGTCACCCCTAGTCCTTCTTTTCACCAGACTAAAAGGTAAAGGTTCCCCTCGCACATATGTGCTAGTCGTTCCTGACTCTAGGGGGCGGTGCTCAACTCCGTTTCTAAGCCGAAGAGCCAGCGCTGTCCAAAGATGTCTCCGTGGTCATGTGTCTGGCATGACTCAAGGCCAAAGGCGCACGGAATGCTGTTACCTTCCCACCAAAGGTGCTCCCTATTTTTCTACTTGCATTTTTTATGTGCTTTCAAACTGCTGGGTTGGCAGAAGCTGGGACGAGTAACGGGAGCTCACCATGTTACGCGGCACTAGGGATTCGAACCACTGAACTTTCGATCGACAAGCTCAGTGTCTTAGCCACTGAGCCACCCTGTCCCTTAAATAGGAATACCCCTCCCGAGTTTTTTTTTTCTAACAAGTTATACTATACTGGCCTCTTGACAACATACTGGAGAAGGATGTTGCTAGGCAACAGAGACAGTTCTTCCTCCCTTTTTTGAAAAAAAAAAGGTAGCAAAATGTGGGGGGGGGGGGAGGCGGAAGCTAGGACAATTTGTCCTAATGGCAATTCTGAAGAATGGCTACCACTGGAGAATTATTCCACCCCCGAAGGGAAATAATGGGTCAGTTCTTTGTATTCTGAGGCTTCTTTGAGGGTGACAGATAGATGTTATCCTTTTCCTATCCAAGTTGTCCCCATCGCTTTTATCTCCGAATACTTCAAAGAAGGATAATGACTTGCTAAATGGTGGAAACTATAGTAACAAAGAGATTTAGAGGACCAAGCAGGGATTAGACTCATCAATTAGAGGCAGTTGGGGAAAGGAGGCTATCTCTTTCTGAAGAACAAAGCAGAAACATCTTATCAGGGCAGTGGTGGGATTCAGCCGGTTCGCACCACTTCAGGAGAACCGGTTGTTAACTTTCTGAGCAGTTTGGCATACTGGTTGTTGGAAGAAATCATTAGGGCAGAGAACCGGTTGTTGAATTACTTGAATCCCACTACTGTATCGGGGTATTAGTGAGCTTTGCCAGCTTGGTTCTTGCCCTATAGCAAGTGGCAGAACCTGGTTGACCTTGAAGGATCCCAAAAGATCTGCAGAGCTGGTCATCTTTAGGTTTTGGATATGGACTATGAAAATAAAATTAAAAAATCCAAGATGGGGAAATTAAAACAAACACCAGGAAGAAATAAACTGTAAAAGAGAGCCAGTTTGGTATACTGTTTAAGGCATCAGGCCAGAAACTAGGAGAAGGTGAGTTCTAGTCCCACCTTAGGCATGAAAGCTAGCTGGATGACTTTCGGCCAATCACCAAGAGATTTGGAGTTCTAGTTCCACCTTAGTCATGGAAGCTGGCTAAGTGACTTTGAGCCAATCGCCAGGAGAAGGGGAGTTCTAGTCCCGCCTTAGGCATGAAAGCCAGCTGGTTGACTTGTGTTGTGGTCTGCCGGGGGCCTGCGGAGCTGGCAGCAGAGTCGGACAGTGAGGATGTTGGGGAGGAACATGGGCCAGTCCTGGAGTCTGGGGAAGGCTCGGACAAGGGCTCTGCATTGGAGGCAAAGAGGGTGCCAGGGCCATCTGGGAGTTATGTGCGGCCTCCAGAGCCTTCAGAGTCGGACATCAGCGAGGCAGAGGAACAGGGGGAGCCTGTTCCCAGTGTGCACATGCACAGAGCTGCCAGAAGGCAAGAACAGTTAAGACAAAAGGGACAACTCAGGAGTAAGGCTTGGAGATGATTGGCCTCTCCCATAAAACATAAAGGAGGAGCAAAGGCACGTGAGCCTTTGCAGGAAGCAACTTTGTTCGTTCTGGTTGGTTTAAATTCTGAAGCTCCATTTTAACTCTGTTCTCCATGTGGCCTTGCAAAGCTAATTGCCAATTAGGTCTTTGGCAGTGTGTCAAGAGAGATAAAGGTGGGTACTCATCAGCCTTATCCCGAAGGACTGTGGCAGACTTCTGTCGGACTTTTTACAAACTATTTGTGAGTCATTACGGGTTGTGAATGAACCTAATTCATAGCCGTTGAAATAAAAAGAGGCTTTTGGGGACTAATCGTGTGCTTTTTACTGTCTCAGGAAGCCTAGGTGAGAACAACTTTGGGCCAGGCACCAGGAGACTGTGAGTTCTAGTCCCATCTTGGACCTGAAAGCCGACAGGATTGTTCTTGTGTGGAAAAATAGGAAGAAGGAGTATCGTGTGTTTACCACCTTGAGTTATTTATAAAAATAATAAAGGTGGGATATAAATACATGAATGTCATTTCTGTATTGCTTCCCCAAAACCAACCTGGACATAGACATGGACTCCACTTGAAAGAGTCTTTTATATGACTTTGCTTGGTCTAGAAGATGGAGAATTTGAGCTACATTCTGAGCACCATTTGGAAGGAGAGAATGCTATGCCCATTGTCCCTGCTTGGATCATTTTATGTTGGTCTTCATTTCTTTAAGATGTGTGGTCAGATATATTGCCAAAGAAGTGGAAATCACTTTTGTTGGACAACGATTCTAATCTGGATATGAAGGCTTTAAAGGAGTGGGAGAAATGGGAGAAAGAGAACCCAATCTTCTCTCAATCTAATGAAAACGGAATTAAATTTAATGAAAATATTTTATAATGATACAGCCAGACAGGAAAATAGATTGCAATGACCTCACTTCCCATCAAAAGAGCATTTGGTAATTATGGAACTCACTGGTATTACAATGAGAAATGGCCATTGGATAAATCATCATCTTTTTTTATTGACATTTGAGATGAATTGCTTGGAAAATCCTTTGTATCTCAATTCCACTATTACTCTTTTCAGTGATGTGAGTCTATATGCTATCACTGCAAACCACTCTAATCTGAATTTGATTTTTCTTACATGACTATAGTTGAAAGCCAGTTGGAAGGAGATTAAATCACTATCTTATGTCAATGTTCAATGTTATGTCAAATCACTAAAGCCCTGTTATTAACATCAGCTGCCTGCAATTATTGCAGGTTCGAATCTCACCAAGGCTCAAGGTTGACTCAGCCTTCCATCCTTTCTAAGGTAGGTAAATTGAGGACCCAGTTTGTGGGGGCAATAAGCTGACTTTGTATAAATATACAAAAAGTATGAAGGCTATTGCTTAGCGCATTGTAAGCCGCCCTGAGTCTCCGGAGAAGGGCGGCATATAAATCAAATTAAAAAAAAAATGTTCTTGACAGTTTTAGTCCTGGTTCAATCCAAACTATAGCTCCTATGAGAATGTAACTGATTCAACATACTGTATGCTCCAGAAAAAGATCTGGAGGAATGGTGAGATCCTCACCATATCTTCCCTCAGGGGGAGACTATCTAGAATAGTGATAGTGAAACTTTTAGGCACAGAGTGCCCAAAGGCACTTGTATGTGTGTGTGCCAGAGTGCCAGAAACCCGATGACCAGCTGGCCGTTGTGCATGCATGCCTCGGAAACCCGACAAGCAGCTGTCCAGTGCACATGCATGCCTTGGAAACCTGACGACCAGTTGCCCAGTGCACATGCATGCCTCAGAAACCTGACAACCAGCTTGCCTGTGTGCATGCATGCCTCGGAAACCCAACAACCAGCTTGCCAATGCACATGTGTGCCTCAAAAACCTGAGACCAGCTGGCCGGTTTGCATGCATGCCTCGGAATCCTGATGACCAGCTGACCAATGCACATGTGTGCCTCGGAAACCTAACAACCAGCTGGCCACTGTGAATGCATGCCTCGGAAATCTGACGACCAGCTGGCAGGCGTGCATGTGCACGTCATAAACCCGACAACCAGCTGGCTGAGCCGGGGCGACAGCACACATGCCCACAGAGAGAGCTCTGCATGCCACCTCTGGCACGCGTGCCATAGGTTCGCCATCACGGATCTAGAATTTCAGAGATGTGATTGCTTTGTGCTGATATGACAGCAGGCAGACACCAGTAAGTGTTTTGATCTGTTGCTGGCTGATAGTATCAGAGTAACAGCTGGGTTTTCAGATATTAAATGTCAGCCAAAAAGGCATAAAACATGCTGGGATTTTTCATGACAAAGAATGAGCAGATTTATCGTTGAATTATTGCAAATCTTCTTCCAGAGTCTACAGTCACAATGGGAAGGCAAGGAGGTTACAGATCTCAGCCAGATGGCAGGACTTTCCCCTAGGAATTCAGAGTAGGGTTAGGAAATCTGCTCCCAGAAGGTCCATTGGTCTGGGCCGCCTGCTTATAGATCTAGAGTAGCATTTTTCAACCTTGGTAACTTGAAGATATCTGGACTTGCGTTATTCCCCAGCCAGCCATGCATAAAACTAACTGTAATGGTATGTGAGAAAGACTTTAACGGATGGGGTGAAGAAAGATTGCCTAAGAAATGGTCAGATAAGAGAGGATATAGCCCACAGCTGAATAACAGGTGGAGAAAGAGACTTAGAAGAAGTGGTGTGGTGGCGATCTCGCCTCACAATCAGGAGGCTGTGAGTTCAATCCTAGGTAGAGGCATATATTTCTCTCTCTGGGCACAATGAGAATGGATCTGCTGAACAAAACTCCTCATTGGCGACAGGTAGGGCATCCGGCCAGTAAACATTCTGCTAGCTCCATTCAATTGCCCAGACTCCACCCTGCAAGGGATTACGGGGTCATTAAAAGAAGATGAGGAGGAAAGAGACAGTAAGAGATTTGCACTTTGAGACTTACAAGATTGATGTCAGCCATACCAGGTAAATCATTTCATTTTTCATTTATTTAGATTGATATCTAAATATAAAGACAAGAAACATGACCAGATGGCTAGTGTTTCTTTGTTTTAAGACTGCATGAACAGATTCTTGCAAATCTGAAAGTACCAATCTCTCACCATCTCTTTAACAGCCTGAGAAGCTGGGTAGGAGCCCTTCTGAGCCACTCTTCCTATTAGGCAGCTGTGGACTATGCCATCTCTTCTCTGACCATTTTGTATGCTGCATATATTTGTTTGTTTGTTTGTTTTTTGTCAGACATGTACAAGATAACATGTATAGGTATGAACATAAACATGAACAAAGGAACTAAATACAGATAGATGGGGACAGTAGGACAGGGATGATAGGCACGCTAGTGTGCTTATGCATGCCCCCCCCTCTTAGGAATGGGGTGAGGTCCACAGTAGACATTTTGAGGTTGAAGCTGTGGGGGTTTGAGGATGTAACAACGGAGTCGGGTAGAGCATTCCAGGTATTGACCATTCCAGGGGTGGGTTCTAATTTTTTTTTACTACCGTTTCTGTGGGCGTGGCTTATTTTGTGGGCGTGGCTTGGTGGTGGGGGTAATGTGACTGGGTGGGTGTGGCCAACTTTTTTTTTTTACTTTTAAAAGCCTTTTTTTTACCACCTCTTCGGCCGAAGAGGTTGCCGAAAACAATGCTTTGAAAAGCCACTGCCGATCAGGCAACTCAGCTGAGATCGTCAGAGGCTTTTCAAAGCATTTGGTAGGAAAAAAAAATCCTTTGAAAAAGCCTCTGATGATCCCAGCTGAGCCGCGGGATCATCAGAGGCTCTCTTTTTTTTTTTTTACTTTTAAAAGCATTTTTTCGGCCGAAGAGGTTGTAGAAAAAATGCTTTTAAAAGAAAAGGGGGGGAAAAAGCCTCTGATGTGGTAGGCGGGGTAAGCGAGCGGCGACCGGGCCGGGGACTGGTTCAGGGGCGTGGCCAGCCAATGTTATTACCGGTTCTCAGAACTACTACAAATTTTTACTACCGGTTCTTGCGAACCGGTGCGAACCGGGAGCAACCCACCACTGGACCATTCGGTTGCTGAAATTGTATTTCCTGCAATCGAGTTTGAAACTTTTCCTCACCCTGTCCCCCAAGGTCTTTCTCCCCTACATTCACACTAACCCATGGTTTAATAAATAAATCACAACCACAACTGTGTTCACCTGTGATGGATTTTATCTGTTATTTTTACTAAAAAATCGCGGTATATATATATGCAACATGCTAAGCCATAAAGCATTTTGGACTGTCGAGATTGGATTCACCCCAATATTACGTGCCGTGCTGTGCTGTGTGGCTGGATGGCAGACATTGATAAATAGGTTTGAAATTAGCTAGATGGCAAACAACTATTTAGCACCCCATGGGTGATCTGTGATCTGAACAGTTGGTGGTTTGTGAGGAGACAAATCACATTTGTAACCCAAAGCATTATATAATCTGGATGCAAATGCAAGTGGTATGCTGGCTTAAAATCTGAAATCTCACCAGTCAGACAGCATTATCTCGTATATTTCTCTTTTTTTTCTTTTTGTTTACCATTCCAAATATGTTTACACTTTGGATACTGATATGGATGGAACAGTGGTGAAATCCAAATTTTTTTACTACCGGTTCTGTGAGTGTGGCTTGGTGGGCATGGCAGGGAAGGATACTGCAAAATCTCCATTCCCACCCCACTCCAGGGGAAGGATACTGCAAAATCCCCATTCCCTCCCCACTCCTGGGGAAAGGATATTGCAAAATCTCCATTCCCACCCCACTCTGGGGCCAGCCAGAGGTGGTATTTGCCAGTTCTCTGAACTACTCAAAATTTCCGCTACCGGTTCTCCAGAACCTTTCAGAACCTGCTGGATTTCACCCCTGGGATGGAAACTAATCAAGGAGAGAACCAAGTTAGAACTAAGAAGAAATTTCAAACAATTAATCTGTGAAGTGACTTGCCTCCAGAAGTTATGAGTGCTCCGACACTGGAGGCTTTTAAGAAGAGATTGGACAACCATTTGTCTGCAATGGTATAAGGCCGTGATGGTGAACCTATTGCACAGGTGGCCCAGGTGGCACACGGAGCCATATCTGTGGGCACGCAAGCATTGCCCTAGCTCAGCGCCAGCTGATTTTCAGGCCTTCTGGGCCCACCGGAAGTCAGGAAACAAGCTGTTTCTAGCCTCTGGAGGGCCTCTGGGAGGATGGGGAAGGCCGTTTTCGCCCGTCCCAGGCTCAAAGAAAACCTCTGGAGCCTGGGGAGGGCGAAAAACGGGCCTACCAAGCCCACCAGTAACATTTTTGCTGTCACGTGCCAAAAGCGGGGAGAGCGCCAGGGGGGTCATGCGCACATGTGCGGAGCCTGGGGGGCATTGAAATATGGGTGTGGGCACACATGTGTGCTCCCACCCCTCCGCGTTCCCACCGCTTTTGGCACGCGACGGTAAAAAGGTTAGCCATCACTGGTATAAGATTTTCTGCCTAAGCAGGGGATTGGACTAGATCTCCAAAGTTCCTTCAAACCCTGTTATCCTTATTAATTTTTTTTTTATCAAAAGTAGCAAGAATCGACTCACCGCACCATGGAAATGCAAATGAACATCCTGTCAACTCGAAGCAGATGTGACTGCGGAGAGAGAGGAGACATGGTGAGATGATAGCTGAATCATAAGAAATGACAAGGGAAAATGAGTTTGTGGCTTAGCTTGATGCGGATCCCTGACAATCACGTCTCAATAAGGAAGGATCTTAGGAGGGCTGATCCATACATCCGAGATGTTTTTTGGGTTGAGTTTGCCTCCAACTTTGGTCAGAGCCGCTGCTAAACACGAGGAAATCTATGCTATGTACTAAATTACAGAGGGGTGAAGCTACCAGGCATTTGCTGTAGAATGCCTATTTTGTGTTTGAATCACTTCTCTGGTGGGGGAAAAGGGGGGAAAACTCTGCTCGACTGGTAAGAAGACTTCGTTATTGGATTATCCTTGGACTATTGTTTAACCATCTACTGCTTTATATGTGAATGACCTGGACTGTTTATTGGATTGTGCCTTATTACTATTTCCTGAAAGTAAACACAACTCAGTGTATCTGTGTGTTGGCTGTGTTATTTCCTAACTACTCTCAATCGCTTTCATGTGCACACCCTTGCTACTCAAGAGTTGCTCTGCGAATTCCTCAACACTTTTTTGCTTCTCCACATGCCCACCACATATGATAATAAGATCCAGATATCTGGTGGCACTTCCAACATTGAGCTGATTTGTCTTTAAACATCTTTGCCAACGTCACTGGTGGAAGATGCCATCTATAAATTAGCGATGTCAACTGCATATAAAGAGAATTTATATAAAATGTTTTATAGATGATCCCTTTTCATGCTTGAACGGGTATCATAATGAGGATATATTTTCTTAACAATCGATGGTGTTTGCTTGCAACTTTCTGCCATGCCCTATGGTGCCCTTTGTTTATCACACCGAAGTACCGATATCATTAAAGTTTACAACAATTGGCCGGATATTCTTTAAAAACCTGGCTGCCTTTATGACTCCCAGTGACCTCGCTTGATGAAAAAGTAAACAAGTTGCAAAGCCTTCTTTAAATGGTCACCCTGCAAAGGGGCAGTGAGCTTTGGAAGGTCAGAAGGACATTTTCCTTCTCTCTCTCTTTTTTTTTATTGAAAAAGTTTTACAAATACAAATTTTCCCCCTCCCCCCCACCCTAACCCAACATTATAAAATACATATAAAGACAATATATAATTCCATCCCAACCCCACCCTAACCCTCCCCCTCCACCCTCTTCCCTCCCCCCCTTGACTTCCATTATATGTGATACTAATATTCCCAAACAATGTATATGTTATTCATCCTTCCATATCTTTTTTCTATATTTACTAACATAATCATCAATCCTTCTCAGCTAAAAGCGACATAATATTTTCTAGTCTGATACTTATTCTGTACATACTCAATCCATAACTTCCATTCCTGTATATATTTCTCATGCGTCTGATCTTTTAAAAAAGCTGAAATCTTCGCCATTTCTGCAAATCCAGCCATCTTCTGAGTCCGTTGGTCCACAGTCGGTAAGGCATCACTCTTCCAATATTGGGCAATCAACAACCTAGCTGCTGTCACCATATACAAAATCATTTCCCTTCTCGATGGGAAAAAAAATATTCCATCTTAATTATATTAAGAAAGCCACTTTCTCAAAATGTTTAAAGTTGAGGGATTTGGAGGGGGAGTGGTGGTGTTTTTAAGAAGGAACCATCTTTATCTACTTTAAAAGCAAACAATTTTTTTTACCCTTTGTAGATTACTCAAGAATTGAGGCCTTTGAACTCTGGTGCTGGAGAAGACTCCTGCGAATCCCTTGGACTGCAAGGCGATCCAACCGGTCAGTCCTAGAGGAGATCAACCCTGACTGCTCTTTAGAAGGCCAGATCTTGAAGATGAAACTCAAATACTTTGGCCACCTAATGAGAAGGAAGGACTCACTGGAGAAGAGCCTAATGCTGGGAACGATTGAAGGCAAAAGAAGAAGGGGACGACAGAGAATGAGTGGCTAGATGGAGTCACTGAAGCAGTCAGCGTGAGCTTAAATGGATTCCGGGGGATGGTAGAGGACAGGAAGGCCTGGAGGAATGTTGTCCATGGGGTTGCAATGGGTTGGACATGACTTTGCAACTAACAACAAAGCTTACTCAAAGTCCTTGAAAGTTCACTGCTTTCCTGGTAGACTTAATAGCAACTTCTTCCTCTCAGCTTAGCACATGTCCTTGCTAAAACTCTAGGAACATGCCAACTTCATGTGTGCAAGGGAGCCATCTCATGTTCAAATCCTTGGTAGTACAGTGGTCTAAAGCACCCTGTTATTAACATCAGCTGCCTGCAATTATGCAAGTTCGAATCTCACCAGGCTCAAGGTTGACTCAGCCTTCCATCCTTTCTAAGGTAGGTAAATTGAGGAGCCAGATTGTGGGGGCAATAAGCTGACTTTGTATAAATATACAAAAGTATGAAGGCTATTGCTTAGCGCATTGTAAGCTGCCCTGAGTCTCCGGAGAAGGGCGGCATATAAATCAATTTTTTTTAAAAAAAATCGATTGTCTATGGGGATCCAAGTCATGGTTGTCCCCAAAGATCCTTTTTTTCAAGATGCAACTGGACTTCAACAGTTCCAAGAAGGCTCCACACACATTTGCACCACTCAGGTGACTCTGAGGACACAGATACACCTCCAGGTGGCCTTAATGGCTCTCTAAAAGAATGCAAATGACCAGCTGTCTGCAAGGAATATAAATCCTTCCATTCCCCACCATCCAGGTAGAGCTGAAGAAGCTTCTTGGATGAGAAGCGAAACGTCTTCAAAAAAAAAAAAGTCCAGTTGCCTCTTGAAAAAAGGGTTCAAATCCAATATTCCTCAGATTTCCTCTGACTGTATCAGTGGGAGTTCATTGCCTCGATGGCTTTGATTGGGATTCACGCTTACGTCCTTTGATCCCTGAATTCATTTTTCTGATGGGATTCAATTGGGATTCATTCTACCAATTCTTTGAAGAGTATATTAGCTGATGCAGTATATACAACAAGCAAGGGCACAAAAATACCAGTTTGCTGGACTTTGATGGCATCAGGAAGGGAGGGAGGGAGGGAGGGAGGAAGGAAGGAAGGAAGGAAGGAGAAAGGTGAAGGGAGTACTCGTAAGAGTTAAAATCAACCAAGCGATGCTGGCATAAAAATGCAAGCAAGATAAGTGAATAAGAGGCTGAAATGATCTAATCTCTTCTTAGTCCAAAACTGGATTCTTATAAACATGAATTGTTGACAGAATATCATGTCTGTTCACCTCTTGAACAACGGGAAGAAAGCAAATTCCATTTCTTAAACCCAATCTGGAAACTGTAGCTTGCTCGCTGGAATGGAACAAGGAGGACTTGTTTACATCTTAGTCTCAACCGTAAGTATTTCGTTTTACGTTCAGCAGAGTGCATTGTGTTCATCTAACCTTTGTACTGTGTAAATCACAACGTTCAGCTTAAGGTTTCTAGAAGCTCATCCAATTGTGGTTTGTTTAAAAAGAAAAAAGAAAGAAAAACAGAGGAGGATTAAGCATCCAATGGCTCATGTGTGAATGTGTAAACCTGAGCAAAAGAGCTGTTAGCTCAAGGCTAATGCAACCCACTTTCCTTCTGATTCTCCTTCTTTTTTTCCCCCCTACTTCTTATGTTACAGAAATTGCATTCCTTTGTTAACAAGAAATGGAGGCTCCCACTGCTTCTTTTCAATCCAGAACTCTCCGGGGCATTGTGAAAGAAGAAATAACCTTTCACAACCATTACAGGTAATGAAATGAAGGAAAGGGCAGGAAGGGACGGAGAAAAAATAACTTTCTCTAGCAGGGAGCAGATAAGGGAGAGAAAAAAAACCAGGGCAAAAAGGATGTCATTTTGACTTATTGCTGAAGAGGCCTCTATGTTCAGTTTTCAATGCAGGATTCCAAGTTTTACAGTTGTATTTGCTTCAATAAATAAACACACACACACACACACACACACACACACACACACACACAACTTTATCAGCCCTCCTTTTATCCACCCAAAACTTTCCTCTGAAAGGGAAAAAAAAATCGGGCACTTAACAGCCCTTTGAGGAAAGTAAGGTCAGGAAACGGGCTGCACAGGAACTCTTCCAAGGCAGTTAGGGTATTGTAAGAACAGAATCTTGGAAGCCTGCCAAAAACCTTCTCTACTTCAACTTATACCTAACCCAGTCAAGAAGGAGTTAATTGGAGCTTGTAATCACAAGCTTGAGAGGCAGAGAAAGAGAGAGAGAGAGAGAAAGAGAGAGAGATGATAGATAGATAGATAGATAGATAGATAGATAGATAGATAGATAGATAGAT
>WNWU01000047.1:9395743-9421303 GCA_012654045.1 Ptyas mucosa | reverse complement strand
TCTACTCTACTCTACTCTACTCTACTCTACTCTACTCTACTCTACTCTACTTTACTCTTCTCTAACAATACAATATAAACTACAGTAATAAAGAGGAAATAACAATATTGCCCAACAGTAGATGAGTGGCTTTAACTTTATATCCATTAAAGACTCAAAAAAAAAATACAGCATCTTTCCCTGATGCCAAAAATAAGTAATTATTTATTATAAAAGTTAACTGAAAAAAGATAACTGAAGATTTTTCCTTGCAAGTTTTCTTTCCACAAACTTTTCTCAAGCCTCCTTCCTTTAACTAGGAAGTGCATTTGATCTTAAAAGTTGGCCAATGATAAAAAAAAAAGATCCAGAAACTTGTGTATCTTGTAAAACGATGTGGCTTTGTGTGGGAAAGAGTTCTGCGGTTGTTGTACAATAGAAAGAATAGACTTTGGTTTAGACATCTAGCTTACATGCTAAATAATTCAATCGGAATAGAAATCATTGATCCTTCTCTCTTTGGGTACATATTAGGGGGGAAAAAACACCCCGAAGGTTGAAATGCCATGACTATGTATTTGAAATAATAGCTATTGGACTCAATGAACATTTTTTTAAAAAGATGTGATACATAATATTATGGTTTTACCTCCCACTTCTGTGGAACAGATTGTTGATTCCCTTCAACAGACTGCAATTGTTTTTAATGAAGCAGTGGTGAAATCCAATTTTTTTTACTACCAGATCCGTGGGCGTGGCTTGATGGGTGTGGTGTTGCTTGGTGGGCGTGGCTTGGTGGGCGTGACAGGGGAAGGATACTGTAAAATCTCCATTCCCACCCCATTCCAGGGGGAAGGATATTGCAAAATCTTCATTCCCACCCCACTCTGGGGCCAGCCAGAGATGGTATTTGCCGGTTCTCTGAACTACTCAAAATTTCTGCTACTCATTCTCCAGAACGGCCCATTTGCTGACTTCCGATGGGACTGGAAGGCCTATTGTTCGCTCTACCCAGGCTCCAGAGCCTTTCTAGGAGCCTGGGAAGGGTAAAAATGGCTTCCTCCACCACTCTGAGGGCTCTCTGGAGGCCAGAAATAGCCTTTTTCCTGACTTCCAGTGTACCCGGAAAGCCCAAAAATCAGCTGAGCTAGGGCAACGCTCACGTGCCCATCGATATGACAGGTGGCACACGTGCCATAGTTCACCATCATGGCCATAGGACAATTTGCTAAATGGGACAATTCACTAAATACAAAAGTGAAATTAATTTCGATGGAACCATGGCCAATAATAATAAAAGAAAGTAAGCCAATCCAGAAATACAAAAGTTACAATAATTTCAACAAAAACAAACACAACAGCAAAAAGGTTAGCCATCACTGTCCCAGACCCTCCTGTAACACGTGTGGCAAACAATCAAGTTACTCACTTCGGCTATTCACCAGATGCCATGGCTGCTTGCACATAACAGGTAGTTAGCTAAGTTCACAACTTGGTCTCCCGAAACTTTTGAATACGGCTTTCAGAGCCCTTTCCCGAATGGTAATGTCCTAACTTGGCAGAAAGTCTATATTAAATGCTCGGAGAGGAAATGCATTCATTTCTAGTCCATGCATCTAATTTAAATGAAAATTTAGGTTCCCTTCTGACCTTGGCGATTTCTTTATCATAAGTTACATTTGCGGAATGTATTTATTTTTTTAAAAAAAATTTGCACACTAAAAGCATTAAAATGTAGCGGAAGAGGGAAAGCGTATACACACACACACACACACACACACACACACACACACACACAGAGCTCCTGCCCCAGTTTTGCATGCAAGCAGGAAAGCCAAACTTGAACAAGATAAATTTAATTACAATGATTAAATTTTGAGGAAAAACTAATAAGGAACAGTACACACAGCCAAAGATTTAATGAATTCATTAACTATCCATAAATATTCAAGGGAAAACCTTATGCCGTTGTAGCAAGGGGAAACGGCGGATTGAAACTGCTCTGCTCCTTGAGGCAAACAACTCTATCTTAGTATCTTGCTTGTATTTCCACCCTCTACCCCACCCCACCCCAATCACAGTGAAGATGTCAGAGCCGAGGGATCAATCTACTCGTACCCATCAAAGGAGGATAACTTTTCAACAATCACCCAATTTAAGTACCACGGACAGCTCCTTCAGTTCAACTGGTGCTGTTCCTGGCTATTCCCAAGGTAAGATCCCTTCCACATTGTCAGGCAACAATTGATCATTAATCTCAACTCAGTTGTCAGAACCCATTACAAATCCTCTCCTTTGCTTCTTGTAATCAAACAACTACTGGTAATTGCATCGTTTGCTTTAGGAGCAAGGGAGTGCAATGACAAATGGATGGGGGGAGGGTCAGTCATGTGTCTAAAGCACGTACATTCACAAACTCTGCGGGCCCATTAAAACTGAACCAAGATTTCAACCGTAATCGCTTAAACAAGCCATAATGGCCTGCTTTATATATTACGCTAAGCTATAAACCGCAGTTAGGAAACCATCGGAGCTAGGTCCAAATAATGTGACAGATTAAGACTTTCTCCGATATTTTACGCGAGAGCAACGCCAGTATGAGTTTTGTGAATAGTGGAGTAAGGAGCTCTGAATTCTGAATTTTTGCCTTTCAGTTTATTCAACTGAAATTGTTATGCTCACCTTTAGAGCAGTGGTGGGATTCAAGTAATTTAACAACCGGTTCTCTGCCCTAATGATTTCTTCCAACAACCAGTTTGCCAAACTGCTCAGAAAGTTAAGGACCGAAGTGGGGCGAACCGGCTGAATCCCACCACTGCTTTAGACGTTCTTTTTCAAGTGATGTCATCTTAAAAGTCAGAGTATTATACGAAGAACAGAGCTTATTCGGTAAAAAGAAAGAGTGCAGAGAAGAGCTACGAAGAGGATTAGGGGACTGGAGGCTAAAATATATGAAGAACGGTTGCAGGAATTGGGTATGTCTAGCTTAATGAAGAGAAGGACAAGGGGTGACATGGTAGCAGAGTTCCAGTATCTCAGGGGCTGCCCCAAAGAAGAGGGAGTCAAGCTATTCTCCAAATCACCTGAGGACAGGACAAGAAGCAATGGGTGGAAACTAACCAAGGAAAGAAGCAACTTAAGAACTAAGGAGAAATTTCCCGACAGTTAGAACAATTAATCAGTGGAACAACTTGCCTCCAGAGGTTGCGAATGCTCCAACACTGGAAGTTTTTAAGAAGATGTTGGATAACCATTTGCCTGAAGTGGTGTAGGGTTTCCTGCCTGGGCAGGGGGTTGGAGTAGAAGACCTCCAAGGTCCCTTCCAACTCTGTTATTCTGAGTAATTACAGTATTAAAATGGATTATAGTCGGGAAGCATTTAGTAGTCTATTTTTAAGTGCTGGTGTTGAAATTTAGGGCTATAAGATGCTATTATATGAGACCCTTATCTTTGCTCCATCTACCCTAGGAATATTGATGTCAATATCCCAGAATTTTCTAAGGCTTTCCAACCAGAATTTTTTTCAATTTTATCTGGAGCGGCCAAGAGGTGAACGGAAGCTGTTCTACACTGAAGACAGCTCCAGTAATACTGACTGTTCTTCACTAAGTGATCATTTGTCATATAAATTTCTAACAAGCCCATACATACTACAAGCCTTGGAGGCATACAAAGAATGCCAGTATTTTTAATTTAATTTTTTTTTGCTGATTCTCTCTCCTCCCCTCAATTATATGGGTTTTATGCTAAATTGCTGTTACTTCCTACTGTTTCTAGGAAATATGTTCTCTTACTAATTTGATATACTGTACCTTTTGCTTTGATTTTGCAGTGCTTATTTGAAATTAGAATGCATTTTCAAATTTAAGGGGGGGGGGGAAAAACTACCAAAATGAGATAAAACTTCTGCATGAATAAAGAAATCATTTTCCTGATGCTTTAAGCACTATTTTTTATAACCTGTGGCACCTTATTTATTACTGAATGTTCTGGAAATTCAAAAAGTATTTTCTTCTCTTTTTTTCTTTCCGCTGGGTTAACGATCGTCATAAAGTTATTTCAATTTGAATCATTTTCCAGCTTACTTAGATAAAAATGAGAGAAAGGGCGACTTAACTGAGTTTGTTTCCACTATGGTTTTTGTTCTAGTTCTTCCTATACCTTACAAAAGAACCTATTTTTCGGAGTGTAAGACGCACCTTAGTTTTTGGGGAGGAAAATAAGAAAAAAGTAGATTGGCAGGTGGATCAGCATCCCGGAATACCCCCAATCAGCTGTTCCCAGAGGTGAATTTTAGCAACAATTTTAGGTTCCTTGGTTGTGAGCTCTGTGCCTTGCTTTTTTTTTTTTTTTTTGCTTTTTTTTCAGAAATTTCTGAAACTCTGTTTCAGAAAAAACTTTTTTTCCTGCCTCTGAAAGCCTCCAAAACAGCTTCAGGAAAAAAAAGCCTCTGAAGCTCTGTTTGGGGGTTTCTTTTCTGAAGCTCTGTTTGGAGGCATTTTTTCTGAAGTTTTGTTTCTGATGCTTTTTTCAGCCTCTGAAACCTCCGTTTGAGAAGCTGGACGGGGCTTCATTTGGAGTATAAGATGCACCCAGATTTTCACGCTCTTTTTTGGGGGGGAAAGGTGCGTGTTATACTCCGAAAAATACTGTAAGAACTGAACTGCTAACTGATATAATTTTCTTCTCTCTTTTCTCATTTTCCACAGCCAAAATCAAAAAGACAAAAGCGTGCAAGAAAAATCACCACTGCTTTTGTTAAAAGGTGCCTCCCAGCCCAACCACAGCAAAAATCAAGGAAGTTATCCCATATTCCAATGAAGTGCCTCTTGAGGGAGAGTGAAACCTTTATCCAAATATTCATCTCAGTGGTGAAATCAATTTTTTTTTACTACCAGTTCTGTGGGCGTGGCTTGGTGGGCGTGGTGTGGCTTGGTGGGCGTGGCTTGGTGGGCATGGCAGGGGAAGGATACTGCAAAATCCCCATTCCCTCCCCACTCCTGGGGGAAGGATATTGCAAAATCTCCATTCCCACCCCACTCTGGGGCCAGCCAGAGGTGGTATTTGCCTGTTCTCCGAGCTGCTCAAAATTTCCGCTACCAGTTCTCCAGAACCTGCTGGATTTCACCCCGATTCATCTCCAATCAAAAGGGAAAGTAATATTTTCTCAAAACTCAGAGGTTTTTTTTTTTCCTCTCTTACCTTTCTCCTGCAGCGAAGCTCAGATGTTTATGTTTAATGAGATAGCTTCCCCACTCACCTACACGCCTCCTGAAACATGAGCAAATCCTCTCTGCAAGATTGCAACTTTTACTCAACAGCACATCCTTCTTAGCCAGACCTGTTGCAGCATTCCAGAAGGGTCTAGGACCGTGATGGCGAACCTATAGTACGTGCGCCTGTGGTGGCACGCAGAGCCATCTTTCCGGGCATGCGAGCTGTCGCCCAACTCACCTGCACCAGCTGGTGTTTGGGCCTCCAGTGCACCTGCACGCAATTCTGGAGACCCAGCTGGTTGTCGGAGCTCTGCTGTGCGTGCATGCACGCACGAAAGCTGTGCACATGTGCAGATGGTGCAATTGCGCGCAGCACATGGGGGGAGCAGCGCGAAAGCCACATCCATGCATGGATGCTGTGGTTGCGCATGCAGTGTATGGGGGGGGTTGTGCAAAAGCCATGCGCATGTGCAGATGCACACCCAGTGCAAGGGGGAGGAGCTATGTATAAGCAAAACGCATGCCTGTTTGGCATTCAGTGAGTAAAGGATTTTCCACTACTGGTCTAGGACCGTCAGGCTCCTACCCTTAGCCACACCTCCTTCTCTTCCAGACTGTCCCATGCGGCCAAAGGGCAAGGACAAATGGTGTTTCGGCAAATGGGCCAGGCCGAAGGGCACAGGGGCAGAGGCCCATTGGCCAGGTCGAATGACTGGGGGCGGGCCAGCCGAGGAGAAAAGCCGAAAGTAAATGGGCAGAGTTGGAAGCCTGGAGGAGAAGGAAGGTACGGCCCAGTGGTGAGTTGCTCCCAGTTCTGTCCGGTTCGGTAGAACCAGGGGTGAAATGCTCCCGGTTCGGACCGGCTCGGGCAAGTAGGTAGCGATGCTGGCGGGCAGTTCGGAGAACCCATAGCAAAAATCCCTGTCCCCACCCCCCCATGCCCAGCTGAGCCGCCTGACTGAGCTAGGAACAAAAAACTTTTTTCCTTTTATTTTTTATTTTTTATTTTTTTTAATTTTAAATAAATTTTTATTTGTTTAAAAGTACACACAAAACAAAACTAGTGATAATAAAACATACAAACCAAACATGAAAACAAAGAGTTCAAATATACATTTTGTCAACTATATCACAACTGTAATGTATGTTCTTATTTGTGTTTTGACTCTTGTTTGTTTGATCTTATTCATATATCTATTTTTATTATTTACTTTAATTACTATTAACTTATGCTAGTGATTTATGTTCCTGTTTCTGTAACTCCAATTGTTCTTTATTCTTTTTTCCTTTTTCTATTTTTCAACCAAGTATACCACTTTTCCCATATTAGATAATAGTCATGTTCCTCTTTATCTTGTAATTCTTTTGTGAGTCTGTCCATTTCTGCACATTCCATAATCTTATTAATTACTCTATCTTCTGTCGGTGTGTCACTACTCTTCCAATTTTGTGCAAAAATTATTCGTGCTGCTGTTATTATATGGATGATTAAGTATTTTATTTCCTTTTCATATTGTCCATGTATTATACCTAGTAGAAAGGTTTCCGGTCTCATTTCTAATCTTCGTTGTGTGATTTCTTCTATTTGAGTTCTGATCATTTGCCAGTATTGTTTTGTTTTTGGACAGGTCCACCACATGTGGTAATAGGTTCCTTTATGCAATTTACATTTCCAACAAGATGGAGAAGTGTTGGGAAATATTCTTGCCAGTCTGGCCGGTGGAAGGTGCCATCTATAGAACATTTTGTATACGTTTTCTTTATATGATGTAGACATTGTTAATTTATAGTTTATTGTCCATAATTTTTCCCAATTATCTAATTGAATATTATAGCCGAAATTCTTTGCCCAAATTATCATATTTTCTTTGACCACTTCTTCTTCTAATTTGTATTCTCTTAAATAATTGTAAACTTTTTTTATTAATTTATCTTGTGTTCCTTGTAGAATTTTATCTAATTCGTATTGGCCTTTTTGGAATCCAAATTGAGCCAAATCTTTCTTATATTTTAATTTTAATTGTAGATATGGCCACCAATCAATATCCATACCCAACTCTTTCAATTCTTCTCTTGTTCTTAGTTCCCCTTGATTATTTAGTAAGTCTTTATAAGTTCTCATTTTGGTGATGTCCATAGTATTTGGATAGATCTGGGCTTCCATGGTTGATAACCATTCCGGGATTTTATTGTAATGTATTTTTTTGATGCCCTGCCATGTCTGGTATAGTGCTTGTCTAACAATGTGTCTCTGAAAATATTTATGTTGCTTATCTGTGCCCTCCCACAGAAAAGCATGCCATCCTCGTTTTAAGTCGAATCCTTCCAAAGTCAATAATCTTTTATTTTTGAGTTCCATCCATTCCTTGATCCAAATTAGTGCTGATGCTTTATAATATGTCTCCCAGTCCGGTAGTGCCAATCCTCCTCTTTCTCTTATATCTTGTAGGTGTTTTGTTTTAATTCTTGCTTTCTTCCCTTGCCATATGTAGTTTGCTATTAATTTATTAAAATCCTTAAAAAAGTTTTTCCCCGGTTTTATTGGGATCACTTGGAATAAGTACAAAATTCTGGGTAAAACATTCATTTTAATTGAGGCGATTTTTCCCAAAAAAGATAATTGTAATTTTTTCCAAATTTCTAAATCTTTTTTAACTTCTCTTGCCAATTTATCATAATTATCCTCTTTAATTGATGAGCTTTTTTTTGTGAGCCATATTCCTAGATATTTTACCTTCTTTGTCGTTTGTATATCTAATTGGTCTTCTAATTCTTTTTCTTGTTGGTTAGTGAGATTTTTCGTTAGTATCTTTGTTTTTTGTTTATTGATTTTGAGTCCGGCTACACTCCCGTATTTTTCTATTTTATCTAATAATTTAATGCCCGTTGTTATTGGTTGTTCTATGATAAATACCATGTCATCAGCGAAGGCTTGAAGTTTGTATTCTTCCCCTTTGATTTTCAGACCTTTTATTTCTTTATCTCTTCTGATCTCCTTTAAGAGAGTTTCTAAGGCTAATATGAATAATAGGGGGGACATAGGACACCCCTGTCTAACTCCTTTTGATATCTGAAATTGTTCTGTTAAGTCACCATTTATTATTATTTTTGCCATTTGAGATGAGTAAATTTTCTTTATCATATTTATGAATTTGTCGCCGAATTTCATAATTTCCAATTGCAGTACAAGAAATTTCCAATTTAAATTGTCAAATGCTTTCTGTGCATCTAAAAAGATTAGGGCCACTTGTTTATCTGAGTTTATTTCATAATATTCTAATATGTCCATTATTAATCTCATATTATTTTTTGTCTGTCTCTTTGGGATAAAGCCATTTTGATGGGAGTGAATGTATTCATAAATTATTTTATTGAGACGTTCTGTGATAATCAATGTAAATAATTTGTAGTCCACATTTAAAAGTGATATTGGTCTGTAATTTTTTATATGTGTATGATCTGTCTCTTCTTTTGGTATCAGCGTAATAATGGCCTCTGTCCAGGAATTAGGAATTTTAGCTTCTAGAAGTGCATCGTTCAAGACTTCAAGTAAAATTTCATCTATTACATGTTGGCAAGATTTGTAAAACTCTACGGGTATACCATCTGGTCCCGGAGTTTTATTTGTTTTTTGTTTTTTCTTCGCCTCTATTAGTTCTGTCATTGTAATTGGTCTGTCCAATAAATCCCTATGTGTTTCCTCTAGTTCTTTGATATCAGCTTCATTTAAATATTGTTTGATATCTTCTTCTGAGGTCTCTTCCTGTTCATATAGTTTTTGGAAAAATGTTTTAGCTATGTTCTTTTTATCTTTGTTCCTATAATATATCTCTCCTGTGTCGTCCTGTAATTGATATATTGTCCTTCTCTCTTTTTCTTTCTTCAATTTGTACGCCAACCATCGTCCTGTCTTGTTCGCGTGTTCGAAATAATTTTGTTTTATTGATTTGATTTTCCTGGCTATTTCTGTTTGTGTGATCAAATTTATTTTGTGTTTTGTCAAATTTATTTTTTCTTTGATCTTTTTGTTTTGGGGTTCATTCTGTAGCTCAGATTCATATTTTTCAAGATCTTTCAATAAATTGTCTTTCTTCTGTTGTTTTTCCTTGTTTTTCTTTGCTATGTATGCTATTGTCAGACCTCTTATATAGGCTTTCGCCGTGTCCCATAAGTTCTGGAGAGAGGTTTGTTCTTTAATGTTGATCTTAAAAAATATTTTCATTTCTTTTTCTATCATTTGTACATAGTTTTTATCTTTCAAGATCTCAGTATTCATCATCCATCTCTTCTTCTTCTGATAGCCTTTCCAAATTATTTTTACTGGACTGTGGTCTGCCCAAATATTTGTCATTATTTCTATTTCTTCTAAGTCTTTCCTAAGATCTGTAGTCATCCAGGCCATATCAATTCTGGACCAGGATGAGTGTGGATTGGAGTAGAAGGTGTACTGTTTTTTTTTCTTTATTTATTTCTCTCCAAGCATCCTGGAGGCATAATTCTTGTGCCATTTCCTTAAAAGTATCTGGGAGGGTCTTTTTCCTAGTTTTATTTTTTCTGGTACTCCAATAATCTTTTTCCATGTCTGAGATTGCATTGAAATCACCTATCATGCAAATGTTTTCATAGTTTAGATCTTTTACTTTGTTATGTATGTTTTTGAAGAAGGCACGTTGATTCTCATTTGGCGCATAAATCGAAATCAATAAAATTGTTTTTAATTCCATTTGTAATTCAATCATTAAAACTCTTCCTTCCTCATCTGCATATACCTGTTTTGATTTTAGGTGTTTCCTAATATAAACTGCAATGCCTCTTTTCTTTTGTTCTGCTAGTGATGTGTAAAGGTTTCCTAATCTTGTATTTTCTAATATCTGTTGGTGTTGTTTTTTGATATGAACTTCCTGTAAATTTATTATATCCATCTCCAATTTTTGTAATTTAGTAAATGTCCGGATTCTTTTAGTTGGGGCATTTAATCCATTTATATTAATCGAAATCATTTTTATTTCCTGTTCCATTTTTCTTCCTATTTATTTGTTGTCTTTAGTTTCCTTGTGTTTCTTATTATTCTTTGCGTTTTTCCCCTTGCTCCTTCTTTCTCCATTCTTTCTCTCTCTTGTCTTTTCTTCTCCTCTTGTTCTTTTTCTGTTTCTTCTATAGATTGTTCCTTTTGACTCTTATTCTCTGATTCCTCTCTGGATTCTTGATCTTCCTCAAGGACAAAGTGTTGATCAAAAAATTCCTGGGCTCCTTCCAGATTATCTAATTTAATTTTCTTGTCCTGCCATGAGATCAAGATGCCTTCTGGTAGTAGCCAACGGAACATCACTTTGTTTTTAATTAGTTGTGTTGTAAGGAAACTGTAATTTTTCCTCTGTTCCCTTACACGTCTCGGAATTTGTTTCAGTGTTATTATTTCTTTCCCTTTATAGAAAATCACGTTCTCTCTCATTTTTCTATATATCTCCTCTTTTATCGTTTTCTTTGTGAATCGTACATGCACTTCCTTTGGTAGTTTGTTCCTACGTGCATAATTGGTATGCACCCTATAAGCTTCGTCAATATCCCTTCGAATATCATCCTTAGTTCTTTGTGTTTTTTCAGCAAAAATCTCCGTCATAATCTCTCCTAAGTCTTCCTCTTTGGTTTCTGTTATATTCTGGAATCTTAAATAGAATGTTGACTTTTCCATTTCCAGGTAGGTAAGTGAGTCTTCGATTTCTCGATTACTTGCTATTTGTTGTTGTTCTAGCATTTCTAATTTCTTAACCGTCTGCTCCATTTTAAGTTCTGTTTTTTGAATCCTTTGTTCATTTTTGGCAATGTTTTGCTGGATCCTTTCTATCTTGTCATCCATTTTCTTAATGTTATCATTTATCTCTCCCACATCAGATTTCAAATCTTCGTGATTTCTTTTTGCCTCCTCATGGTTGTTAGCAATTGTTTCCTGGGTCTTATTCATCGATTCCTGTATCTTTGCCAAGATTGACTGAATATTTTGTATGCTGGAGATAGAGCCTAACTTTTCTTTTTCTGTTCCAAGCATGGTTTCTATAGATCTCTGTTGAGCAGGGGCTGTTGTAATGGAGACTTGGTTTGAGGTTACTTTCTTATTCGCTTTAGTTATAGTGGTTGTTCCGATGCTTGTCATCTTAACTCTTTTTTGCAGGTTCTTCCAAAGTTTCATGCACTGAACTACTCTTATTGTGTTTTAATATTGTTATTTATGATCAGTAATAGTGTCTAGGGTTTATATTCTATATGTTGTAGATCCTCTAAATAAGTGTTAATCTTATTGGATTATGAATTAATTCTATGAATATCCTTAACACTCTAATAATTAATAATTAAGTAAACATATAGATATATATTCACGTTAGGAAGAAGAAAATATGATGAAGGAGGTTGGGGAAAAATTTGAATTCTAACAATTCATTAGATTTTGATATTGATAATACAATGTAATAATCAGTAATATTAATTAATGTCAATATAGTAATATAATAATCAGTATAATAATCGATCTATCCAATCAATACTGTCAAATTCAATCTTACTAATTTAAATTATTTGTTTCTAATTAGTTCTTAATTAATTATCCATATAGTAAATTAGAGATCAATTAGTCAGGTGTTTCACTATCAAAAATTATTAATAAATGAATATACAGTTTTACAAGAATTAATCAGGTATATATATATAGGATTATTTTGCACTTACTATACAATTCTATTTCCCTCTTATATATCGATCAAATCAATCAATCAATCTTATATATCTATCTAATCAAAACTATCAATTTCAACCTTACTAACTTAAATTATTTATTTCTAATTATTTCTTAATTAATTATCCATATAGTAGATTAGATATCAATTAATCAGGTGTTTCACAATTAAAAAGTATTGATTAATAATTATACTAGTTTATAAGAATTAATCAGGTATATATATATAGGATTATTTTGCACTTAGTATACAATTTTCTTTCACTCTTATATATGAAGTTATTGTATCCAAAAAAAATTTTTTTTGTATTATAGTCTTTGAAATCTGTCTCTCTAGAAGAATCCAATATCCAAAGGTTCAAATATCCGAATTTCAACACTTTAAAACACTTTGAACTAGTCTGTTTGCCGTTATCATTTGGTTAGTTTTTCTACTGGCTTCTCAGCTGCTTTCCTAAACAACCGTTTCTCCAATTGCCAATCTGTGTCGTTGCTCTCGCTCGCTCTCCCTTGTTTCAAAGGCTTCCTTCACTTTCACGCTCACTCTCTCTCTCACTGTTTTGCTGTCTTCCTATTAAGTAGTTTCTGGATATTTCTGTCTAGTTTGCTATGGCTCTGTGATCAAGTCCAAAAAAAAATAACCCTTCTTCTCCGTTAAATTCAAATCTGAGACCTGGTCAATCGCCACTACTTGGATCTCTTTGAAATCCCTCACGTAGTCACCACCTGTCAAATCTTCTTCCACCGTTGTCTTCTTTCTTCGCCGCTTTCTCTGGTTTCTATTCCGCCATTTTCTGGAGTCTCCAATTTTCTACTTTCCACTCTCTGCTTCGTTTTATCACAATACTTCAATTACTCTTCTTATTATGTCAATCCACTTTCAATCTTTCTTTCTTTTACTGATATTAAGTATCGTCTCTCTACCGATACAAAATCTCTAAATTGCTCTCGTTCGCTTTCAAAACTAATTCACGTCTCTTCTCTGTCTCTTCTCTATCGTCTCAACTCTGCTTCCGTTTCTTTTTGTAATAAATCCAACACAAATCAACAAATCTTTGTCTAATTCCCAATTCCAATTCTTTGCGTATTTGTGTATATAGTGTATTTAATGCTCAATCAACAACTCTCCACTACGTTTCCTCAAAATCACCTCAGATCCGTTGCAGTCAGCGTTCTGGCCAGCCAAAAAGAGGCTGGTTTTTTCCCGATCAGGATTAAGGAGTTTTCCTTGAACTTTCGGGGCAATTTTTATCACCTCCGAGGTCCTCGGGATTTCCCCTTTAATCTATTGACCTCTTCGTGGTCAATAGTGCCAAAGAAAACGGCTTCCTGATCGAAAATTGAAACTCAGGGAACGGAGCTCTGTCCCCTCAGTTCCTATCACACTGACGTCTCGAATCTTCCTCTAAACTTTTTTCCTTTTAAATCGTTCTGACGATCCAAGCTCTGACTATCCCAGCTGAGTTGCCTGCAGTTAGCTAGCTAGCAAAAATCCCCCCTCCCCCCGCTTCCAGCTTGCTTACCTTAGTTGCTGGTCGCAACGCCTGACTTGCTTCGCTGGATGTAATACCTGCAATCCATTCCATCAGCAAGCAACTCCCTGCCTGCAATCAAGCTCATCGGTGAGCAGCTCTATCTGCCTGCCTGCCTGCCTTGGCAACTTTAAGACTTGTGGACTTCAACTCCCAGCAAAGCTAGCTGAGGAATTCTGAGAGTTGAAGTCCACAAGTCTTAAAGTTGCCAAGGTTTGAGACCCCTGTTCTATTGGGTAAGTTTTTTTCCCCTTTGGGAGCTTTAAAAAAAATAGTTAATTCGGGTTTTTTTTAGTTGTTCTTTTTTTAGACCTAGCCATTTAAAGTTTAGGAAGTTTTAAATTTAGCTGCTTTTATATAAAAATAAAAATAAATTAAAATAAAATAATATTTGTGCAGATTTCTGAGATTTAGTGTGTTTCTGTAGTGTTTCACTCTAACTACACAAATACACAAAATCTCACAAAGCTGTATCTGGAATTTTGTGTGTGTAAAGTGTGAAAGTTGGTTGTTTGGGCTTTTGGTGGCTGTGTGAGGTTCCTGCTTGTTGCAGGGGCCATTTTGGGTTTAGCACAGCTGCTTTTACGTTGTGGGTGAGCCAGTTGTGTTGTGTTGTGGTGTTGTGTTGTGTGTAAAGTGTGAAAGTTGTTTTTTGGGGGCTTTTTGTGGCTGTGTGAGGTTCCTGCTTGTTGCAGGGGCCATTTTGGGTCTAGCACAGCTGCTTTTACATTGTGGGTGAGCCAGTTGTGTTCTGTTGTGTTTTGTAGGTTAAAAAAGGGCAAAGAAGTAACATTGACTTGGCCACGCCCACCCAGTCACCTTACCACCAAGCTCCGCCCACTAATTAAGCCACGCCCACAGAACCGGTAGCAAAAAAAAAATGAGATTTCACCCCTGGGTAGAACCGGTAGTAAAACTGGCGGGAGGCTCCACCCACCCAGCACGACATCATCACTGGTGATCTGTGCATGCGCAGAAGAGCACACGCACGATCCTGCTGCGAACCGGTAGTAAAGGTAAGTGGAACCCACTCCTGGCGCGGCCAAGGGTAGGACCCTGAAGGTCCCATTCCATCCCGGAACCACTGAATGTTCCAGAAAAAAATGCTTCTGACAACTTGACATGAAAGGGCAGGGAAGGATCATGTCGAATTTGCGACGAGACTAGGAAACTCAGCAAAATTCAAATCAGTTGCTGCTTTATTATTTTGGTCTCTTATTTCCATCTCCTGGTCCTTTCACCTTAATTACTCTTCTTCTCACGGGTCGTGTTGCACTCGAGTCAAGCTTTCGCACCCTCCGCTGAAGTCGGCAATAAGTTATCCCAGTTAGCTGCAACTCCGCGGCTTTCGATCATGCTAATTTTCCATGAACATCAATCGGACAATTAGATTCAAAAGATTTGTGACCTTACCTGCTTGTTTGATTGAATCCATTTAGGATTAGCCGTCAGAACTCTTGTCAACGTGTTTACGTATTCCCCTTTTCCTTTTAAAGTACCGGACGGGAAACCTGCAAAGGAAGCAATTAGATGACAAGAACATTTGAAGGATACCAAAGCAGCATATGAATATTGAGGGATGAATTGATTGCGTCTGTCTTTCCGAAGAAGATTTAGAGCACGTACATAAGCATAGATTCACCCTTTGTTAAAAGGCGGTCTGAAGAATTGAAGCAAACAGTAGTTATCTATGCCTTATCAACAAATTAAAAATTAACCAATCTAGGTGGCTCGGTGGCTAAGACACTGAGCTTGTCGATCAGAAAGGTTGGCAGTTCGACGGCTCAAATCCCTAGTACAGGTCTCCTGGGTGAGCAGAGGGTTGGACTAGATGACCTCCAAGGTCCCTTCCGACTCCGTTACTGTTACTATTATGATTGGATCGGATTCATTACCAGTTATTGAAAAAGTTCCGTATGCTCGCTTGTCTAACCTAAATTGTTAGTTAAAGTTTATCAGACCAGGATCTTCTACCACAAAATATAAAACTTGTCTTCAGTTTAGCCAGATTGCCATTTGCCTAGGGGGGGGAAAAAATCTATAATTTTTTTACTACAAAAATTACTAAAACTTTACTAGGGGGAAGGTCCACTTGGTCATCTGAAGGAATCAAGGCAAGCTCTCACCCAAACCAGCTTCCTGAATTAACCGGGTCTGCTTTCGATTTTATGTCCAAGTTTAACAATTGTTAGGGATTTTGCTTAATGAAGTTCCCTAACATTAAAAGGACTCCACATTTATTTTAGGTGTGTGTGTGTGGGGGGGGGGGGGGAATATTTGGCAATTTATTGCTTGAGATACGTATTTATTTCAGAAGTGTATGTAGCCGTGGTGGAACTCAAATTCTTTTACTACCAGTTTTGTGGGCGTGGCTTGGTGGGCATGGCAGGGGAAGGATACTGCAAAATCTCAATTCCCACCCCACTAGGTGAAGGATACTGCAAAATCCCCATTCCCTCCCCACTCCTGGGGGAAGGATACTGCAAAATCCCCATTCCAGGGGAAGGATACTGCAAAATCCCCATTCCCTCCCCACTCCTGGAGGAAGGATATTGCAAAATCTCCATTCCCACCCCATTCCAGGGGAAGGATACTGCAAAATCCCCATTCCCTCCCCACTCCAGGGGAAGGATACTGCAAAATCTCCATTCCCTCCCCACTCCAGGGGAAGGATACTGCAAAATCTCCATTCCCTCCCCACTCCAGGGGAAGCATACTGCAAAATCCCCATTCCTCCCTACTCCTGGAGGAAGGATACTTCAAAATTCCCATTCCCTCCCCACTCCTGGGGGAAGGATACTGCAAAATCCCCATTCCCTCTCACTCCTGGGGGAAGGATACTGCAAAATCCCCATTCCAGGGGAAGGATACTGCAAAATCCCCATTCCCTCCCCACTCCTGGAGGAAGGATATTGCAAAATCTCCATTCCCACCCCATTCCAGGGGAAGGAGACTGCAAAATCCCCATTCCCTCCCCACTCCTGGGGGGAAGGTATTGCAAAATCTCCATTCCCACCCCACTCTGGGGCCAGCCAGCCAGAGGTGGCATTTGCCGGTTCTCCGAACAACTCCGCTACCGGTTCTGCAGAACCTGTCAGAACCTCCTGAATAGCACTCCTGGTATGTAGCATTTCTTCACCTGGAAAAGGACCACAGGATAGAAGCCCCCTGAATTTAATAGCCAATGTCAGAGGGGCCAAGGAATTGTGTTGTGGCCCGTATGTGGCCTATAAAAACAGGGGCTGCTTTTCGAAAAGTAATGGGTGCTGTCAGAGCAAACAAACTAAACCTACAATGAAGTCATTTGCATTTAATTAAAATTAAGGACAGTCACTAAGTTTCTTTGTCTTCTGCACCTGTTTAAAAAAGTTATAATTTAGTCACTAACTTTAGACAACACTTGAGGTTCTACTCACTGTTATCCGGGGTGTCACTTTCTGTATCTGTCATAAATTAAAATTAACCTTTTAAAAAGAGGACCGTAAAACCAAGAGTCTTTCAATCGTGGCAAAGGCGGGAGCACAGATCCAGAGACCAGAAACTCAGCGATGTTTTACGAATGTGCGAGTCAGTTTATTTTGTCGCCCCGCATGTTAAAGATTCACACCTTCTCATTTACAGAAGATGGGATAAAACAAAACGATCTGAAAAAGGACATTTTGCTTGCAAGCCTATTGTGGATCGCCTTGAAATTTGTCGAATATTATATTAACCATCTTAAATATCCAAATGTCGATCGTCTTTATAGTTTTAAGCACAATAACAAGGGGTATAAAAATAGCAACGCAGCAGGCGTTTTATTATATCTGTTCATGTGAAAACTTCCCCCAACCAATGGAAGGGAAAATGTTGAACCCCCCTGAGGGAATACAATACTCTTATTTTTCCTTTTTATTTAAGAACAGCCTAGAATTTAAAAAGGAGTAGTGAGCTAACACCGGTCTGTTGCTATCATGACAATTCTTAACATTTCTTCTATTCATAACACATTTTATTCATGTTAACTTCCACTGTGGGAGACTTCTCCAAATGTCACAGTGCTACTTTGGAAATACTGTAAATTCTTCCAACTTGACTTTCTGCATGTACAATTAGGACTATTTTCTTGGCGGGGAAGTGTCTCAATTGACCACTAGATGGCAGGAAAGAGTTTGAAACTTCTGTGTCTCTTTGCTGACATCTAGTGGGGGGGTATGAATTTGCAACCTAGAGATAGTTACCATATGGCATACAGTGGTGATGGCGAACCTTTTCAGCACCGAGTGCCCAAACCGGAACGTGCATGCATGTGTGTGCGCTGGAGTGCCAAAAACCAGAGACCAGCTGGCTGGCGTGCACATGCCTGTTTTTTGGCCATTTTTGGACCATTTTCAGGCCATTGTTTGGGCCATTTTCAGGCCATTTTTTGGGCTGTTTTCAGGGCCGTTTTGCAGGCCCTCTCTGTGGGCACGTGCTCCATCATCAGCTGCTCTTCTGGTTTCCATGCACACATGCACGCCAGCCAGCTGGTTTTGGAGACGCTGGACCACCAGAAAACAGCCTGAAAATGGCCCCAAAACAGCTGAAAAACAGCCTGAAAATGCTCCAGTGCCCATGAAGACCAGCTGGCTGGTGTGCATGTGTGCGCTGGAAACCAGAAGAGTAGCTGGCAACGATGGGCGTGCCCACAGAGAGGGCTCTGTGTGCCACCTTTGGCACGCGTGCCATAAGTTCGCCATCATGGACATATAGGATAACATTTCCCTGAATGTACAGCCAGCAGGGACAATGGCGGCTAAATTTTTGGTGATTTATTGTCCAATAAACTGGGATGCAAAGGTGGGGCTAAGTAATCCCTGCAACATTTAGATCAGTCTTTCTCAACCATACTAAATAAAAACATACAAAGAACAGTTGCAGGAACTGGGCATGGATAATCTAGTGAAGAGAAGGACCAGGAGAGACATGATATAGCAGTCTTCCAATATTTGAGGGGCTGCCCCAGAGAGGAGGGGGGTCAAGCTATTTTCCAAAGCAGTTGAAGGCCAGACAAGGAATAATGGATGGAAGCTGACCAAGGAGAGATTCAACCTGGAAATAAGGAGGAATTTCCTGACAGGGAGAACAATCAACCGGTGGAACAGAAGTTGCCTTCGGAAGTTGTGGGAGCTTCATCACTGGAAGCTTTCAAGAAGAGACTAGACTATCTGTCAGAAATGGTGTAGGGTCTCCTGCTTGGGCAGATGGTTGGACTAGAAGACCTACAAGGTCCCGACCAACTCTGTCAATCTGTTAATCTGTTAAAACCATGGCAATTTTAAGATTTGTGGACTTCAACTTCCAGAAATCCAGAAGTCCATGCATCTTAAGGTGCCTAAGGTTGACAAATACTGGTGTAGTGGTCATCCAGAGTATGAGATGGCTCAGATACGATGTGCCAAATAATCTAGTAAGCCTAGAGAGATAATTCTTTTTTTTTTTTTTGTGGCACTTCTCCTTAAGTTATGCCTTCTCCACATGGTTTGAGTGTTGCAGACCGTATTACAAAACTTTGAATGGTGAAATTTAAAACAAAAATGGAAAAAGGACCTCAAGACAAATGTTTCAGCCTTTCCAAATAAATGAGCAATAACAAAGTCATCACCATTTTGTATGAGGAACAGTGCCTGGTACTATATCCAACAGGAAACCATTTGTCCCTTCCTCCAAAATACAGAGCGGGGAGGGGAGAGAGAGAGAGCGAAAGAGAGAGAGAAAGGAGAGAGAGAGAGAGAGAGAGAGAGAGAGAGGAGAGAGAGAGAGAGATTTAGGAATGAATTAGAAGATGAAGAATGGCCTGGCTCCCATTAATTAAAACAGGGGTGTCCAACCCTGGCCACTTTAAGACTTGTGGACTTCAACTCCCAGAATTCCCCAGAATTGCTGGCTGGAGTTTTATTAATCATATTCTTTTTTTATTAAACATATTTCTATGCTGCCCACTCTCCGAGGACTCTGGGCGGCTTACAACAATCGACAGCATACTAAATAACATATTGCCCCCAACAATCTGATCCTCATTTTACCCACCTCAGAAGAATGGAAGGCTGAGTCAACCTTGAGCCGGTGAGATTTGATCCGCTGATCTGCTGAACTAAGCAGTCAGCTGAAGTAGCTGCAGTACAGCACTCTAACCACTGCGCCACCTCGGCTCTTCAACTGTGGAGTTGAACTCCACAGGTCTTCATGTGGCCAAGGTTGAACACTCCTGCTTTAGAATGTGAGACGTGAGAAGCCCAGAGAGTACCAAGAACCCAAGAGTCCTCCTCCTGAACTCTACACACCCCACTCTCTTCTAGTACTAATGACGTTACCTCGTTGGGTAATGCAACATCTGAAAAACAGCCAAGCTCAGAGAGCACCAAGGACCCCACATTCCATTGGAATCAATGGCCTTAACAGACCATTTAGGAGCCTGAGTGGCGTAGCAGGCTAATGCCTCCTACTAAAGGCAGCATTTAACATCCAGCTGCCTGCAATTACTGCGAGTTCTAATCTCACCAGGCTCAAGGTTGACTCAGCCTTCCATCCTTTCTAAGGTGGGTAAAATGAGGACCCGGTTTGTGGGGGCAATAAGCTGACTTTGTATAAATATACAAAAGTATGAAGGCTATTGCTTAACGCATTGTAAGCCGCCCTGAGTCTCTGGAGAAGGGCGGCATATAAATATAAAAAATAAATAAATAAATAAACCTGTCCCCTATGAATTTATCCAGTCCCCCTTTTAATGGCCTTGGGGTTAATGGCTATCAGAACACCCTATGGTGACATGTCCCACAAGTTAATTAAGGGTGTGTAAAGAACTCTTTTTTTCAACTTCTAATTCTCCTTCTAATCTCTTTTATGGGACAACCTCTGGAATTGTAGATTCTGCTTTCTCCCTGTATCTTTAATCTGCACTATGCATCATTTTGGACACCTTAATCATATTCTTCCCAGATGCTCCTTTTCAAACCTAAAAAAAGTCCCAACCATTCTATTTTTATGATTATGACCTATTTGTAGAATTCAACCCGTTGGCCTTCCAAGAAGTCAAGGTGGCTTGTTCTATTCCCCCCCCCCCGATTTTAACACTTTGCTCATAGAAAAACTAGACACAGGTTAATCCGTTCACCTCTAACAAATGAGCTGTGATGCAACAAAACGTCTCCAAGGTTGTAGGCAGGGGACGGGGGGTTTAGACCAGTGGTGTGATTCAAGTAATTTAACAACCGGTTCTCTGCCCTAATGATTTCTTCCAACAACCAGTTTGCCAAACTGCTCAGAAAGTTAACAACTGGTTCTCCCAAAGTGGTGCGAACCGGCTGAATCCCATCACTGAGTTAGACTCCAGAAATGAAGAGACACACACTGAAATTCTTTTAAGCAGTTCCCTGTATTGTTCCTTGCCCATAGACAGAAATCTTGCCAAATTAAAGGTAAAGGTTCCCCTTGCACATATGTGCTAGTAGTTCTCGACTCTAGGGAGGCGGTGCTCATCTCCATTTCAAATCCGAAGAGCCAACACTGTCCAAAGACGTCTCCGTGGTCATGTGGTCGGCATGACTCAATGCCAAAGGCACATGGAACGCTGTTACTTTCCTGCCAAAGGTGGTCCCTATTTTTCTACTTGCATTTTTTACGTGCTTTTGAACTACTAGGTTGGCAGAAACTGGGACAAGTAACGGGAGCTCACCCTGTTAAGTGATGCTAGGGATTCGAACTGCTGAAGTGCCGACCTTTTGATCAACAAGCTCAGCACCTTAGCTATGGAGCCACCACATCCCCATAGCCACTGTATCAATACTACTTGATCTCTATTGACATGTTGGAATCCGGAGCTGAGTTGGGGGGAGGAATGAAAAGACCTATTAGCCTTGAGTCACTGATTAGCAAGAAGCCGCTGAAAGGAGACCCTCCCTAAAACGTTGCAGTGTTTATCTACTAATTGTAAAGTGGGTGCCTTAGTGTAGTGAGATTCCTGTCTGTTGGCGAGCATCAATAAACATATCATTCTGACCAGCTCCTTATGTCGTTTCTGGTTTCTCGAATCTGACGACTCTGAGAATTCTTAGGGAGGAGCTGCCTTAACTCTCAACCACCCGACCCAATGATCTAAACTTTGCTATCTAATGAGCCACAGTGGCGCAGTGGTCAGAGTGCAGTACTGCAGGCTACTTCTTGCTGACTGACTGCAATTTGGCAGATCGAATCTCACCAGGCTCAAGGTTGACTCAGCCTTCCATCCTTCCAAGGTGGGTAAAATGAGGACCCAAATTGCTGGCGGGAATATGCTGACTCTGCAAACTGCTTAGAGAGGTCTGGAAAGCACTGTGAAGCACTATATAAGTCTAAGTCCTTCCTTCCTTCCTTCCTTCCTTCCTTCCTTCCTTCCTTCCTTCCCTCCCAGTGGTTAGAATGTAGTATTGCAAGCTAAGTCTGCCAATTGCCATGAGTTCGATTCTGATCGGCTTAAGGTTGACTCAGCCTTCCATCCTTCCAAGATGGGTAAAATGAGGACCCAGATTGTTGAGGGCAATATGCTGACTCTGTAAACTGCTTAGAGAGGACTGTGAAGCGGTATATAAGTCTAAGTGCTATTGCTATCTTCCTTCCTTCCTTCCTTCCTTCCTTCCTTCCTTCCTTCCTTCCTTCCCTCCCTCAATCCCCCCTCCCTCCCTAACTCTGTAAACCACTCAGAGAGCACTGCAAAGCAGTATATAAGTCTAAATGTTCTTGCTCTTGCTAACTCTTGTTCCTCTGGAATGCAGACTCTCCCTCCCGGGAATCCAGACTACATTCCACCACACCTGGGTAGGCACACTTCTTTGGAGACTAGCTTCATCGGTCTCAGCTTACCTCTGTGTAAAGTATGCGTGACACCTGGAATGTGGGTTTTTATGTTTTTAAAGGTTGTTGCCACCGAGGCATTCAATTCTGAGTCATGAGACACAGAGGAATGCAATTCAGTTTAAATGTACACGGGAGAACCAGATGCACATAGGGGGACTCTTCTCCGCAAACTGTAGAAAATAACCAATCATTGGGCAGTTGACTTTCACATGAATCACGCTGAGAGATGTCTTGGAAGATCAACATTTTCCTTTCCTGCCTACCGCAGGATTTCCTGATATAGCAAGAAAAATCTATAAGAAGGGGAAGGGGGAGTGAGACGAGCATCACCCCCCCCAGAACACATGACTGATCCTCAATTGTTTAATCACAGCTGCTGCTCTCCCCCTCCCCATCTGTAACTGTGCTAATGTTGCCATGGCAACCGCAGCTCCTTTTGTTTGAATCTATGGGTAGCATTAGGCCGAAAAGATGATACTTGGGTAATTGAGCCTTGTAGTGTGGGGGGTCAGACGGAAGGGGGAGTGGGGTTGAGAAGGAGGTCATAAGGTATTGGACATTTGGGGTTAGGTATTGTTTTTATCCATTCTGAGGGAAGCTGGGAGGTCTTAGAGGTCTGGAACACAGCAAGGGATTCATGAATTGGCTGCTTTTTGTTCCCCCATTCCAATTGAGTTTTGCCAATACTGAAGACCAAGAACCTAGAAGCAGGGGTGAAATGCTCCCGGTTCGGACCGGATCGCCCAATCCGGTAGCGATGGAGGCGGGTGGTTCGGAGAACCGGAAGCAAAAATCCCTGCCCCCCCCCTCCCATGCCCAGCTGAGCCGCACAATCATCAGAGACTTTTTTTTTTTTACTTTTAAAAGCGTTTTTTTCTACAACCTCTTCCGCCGAAAAAATGCTTTTAAAAGTAAAAAAAAAAAGCCTCTGATGATCACGTGGCTCAGCTGGGATCAAAGGCTTTTAAAAGAAAAAAAACACCCTTTTTTCCTTTTAAATGTCTCTGACGATCCAAGCTGAGTTGCCTGATCGGCAGAGACTTTTTTCCTTTAAATGAACTTCCGGTAGGCCCGTTTTTCGCCCTCCCAGAGCCTCTGCGTGCATCCTGCACTTACTTGTATCCAAAACAGGCTGCATGGGGACTCCTGGGAGGGGAGGGGCAAGGTGGGCGGGGCCAGCCAGGAGTGGGATTTGGGGGTTCTCTGAACTGCACAGAATCTTAGCTGGAGGTTCTCCCGAACCCCTGCGACCCCCCCCAGCAGCCGTCCCCTCCCCTGGCCTGGTTCTTTGTGCCTTGACTAAGAATGCCGAGTTGATTTGTTTGATGATCCATCACTTTTTGTTTTACTTGGCTGTCCAAGATATTCCCAGGGGTCTTCTCTGACACCAGAGTTCAAAAACATCAAGACTCAAAAATCCAAAAGTAGCTTGAAGGCATAGATTTTTTTTTCTCTATACCTGCTGACAGCCAGCAGCTGATGGGCATATTGGCAGCCGCAAGCTGATTCTACACCTGCTTTTAGCTTCCTCGTCGGCTTTGCCGATCCCTCTCGTTACTGTCTGCACCTAGGATGGACGCCGTTTTCGAACTGTGGTGTTGGAGAAGACCCTTGAGAGTCCCTTGGACTGCAAGGAGATCCAATCGGTCAATCTTACAGGAAATCAGCTCTGACTCTCAGTAGTGAAATGCTACCGGTTCGCACCGGTTCGGGAGAACCGGTAGTGATAAAAACTACCAGTTCAAGCGAACTGGTAGCAAAAAAAAAAAAAAAAGCTACCGGTTCCTCCGAACTGGTATTTCCGATGATCAGCTGTGCCGTGCGATTTAAAATCACTAGAAAGCAGGAAATCCTGCTTTCTAGTGAATCTAAATCACGCGGCACAGCTGATCCCCCCTCGCTGCTCTACTTATCTTTCCAAACCTCCTTTTGACACATACTGCACATGTGTGTGCAGTGCACATTTGTACGCATGTATGTGCATGCAGCACACGTTTGGCATGCACTGCGCATGCATGCACCCAGCACTCATTTGGCATGCGTGGCCAGCGAACCGGTGGTAAACTGGTTCAGATTTCACCACTGCTGACTCTCCTTTGGAAGGACAGATGCTGAAGCAGAAGCTCAAATACTTTGGCTGCCAAATGAGAAGAGAGGACTCATTGGGAGAGACCTTGATGTTGGGAGTGATGGCAAGGCAAAAGGAGAAGGGGACGGCAGTGGGTGAGATGGTTAGATGGTGTCATCAATTAAACGAACATGAATTTGAGCAAACTCCAAGAGACAGTGGAGGACAGGGGGAGGGGGTGTCCATGGGGTTACAAAAAATTGGACACAACATAGTAACTGAAGAACGGAGTGGTGCAGTGCCCTAGAGGTGGAGCTCTCGCCTCACAATCATGAGGCTGTGAGTTCGATCCTAGGTAGAGGCAGATATTTGTCTCTCTGGGCACAATGAGAATGTATCTGCTGAACAAAACTCTGCATTGGTGACAGGAAGGGAATCCGGCCATTAAAACACTCTGCTAGTTCTATTCAGTTGCCCAGACTCCACCGCGCAAGGGATTATGGATCGTTAAAAGATGATGATGATAGTGATTGAAGAAGAAGAATGGACTCACCCTTGCCCATCATGGGTATAGACAATTCCCAGGGTTTCATTTGAAAACTAGAATTAATCAGTGTCCAAATGCCGTTCTTGGCAAAAATACAGTCAGCACATTTCTAGCTTAAGTTTTTATCTAGTCTCTTTTCTTTCTTTCTTCCCCCCCCCCCCTTCACGGTTAACTTTTGTCTTCCGATTTTAATTTGTTCTTTGACATTTTTTTCCCCATCCCTCACTGGCAGGTTCTGCCAATGATAAATAGATAAATAATGGCAAGGCAGCCGGAATGAAAATTATCCCGAACGGCATGTCTGATGGAGCATTGGAGCTGATGGCAGGTTTTTTAAAAAGGAAAGAATGAAAGAAAGAAGGGAGGATCGCGCCATCTGTTTTGCAAAGTGGATCCTCCTTGGGTACACAGCTTTCAAGTATGAAATAGGAAAGAACTTGACATCTGCAGTATTGTGCGGCATGAATAATATGGTGCTATTCCCGGGGAGGAGATGGGGGACCTAGCAGCAGCAACCAAAGGTCAAAGATTGGAGTCAAACAGAATAGAATAGAATAGAATAGAATAGAATAGAATAGAATAGAATAGAATAGAATAGAATAGAATAGAATAGAATAGAATAGAATAGAATAGAATAGAA
>WNWU01000047.1:9345486-9359607 GCA_012654045.1 Ptyas mucosa | reverse complement strand
CTTTTCTTTTCTTTTCTTTTCTTTTCTTTTCTTTTCTTTTCTTTTCTATTTAAACCGTGCCTTCCAGTTCACATTCTGGCTGCGCAATTTGCACACACAATTTAGCCATCAGACAAAATGGCAGCCTTGCCCATTAGGGTCTATAAATCTATATTCTTCTCTGCTCTACAAGCTGCTGGCGCTATTTATTAGGCAGGTGGCGAGGCAACAGAGCACTTTGTTTCAAGGAGGTGAGGCAACGGCACCTGAACTGAAAGCAAACAGGCCTCATATTTCTTCTTGATGAGGTGCTTCTCATCTCCTGAAACCTTGGCCACCAAATCCCCAACCCCCCAAAGAAGGCTGATGCCGCTGTGTTCAGGCAGGAGGCTCTACCCTCATTTCCACCAGCTGTCTGGAAGATGAAAAAGAGACGCTGGAACGGCGTCTTCCGGCAATTGGAACTGTTGAACCAGATGCCTTTAAGGAGCAAATCAGATGGCCTTCGTCCCTGACGTCACTTCATGTGGAAGCTTCGCAGGAAGCTTCAACAAAGCAAAGCACCGTTTTAAAGCTTTGCAGTCCAGGAGACGTATGAATAACGAAGGCAGGGGAGATGGAGGCCTCGGGAATCAACACCACAGGGTGGCCTGGTCCTCATCCCATGTCTTTAAAAACTGCCTACAGAAGGCCCTAACAGGAGTCATAACAGGAAGGGAGGGAGGGAGGAATAGAGAAGGGAGGGATGGAGGAGGGAAGGGAGGGAGAGGGGAGGAAGGAATAGAGAAGGAAGGCAGAAAGGAAGGAAGGAAGAGAGACGGAAGGGAGGGAGGGAGGAAGGAAGGAAGGAAGGAAGAGAGGGAGGGAGGGAAGAAGAAATAGAGAAGGGAGGGAGGAATAGAGAAGGCAGGGAGGGAGGAATAGAGAAGGAAGGCAGAAAAGAAGGAAGGAAGAGAGAAGGAAGGGAGGGGGAAGGGAGGGAGGGGGAGGAAGGAATAGATAAGGAAGGCAGAAAGGAAGGGAGGAATAGAGAAGGGAGGGAGGGAGGAATAGAGAAGGAAGGCAGGAAGGAAGGAAGAGAGACGGAAGGGAGGGAGGGGGAAAGGGAGGAAGGAATAGAGAAGGAAGGAAGGAAGGAAGGAAGGAAGGAAGGAAGGAAGGAAGGAAGGAAGGAAGAGACGGAAGGGAGAGAGGGGGAAGGGAGGAAGGAATAGAGAAGGAAGGAAGGAAGGAAGTAATAGAGAAGGAAGAAAGGGAGGGAGGAATAGAGAAGGAAGGGAGGGAAGGAGCACAGGTGAAATCCAGCAGGTTCTGACAGGTTCTGGAGAACCGGTAGCGGAAATTTTGAACAGTTTGGAGAACTGGCAAATACCACCTCTGGCTGGCCCCAGAGTGGGGTGGGAATGGAGATTTTGCAATATCTTTCCCCTGGAGTGGGGTGGGATTGGAGATTTTGCAGTATCCTTTCCTGCCACGCCCACCAAGCTACACCATGCCCAACAAGCCACACCCACAGAACCGGTAGTAAAAAAAAAATGGATTTCACCACTGACGAGAAGATAGCTATCATGTCCCCTCCCCTCCCCCAATCCTTCTCTTCGATAGTCTGCACATACCTAATTCCCTTATCCTTTTTTTAAAAAAAAAAATCGGAGAACTGCTTTCCAAGCTAAAAAATTGCACAGACGCAATTGAAAAGGGTGTGATTTGCCATCGTTCACAATACGGGAAGAGGCCTCCTGGATTAATTGATTATGGAGAGAGCTTTCAGATCCCCCCATTCCGGCTCCCGCACCATCTAATTAAGCGGAAACGTTTTACGCATTTTATCTGCAAGCTTATACATTGCGGAGTAATAAAAATTTAAAAACCGTGGGAGGTACCTGCGAGGTATCGCCCATCGTTTCTCCCCTTCCCTTAAGAAAGGAATAATTAAGGTGCTTACAGTATTTTCTGCATTGATCGTTATCCACCTCTGAACAAAATGAAATGAAACTTTTTCCCTTTTGCAAAAGTTGTAAACGCCCTTCCTCCATGGGGTGAAATCCAGCAGGTTCTTGACAGGTTCTGGAGAACCGGTAGCGGAAATTTTGAGTAGTTTGGAGAACTGGCAAATGCCACCTCTGGCTGACCCCAGAGTGGGGAGGGAATGGGGATTTTGCAGTATCCTTCCTCTGGAGTGAGGAGGGAATGGAGATTTTACGGTATCCTTGATCTTGATTCTATCCTTCTGTTTATGCAGCCTAGAACTGGGTTGGCTTTTTTGGCAGCTGCTGCACACGGTTGGCTCCTATTTAAGAGTCAAAAGGAGCCTTAAAAAAAAACAGCCACCTTACCCTGGATGCTTCGCCAAAATTTCTTCTTGACCGCAGGATGACCAAGTGGGAATGGAGAAGTGGAGGAGGCTTACAAAGGAGTCTCACTTGCAAAGCAGTGAATACCTTCCAGATTCATTTCTTTTGCAGTCACTTACCTTTGGTGATCGACGGTCATTTTGATGTACCCGTGCCGAGTTGACATCGTCCGTCATGACATCATCTCTTTTACGACGTGATCTCTGATTGGTTGAGTCTTGGAATAAAATCCGGGCTGGAAGGAGAAGAGGGGATGTCTGTTTATGCCTTCAAGATTACAGGAGGGATGTAACTTCATGCAAGCTGGATCATCCCTACAATCCAGGGGTGAAATCCAGCAGGTTCTGGAGAACCGGTAGCGGACATTTTGAGCAGTTTGGAGAACTGGCAAATGCCACCTCTGGCTGGCCCCATAGTGAGGAGGGAATGGGGATTTTGCAGTATCCTTCCCCTGGAGTGGGGAGGGAATGGGGATTTTGCAGTATCCTTCCCCTGGAGTGGGGAGGGAATGGGGATTTTGCAGTAGCCTTCCCCTGTCATGCCCACCAAACCACGCCCACAGAACCGTTAGTTAAAAAATTGGATTTCACCACTGCCCCCTCCCACACACACACACACCGACACACCCATACATTAAGCACACATTTTGGCCCCATTGCTCTAAAATTATTCATTTTTAATGCAGGTTTCCTAATATACACTTTGGCTCGAGCAAGTTTCCTGAATAAAACATATTTTTCTACACACACTCAGTCTATATATCTATCTACAACATACGAGGGGAAGGGAGAGAGCCCATTTTTTACAGTATGTATAAATCGTATTTGCAAAATCCAGTAGACTTTGGAGGACTACAAATTCTGCTCTGCGTTGGGTTTGAGACGGGGAAATTGGGAAAAAGGCCCACATTAAAATACACAGCGACTGTGTATTTTACACTGTATACCCATTCCCTAGGTAGAGGAAGGTTCCTCTCGCACGTATGTGCTAGTTGTTCCTGACTCTAGGGGGCGGTGCTCATCTCCGTTTCAAAGCCGAAGAGCCAGCACCGTCCGAAGATGTCTCCATGGTCATGTGGCCAGCATGACTCAATGCCAAAGGTGCACGGAACGCTGTTCCCTTCCCACCAAAGGTGGTCCCTATTTTTTCTACTTGCATTTTTTTACATGTTTTTGAACTACTAGGTTGGCAGAAGCTGGGACAAGTCATGGGAGCTCACCCCGTTACGCGGCACTAGGGATTCGAACCGCTGAACTGCCGACCTTTCGATCGACAAGCTCGGCATCTTAGTCACTGAGCCACCGCGTCCCTTAGATGAAATTAGAATGTATTAAACATGAAGTTACCATCACCTGGTAACAAAGAGAGACCCAAGCAGAACCTGCTTCGTCCAACTGTCCAACACAGGGAAGGAAATAGCATTCCATGAATCCTAATCTCAAGCCATTTAATTTCATATCTACCTCATTAAAGCACAGTGGTACCTTGACACTCAACTGCTTTGGAACTCATCGAATTTGGCACTTTGATGGCAAAGGTGCACAGAACACTGTTACCTTCCCACCAAAGGTGGTCCCTATTTTTCTACTTGCATTTTTTACGTGCTTTCGAACTGCTAGGTTGACAGAAGCTGGGACAAGTAACAGGAGCTCATCCCCTTACACAGCACTAGAGATTCGAACCGCTGAACTGCCGACCTTTCGATCAACAAGCTTAGCATCTTAGCCACTGTGCCACCACATCCCTCCATCAAGAACTTACACTAGCCTGATTTTTTCCAACATAGACCACCCTGTCCTTGACTGGCTGGCTGGACTGGATATTAACATTTGAACTACTATAAGTCAACCATTCGAATGACAAGCTCAGCGTCTTAGCCACCGAGCCACCGCGTCACTAGAAACCTGCAATTGCAAGTCCAGCTGAAATAAATCAAAATGGATTTATAGGTTGCCAAAGGAATGTTTATTCCATCCAATTTGAGAAACTCATTAGCAGAAAACTAATTTGATGACAATGCTCTTCACTCCGGAGCTGACTTTAGCAGTTGCAGATCCAAGCCGTCCATCATCTTCGTAGTGAGATTGTTGCAAACCCTCCCTAAACAGTTTGGCTTGACATCATTTGGAGGACTGGCCATTTTGCCAGTAATAGATCTCTCTTCCCATTGAAAAACAGGGCATAAATCCAGCCACCGAAGCGAGCATCCTGTCAAGGTGATGTAATCTGCGCCCATAGGAAATATTTATTTGTAAACAAAAGTTCCTGATAGGCTGGAGAAAGATGGATGAAATCCCTGGCAGATAAACAGGTTGTATTTCTTTCGATCAGTTCACATTCAGCCCGAGGAAAGGGAATTTGCAAATTTGCTTTAAAAATACTTTCCAAGGAGAAATAATTTGGGGAACTTTTTGGAGGATAGAATGTGGTGTCCATAGGGGAGTGACAATGCATGTTGTTCATTGAGCCACCAGAGGTGGTATTCAGCAGGTTCTGACCAGTTCTGGAAAACAGGTAGCAGAAATTTTGAGAAGTTCGGAGAACCAGTAGATACCACCTCTGGCTGGCCCCGCCCCCATCTATTCTTTCCTCATCGTTCCTACCACCCATCTCCTTCCACTTATTGATTGATTTATTGATTTATTTATTTATTGATTGATTGATTGATTATTGCGATTTATATGCCGCCCTATCTCCAATGGACTTGTTCTGTCCCCGTCCTCCACACGCACAAACCCACACAGACAGTCGAGGGTTAAATAATTGGCACACACAAACGTTCCGTTATCAGAGGCTTGGCAGCACTACGGGAACCGGCTGCCAAGTTCTTTACTATAACAAGAAGTGGGGGGGGGGGTTCCCTCCACCAGATAACAAATACAATACACACCGGCTGGGAAAAAACAGTCCAATTCACAATCCTTCAGCAGACTGAGGCTTTGCACCAAAGGAACTTGCAAGAATTAACTTTGTCCGTCACAGAATCTAAACGGCCACCCCACTCCTTTATATAGCCTGTGGGGTGTGGTCCAGTGACTCAGCTTAATCCCTGGCACGCCTCCTCATCTGCTGTGATCATTTAGCATGCCGACACTGACGTGGGTCCAACCACAACTTGTCTCCCTCATCACTCTCCCACCGATCGGAGACACCTGGCTCCTGGCCAATCTCCTCTTCTTCGGCCGACACCTGAGGAATTGTCAGAGAGGAGGGGCCTGGGGAGGGAGGCCTGGCCGGCTCCTCTCCTTCATGTTCGGAGCATTCTTCCTCCGATACAATGGGCTCAGGGGTCGGAGCCACAACAGGACTCAGGGCGGCTCACAACAGTAAAATACACAATAACATTAAAACAATGAAATTAAAAGTCTGAATTAAGCAGTTTAAAATCAATTTAAAACAATTAAGAACCTCCCCATCCCCCATCAGTCCAGGCTACAAAACAACCAGGTTTACAAATCACGGCAGAACGAGCGAAGGTCAGGGGCCATCCGGAGCTCCAAAGGAAGTTGGTTCCAAAGGGTGGGTGCGCCCACAGAGAAAGCTCTCCCCCTGGGGGTCGCCAGCCGACATTGTCTGGCCGACGGCACCCTGAGGAGGCCCTGTCTGTGGGAACGCACCGGGCAATTGGGAATTGTCACTGGCTACAGGGGGTCCAATAAATATCCTGGGCCTAGGCCATGAAGGGCTTTATAGGTGATAACCAGCACCTTGAACCTCACCTGAAGGGCAACCGGTAGCCAATGCAGGCCACACAGGAGGGATGTAACATGAGAGTGTCGGGACACTCCCATCACAACCTACGCGGCCGCCGCATTCTGCACCATTTGAAGCCTTCGAGTGGTTTTCATGGGCAGCCCTAGGTAGAGAGCGTTGCAGTAATCGAGACAGGAGGTGACCAGCGCATACTTATGACTGTATGACTGTAACTTTGTTGCTTGTATCCTTATGATTTATATTGATATTGTTTCCTGATTGCTTATTTATAACCTATGACTATCATTAAGTGTTGTACCTTATGATACTGGATGAACGTATCTTTTATGTATACTGAGAGCATAGGCACCAAGACAAATTCCTTGTGTGTCCAATCACACTTGGTCAATAAACAAAAAAAAATTCTAATTCTAAAATTCTTTGAAGTTAGGTGGACAACACCATCTGACTCACAGGCTACCCGCTTTCCAAAATTTTGCCCCCTCCCCAGTTTGCTGAATTGCCTGTTAGTCACATTCCTGCTACAATCGTGGCCTGAGCCAACGGCTTTATTTATTTATTTATTTCCATGTTGACAGGCCAAGCAAATTTATTGCTGCGTGCCATCCCCAATGAACCTTTAATTTATTTCCTGACTGATAACCCACGAAGGTGTTTGGAGATGGCGGGCTTGGCTGATTGCTTTCAAGAAGCCAAATGACACATTTTAACTGTTGTCGATTTTGTCAGCTTTTACCTTGAAGGTTCTGGCGGTAATTGCTCTTAATTGCTCCTGGAGAGAGCCAACCCCAACTATAAGTCTCGATGCGCGATGGAGCAAATACTTTGACTATTCTGCAAAGTCTGGTGCCCTGTGACCTCCTAAACTGCCCTGCGGGGACTTTTCATCTCAGCATCCTATCCATTCTCCAAATTAGTTCAGAAATAACTCTTTCGCCTCTGCGGGGTGTGCTCGCCTGCCACTGAGTTTGGGTTGATGAACTAAAAACCTTGGAGCGGAGATGCAAAGATTGCATTGTCAAAATCTTCAACCTGATTATTCTCCGTCTTTGTCTACATAAACATAGGTCATCCCTCAGAGACAGCACTCACTCGCCAAGGAAATGTTAGACCCTGCTATTTTTAAAAAATATATCAATGCAACCCTCAGTTGCATTAACAGAGGGATACAATCAAGATCAAGGGAGGTTCTAATACCATTCTATAAAGCCCTAGTAAGATCACACCTAGAGTACTGCATCCAGTTTTGGTCACCACACTATAAAAAAGATGCTGAGACTCTAGAAAGAGTGCAGAGAAGGGCAACCAAGATGATTAGGGGACTGGAGGCTAAAACATACAATGAACGGTTGCAGGAACTGGGCATGGTTAGTCTAGTGAAGAGAAGGACCAGGGGAGACATGATAGCAGTCTTCCAATATTTGATGGGTTGCCATAGAGAGGAAGGGGTCAAACTATTCTTCAAAGCACCTGAAGGCCAGACAAGAAATAATGGATGGAAACCGAACAAGGAGAGATTCAACCTAAAAATAAGGAGAAATTTCCTGACAGTGAGAGCAATCAACCCATGGAACAGAAGTTGCCTTTGAAAGTTGTGGGAGCTTCGTCATTGGAGGCTTAATTAAGAATTGCTTAATGAATGCAAGTATAAATTTAAAATGACATTTTCTTGCCCTATGGGTCATCACCACCACCATAGCAAGAGAGCCAGCTTGGCCTAGAGCAGGGGTCGCCAACCCCCTGGCTGCGACCCACAACCGGGCTACGGCCTGTTCGAAACTGGGCTCCGGGAGAAATAGGCAAGCGTGCGCACATAAGCTCCACTCGTGTGAGCGGAGGGCACTCGTACTCACACTGAGTTGGCACAGAAAGAACATTCTTGGTTGTGCTTTTTTGATGATGTTTTTGACGTTGGGTGTCCATTTCAAGTCTTGAGATATGATGGAACCTAGAAACTTGAAGGACTCTACTGTTGAGTGGTGAAATTCAAATTTTTTTACTACCGGTTCTGTGGGCGTGGCTTGGTGGGTGTGGTGTGGCTTGGTGGGCGTGGTTTGGTGGGCATGGCAGGGGAAGGATACTGCAAAATCCCCATTTCCTCCCAACTCTGGAGCCAGCCAGAGGTGGTATTTGCCGGTTCTCCAAACTACTCAAAATTTCCGCTACCGGTTCTGCGAACTGCTGAAAATTTCTGCTATCAGTTCTCCAGAACCTATCAGAACCTGCTGGATTTCACCCCTGAACTTCATACTTGCGTTACTACTGGAGTTGGAAGGCCCTTGCCACAATAATTCAAGCTATCAACCTCCCATTTTTAGGTTCCTGAAATGCACTATAAACGGAACTGCATTATTAGCAAACCAAAGTCACTAGAGTCATTTTTAAATGGTTTTTCATTTTGCTATTTATTATTATTTCTTAACGGGTTTCAACGAAAAGTTGCAAAGCGTAAAAACAAAGAAGAGACGTACATGATAAACTACAAAAACAATCAACCCATTAAAACAACAGAAAAAGGGGAAACTATCAATATATGGCTGATGTTTGATTAATGAGTGTATATATGTGGTACATACCCATTAATCAAATGTCAAATAGATTTTTAAATCTGTCTTAGCGGGAAAAATAATTAATGATTATCTCACATGGCAAAGTTAGGGAGAGATCATTATGGAGGAAAATCCATCTATGTGGCCACTATGATTTGACAACAACTTGATAGCACAGAATGAGCCCGATCAATCAACATTACAAAATATCCTAAAATCTATGTCATGGGAAAACACACTGAATCGTTTATTGATTAGCGGATAAAATATTAGCGGATAAAAGACATATGGAAAGCTACAAAGAACCAACACTCGATGCAGTAGTGGAATTGAAACTTATTTTACTACCAATTCTGTGGGCGTGGCTTGGTGGGCGTGGTGTGGCTTGGTGGGTGTGGCTTGGTGGGCATGGCAGGGGAAGGATACTGCAAAATCTCCATTCCCACTCCACTCTGGGACCAGACAGAGCTGGTATTTGCCGGTTCTCCAAACTACTCAAAATTTCTGCTATCGGTTCTCCAGATCACCAACATCCGATGACGGATATGTCACAAGAAGAAGAAGATTTGATATTTTAAATTAATGTCATGTATAATATGTCTTATTTTAATTTGTTTTGACACAAATAAATAAACAAGCAGATAAAATAGACTTCAAAAATGGATGTCGCACATCAGTTAAATCCAATCCTTAAGAACATTTCCGATTTCTCAAAGTATTTCTCCAGAAATACATTAAAATATTATTCCAACAAAGGATATCATTATAGTCGTATAATACAATTGCCGCATTGGTTATTTGTAAGTTTCTGAGTGTGATTCAAGGTTTTGACCTGGTAGCAAGTAAGGTCAAAGATTTGAAAGAATACAATGAATTTTGTAAAGAAAAATGGTGAGTTTCTGGTGACAGAAAGCCTTAGTAAGACCACACCTAGAATACTGCTTTCAGTTTTGGTCACCACACTATAAAAAATATGTTGAGACCCTAGAGAGAGTGCAGAGAAGAGAAACAAAGATGAGTAGGGGACTGGAGGTTAAAACATATGATGGACGATTGCAGGAACTGGGCCTGGCTAGTCTAGTGAAGAGAAGGTCGAGGGAAGACATGATAGCAGTCTTCCAATATTTGAGGGGCTTCCACAGAGAGGAGGGGATCAAGCTATTTTCCAAAGCACGTGAAGGCCAGACAAGGAATAATGGATGGAAACTGACCAAAGAGAGATTCAACCTAGAAATGAGGAGGAACTTTCAACCAATGGAGCAGAATTGCTTTCGGAAGTTGTGGGAGCTTCATCACTGGAGGCTTTCAAGAAAAGATTTAACTGGCATTTGTCAGAAATGGTGTAGGGTCTCCTGCTTGGGCATGGCAGGTTGGGCTAAATGACCTACAAGGTCCCTTCCAACTCCGTTAATCTGTAAAGGATATTGAGACTCTGGAAAGAGTGTAGAGAAGAGCAACCAAGATGATTAGAGAACTGGAGACCAAAACATACGAAGAATGGTTGCAGGAACTGGGTATATCTACTTTAATGGAAAGAAGGACATGGGGAGACATGAGAGCAGTCTTTCAATATTTGAGGGGTTGCCACAGAGGGAAGGGAGTCAAGCTATTCTCCAAAGCACCTAAAGGCAAGACAAGGAATAATGGATGGAAACTGATCAAGGAGAGATTCAACCTAGAAATAAGGAAAAATTTCCCTGCAGTGAGAACAATCAACCCATGGAACAGAAGTTGCCTTTGGAAGTTGTGGGAGCTTCATCACTGGAAGCTTTCAAGAAGAGATTGGACCAGCAGTGAAATCCCCCCGGTTCTATCCAGCTCGCTGAACTGGTAGCGCCGTCAGTGGGAGGCTCCGCCCACCCACCAGGACATCATTATGTCCCTTTTTTTACCATCTTCGCATGCACAGAGGCGCACACACGCGCTCCCATTTCCGAACCGGTAGTGAAGGTAAGTGGATTTCACCGCTGGACTGGATTGCTATCTGTCAAAAACGGTGTAGGGTCTGCTTGGGCGGGGGGTTGGACTAGATGACTTACAAGGTCCCTTCCAACTCTGTTAATCTGTATCTGTAAAGTCTAACAAGCAATGTTTCTCAGTAGCAGCCCTGGGTTACAGATCTCTTTCCTACTTGTGACTAGATTGACATCCTCACTGTTGGTCTTCCAGAAATGGTTAAAGATAACTGAATTGTTCCAGAGGCTCTCAGAGCAATGAGTGGTCACCATTACACTCCTGCATTCTAGTAGTTTATATCTTTATTACCTTATAAGTCCTTCCTCGGCTTTTATGTTGTAAACTACGCGGGAGACATTTTTATTGAATCCAGTGGTATATGAAAACTATAAATAAATGAATACTCAAAGCCAAAAGCCAAATTTACCCTGTTCTAAGCTGTTTGACTTCTCAGTTGTTAACATAGGGATTAGGAGGTGAGGGACAATCATAACCATGGCAACCAAACAGTCATAACTTCTTAATATAGTTTAATAATAATAATAATACCAGGAGCAGCCACATAGCAAAAGGGAGACGGTACAACTGAGGTACTACCTTCCTAGGAAATCTCTTTTAGAAGAGATATGAGCTGAGGTGGCGCAGTGGTTAGAATGCAGTACTGCAGCTACTTCAGCTGACTGCTAGTTGAGCAGATCAGCGGATCAAATCTCACTGGCTCAAGGTTGACTCAGCCTTCCATCCTTACGAGGTGGGTAAAATGAGGACCCAGATTGTTAGGGGGCAATATGCTATTTAGTATACTGTCTTTGGTGTAAGCCTCCCAGAGTCCTCGGAGAGTGGGAGGCATAGAAATATGGCTAATAAAATTAAAATGAATAATAAATAAATAAATGACTAATAAAGATTGGCCTGGAGAAAATTTGCATCTACTTGAAAGATGCGTAAGATTTAGACAAAGTTTTCAGATGTCCAGAGTGTGGCACTGCAATTCATTTGGACCCATAGATGGCATGGGGACAGAGTTTGCCAATCTATTCTCACACTTTTGCAGTTCACATCTGGGTTTTTTTAAAAAAAGAAAAAGTCAGATGAGTCAAGGAACTTGATTGGTTGGCATCAAGGATTGTTGTTAGTTGCGAAAAGTCGTGTCCGACCCATCGCGACCCCATGGACAATGTTCCTCCAGGCCTTCCTGTCCTCTACCATCCTCTGGAGTCCATTTAAGCTCACACTGACTGCGTCAGTGACTCCATCCAGCCACCTCATTCTCTGCCGTCCCCTTCTTCTTTTGCCCTCAATCGTTCCGAGCATTAGGATCTTTTCCAGTGAGTCCTTCCTTCTCATTAGATGACCAAAGTATTTGAGTTTCATCTTCAGGATCTGGCCTGTTATATCTGATCTGTTATATCTGAGCTGCAGGGATTCGGATGACCCCTAGGTGGCAGCAAAGAGTTGGACTTTTCTATGGCTCCCTGCTGCCATCTAATGACTATATGAAGCTATGCAGCCTATATTTATAGCCTCACAAAACTTTAATAGCCTTAATACTCTCTCAGCTTGGCTCTTTTCTTGCAGACGTTTCATTACCCAACTAGGTAACATCATCAGCGCTAATCCAGAAGCCTAGCAAGGATCAAGGAATGTATGAGTGGGCACACCGATATTCATCATCTTGGTCTTAGGATTCAGGATGTGTATCATAAAGATTTGGGGGGGGGAAAGAATATTCCTTGGCTTTTAACTGCAAAGTCATTAGATCTCATTAGCACTCAAGAACGTTTTTCGGTTTCACGGCAGCTCTCCAAGATGTATACTTATCAAAGCAATTCAGACCCAAGGCAAATAATCAACTTAATTACTGCTACAGATATATGCCATTGGGGGAGGGAGGGGGGCTGCCTTCAATGCACCCAGATATTTGCAGACACAAACAAAATGAGGGGGGGCAGGGGGGAAGGCTGTGGTTGACTCCTTGATCTGTAGCTGCCTTAATTTATCCCCATCTTAGAATACCTGCCAATTTGCCCGGCAAAAAAAAAAAAAGAAGAAAAGTCATAGCTCAAGGTTACGATGTCGTCAGAGAGCTGTATATTTTATATCTTATAGTGCTCTGGCAATAAAGCAAGGGGGGGGGGGGGGGGGTGGGTGGGGTGAGTTGGAAATTACTTTTACTTTCACACAATGTATCCTAGAAAGAATGACGTGCTGCAGCTACGCAAATAAATTAACTCCGTCTCCATCATCCTGGCTTCGCTCACAGGAACAAAAAAAAAAAATGGTTCTAGGAAATCTCAAGGGCGCCTTTTTCTACCACGCAGGTTGGGAGCTCGTAAGATTTGCCGGCGGGATATGGGGGTGTGTCTGTCTCTGTGTTATCGGTTTCTTTTCAGAAATAAACAGAGCACGCAAATCAAGATGGAACCCAAACAGATATCAAGCCCCTTTCGAGGCCCTTGAAGCTCTCCAATTCTCCTTCTTGCCAGCAATCTTCTTTGGGGATCTGCTTTCTGTTTTTTTCATCCTCCAATGAAAAACTGCCAAGGTTTCTTTAAGCTCTAAGGCAGGGGTGTCCAATCTTGGCAATTTGAAGAGCCGTGGACTTCAACTCCCAGAATTCCCCAGGTACTCCTGGTTGGACACTCCTGTCCTATAAGAAGTTTACCAGGGCATATTTCGTAGGTTCTCCTAGTAGACTCACATCTGTCGGTTTATTTCTTCTTCTTTTTTTTGTAAAAAAAAGCAAAGCTGTTGCAGATATCTTCATATAATTTCTTCTATTTGTGTTTTTAATTTTTTGCCAGTAATGTTTCACCTTATGACAAGGCCACCACATGTGGTAGTAAGTTCCCTTTTGGTGTTTACATTCCCAACATAGTGGTGAGATATTAGGAAACATCTTTGCCAATCTGACTGGTGGAACATGCCACCTATAAAACATTTTATATATGTTTTCTTTATAGTACAGAGTATATCTATAATCATGCAGAAAGTCTGCTTTAGTCTATCTATAATCACACAGAAAGTCTGCGTTAGTCTGGCAAGATTCTGTCTGTAGACGAATGATAAAGGAACTACTCAGAAATAATTCGGTCTGTTGTTCTTTGGCCTGACACATATTTTTTTCCCCCACATATGAATAGCACCCTTTCTAGGACACGCTTCCAAAAGGGCACTGTTAAAAGTTCCATGGCTCTTCTTTTTAATTTTGGAAATATATAGTTAGTCTATAATTAAAATGAGAAAAAAAATCTGATTCGGCAAAGTTATCTTTAGAAACAAATATTCTGCAAGAGTGCAGTTCAACTCCTGGAAGGAGGGAGGGGGAAAACTTCCGATCTTGCATCCTTGTTCCAATTTAACCGCTGAAACTTTCTACTGGTGTGAAATATTTATGCTTCCTACTCTCTCTCTCCCCCCAGAATGGTTTAAATCCTTTCCCGATGCACACATTTTAAATTAGTTGATGAGGTCCTTTCTTCCTGTTTTCTTTCTAATACAAATTGAATTCTTTCTCTTTTCTTTCTAATACAGATTGGTTCCTTCCTTCTTCTTTCCTTTCTAATACA
>WNWU01000047.1:9286492-9305767 GCA_012654045.1 Ptyas mucosa | reverse complement strand
AAAGGAAAGGAAAGGAAAGGAAAGGAAAGGAAAGGAAAGGAAAGGAAGGGAAGGGAAGGGAAAGGAAAGGAAAGGAAAATGGAAGGGAGGAAAAATGGGGGGAGGGAGGGAGGGAGGAAATAACAGCAAAGAATTTACAGTTTTGTGCCCTACCCTCTATCCCTACTCTCACAATAGCTAGGTAAGATAATTACAACAAAAGTAGACCTCTAGAAGAGATAATAGCAATAAGCAGGTCAAGAAAATAGCTGGAGTTATAGAATTAATGCTCAGTTTAATGTTAGGAGCGTTTTGATTGCAGGTGTTGATTGGTGGAATCTGAATGTGTCCTTTAATTGGTGCAAAATCAATAGGAGTTCGTAGAATATAAAGCCTGTCTTGAAATCAATGTTCTGCAGGCTTTAATTGTCCATTTAGACTTTAAGAGTCTACTGAAGCCTCCTGGGGAAACCTTGGCACTCTGGCCAATCTTTTCTTGAAGTTTCTTGGCAAAGGGACAATATAGGCTACGGTGCAAAAAAAACCACCCATTTGTGAGCAGGAAAAAAAAAGGCGGATGGAAAGATCCTCATTTTGCAACATTTTCTTTAATATGCATACCCAGGCATTCATTTAAACCCATCATAAGTGATCAAGGGCATTGTGTCAAACGTGCTCTCTACTACGAAATAAGAATGTACTGTACGTAAAGAAATAAATTGTACCAAAGAAAGGAATATTTATAGCTCAGGTTCAAACTGCGAGGCTCTTGGTACTCTGAGTTTGGGTATTTTCTTGCAGACGTTTCATTAACCAGCTAGGGACCATTATCAGGGCTAGGAGGGTGATGACGATGTTACCACCAAGAGCCTTGGTGGCACAGCAGACTAAAGTGCTGTTAAGTAGCACCAGCTGACTGCAATTACCGCAAGTTCGAATCTCACCAGGCTCAAGGTTGACTCAGCCTTGCATCCTTTCGAGGTGGGTAAAATGAGGACCCGGATTGTGGGGGCAATAAGCTGACTTTGTATAAATATACAAAAGTATGAAGGCTATTGCTTAACGCATTGTAAGCCGCCCTGAGTCTCCGGAGAAGGGTGGCATATAAATTGAACTAATAAATAAATAATAAATAAATACCTAGTTGGATAATGAAACATCCGCAAGAAAGCAAGCAAGCTCAGAGTATCCCACAGAAATAAATGAATTGAATCCTTTAGATGAGATGAGATTTCATCCTAATTATGTGTGTCGTTTTGAAGTCTTTCTTGACCCTGAACTATTCGGTCTTGGCACCTGCATCTGGCACAGTTGGGCAAGAGTTGAGTTCCTCCAACCTTGAGGTCTTAATACGGCAATTAATGGCATCCATTAAAAATTCTGGCTAGAATGTTAATGAAAACTGCTGAGCAAAGGGGCCACCACAGCCAGTAACCTCGTACAATGGGAAAATACATGATGGGGAAGAAGTTTAGTGTTTAGCAGGGAAACAGCAAGCCTAAAGCTGGGTTAATGCCATATGAAAAATAAAAAAGCTGTATTATTTTTTTTTTCACCAGTTCTCTCGTTTTAATGAAAGAAAATTCTCTCCGAAGGAAAGGAGAATATCAGGGAGATATTTTGGGGAGTGAATATGGTCTTGCACTTGTCTAGTAGCGAGAGGGGTGCAGTGGCTCAGTGGCTAAGACACTGAGCTTGTCAATCAGAAGGTTGGCAGTTCAGCAGTTCAAATCCCTAGTGCCGCATAACAGGGTGAGCTCCCGTGACTCGTCCCAGCTTCTGCCAACCTAGCAGTTTGAAAGCAAGTAAAAAATGCAAGTAGAAAAATAGGGACCCCCTTTGGTGGGAAGGGAACAGCGTTCCATGCGCCTTTGGCGTTTACTCACGCTGGCCACATGACCACGGGGACGTCTTTGGAGAGCGCTGGCTCGTTGGCTTTGAAATGGAGATTAGCGCCACCCCCTAGAGTCGGGAACGACTAGCACATATGTCCCGTTTCCCACCTCCTTGGCTTTCCATGCTTCTACTGAATTCCGTGGGAAGAACACAGAAAGAGAAATCAGTCCACGGGGTTTTTTTGGAGTGGGGAAATGGGAAGCAGGCAAGGATGCTTCAAAGAGATGGAAAGATACATTCCTGCTACCCCACCCCCCCAAACCACCCTTCTCTACTACCGTGATGGCGAACCTGTGGCACGCGTGCCAGAAGTGACACGCAGAGCCCTCTCTGCTGGCATGCGCACCATGCCAGATCTCTGCGGCATTTCTTTCGTGAGCTTCTGTTTCCCTGCAAATGATAAAACCGGAGCTCACGAAAGAAAAAGAACTTACCTCTTGCCGCGCTGCCCGTGTTGGAATGCCCCGTCTCCAGCCAGCCAGCTGGTCTCCAGGTCTCCATGCATGTGTACATCAGAGGTGGGTTTCAGCAGGTTTTGACCAGTTCTGGAGAACCGGTAGCAGAAATTTTGAGTAGTTCGGAGAACCGGTAGTAAAAATTCTGACTGGCCCCGCCCTCATCTATTCTCTGCCTCCTGAGTCCCAGCTGATCAGGAGGAAATGGGGATTTTGCAGTATCCTACCCCCGGAGTGGGGTGGGAATGGGGATTTTACAGTATCCTTCCACTGCCACGCCCACCAAGCCACGCCCACCAAGCTATGCCACACCTACCATCACTGCTCTTCTACCTCTAACCACCAAGCTCAGAAAATACTCACGTATCTTATATTTTAATATTGCATGTATTAACAGCTGCGAGGATTGTGTTCTGCGCAGCATTGGAAAAAACGAAGAAGTACCACTAGATGAAGAAATAATTAAGAAGATATCGGATTGTGCAGAAATGGACAGACTTCCCTTGAAGATTAAACAGAAAGAAGATACAGAATGCTACCAAACGTGGAATTTATTTTATCAATGGTTGGGGAAAAAAGGGGGTAAAGATTAGGAAGACAATTTGTATTGTTAAGCAGGCAAAATAACCCAGACAACACAATGTTTACTAAGCACTAATTGAATGCCTTAGTAGAAAATTAATAAAACTTTATTTAAAAAAGAAAATACTCAGGTATCTTGAGAATGAAACAGAAAAGCAGAAGGACCTTTCGCAAGAGAAGAAAACAGCCGAGATTTCTGCAGGAAGAACATTTCCACTCACCCTTAACTGTGGTTCAATCTCTGCTGTTTTCCTTTGCTACCAAAGGACAGGAGAATGAGGGTTGGTGATGTTTGAATAAAAGTGGAATCTGATGTCTCTCTAGAAATCCATTGCAGTGAATTTTTTTTTAAATAACAGGACTTGAATGCTTGTTCAGTGACTCATGCTTGTATCTGCCTTTGGTTTGTACTTGGTTTCTTGGATCCCATCCAGCTCTTTGAATTGACCAGTGTAGGCCATCTGGGATTATTCTTGAAAACTTGTTTGCATGAGTCTCTTTTTCTTAACGTTGTTGTTGTTAGTGGCGAAGTTGTGTCTGACCCATCGCAACCCCATGGACAATGTTCCTCCAGGCCTTCCTGTCCTCTACCATCCCCCGGAGACCATTTAAGCTCACGCCAACTGCTTCAGTGACTCCATCCAGCAACCTCATTCTCTGTCGTCCCCTTCTTCTTTTGCCCTCAATCGTTCCCAGCATTAGGCTCTTCTCCAATGAGTCCTTCCTTCTCATTAGTTGGCCAAAGTATTTGAGTTTCCTCTTCAGGATCTGGCCTTCTAAAGAGCAGTCAGGGTTGATCGCCTCTAGGACTGAGCGGTTGGATCACCTTGCAGTCCAAGGGACTCGCAGGAGTCTTCTCCAGCACCAGAGTTCAAAGGCCTCCATTCTTTGGTGCTCAGCCTTCCTTATGGTCCAACTTTCACAGCCATCCATTGCAACTGGGAAAACCTGGCCCCCAGGGCCTTGAGTTTGATACCCCTGACTTAGAGGAATGTTGTGCTTGATGGAAGGTAAACTTGACTTCTCAAGTTTAATAGCCCTTAAGAGACCTGTCTTCCATGAATATATCTAATCCCTTTTAAATTCATGCTAGTTAGTGGACATCACCATGCCAGTTGTAAGGGATATCCTAGGTTAAATTCTTTTCTATTTATTTTCTTCATCTATTCTACATCTCAGCTTGTTGAATGACAAGGGAAGAAGAGGGGAGAGAGAGAGAGACAGAGAGACAGACAGAGAGAGACACAGAGAGAGACAGAGACAGAGAGACAGACAGAGAGACAGACAGAGAGACAGAGACAGAGAGACAGAGAGACAGAGAGAGACACAGAGAGAGAGAGACAGAGAGACAGAGAAACAGGGAGACAGAGAGAGACAGAGAGAGAAACAAACAGAGAGACAGAGAGAGGCAGAGAGGCAGAGAGAGACAGAGAGATAGAGACAGAGAGAGAGAGAAAGAGAGAGAGAGAAACAGGGAGAGAGAGACAGACAGAGAGAAACAGGGAGAGAGAGAGACAAACAAACAAACAAAGAGAGAGACAGAGAGAGACAGAGAGAGACAGAGAGAGACAAACAGAGACAGAGAGAGAGACACACAGAGAGAGAGAGAGACAGAGACAGAGAGAGGAACAGGGGGAGAGAGAGAGACAGAGACAGAGAGACAGAGACAGAGAGAGAGAGAGAGAGTGAGAGAGAAAGAGAAAGAGAGAGAGAGAGAGAAAGAGACAGAGAGAAAGAGACAGAGACAGAGACAGAGACAGAGACAGAGACAGAGACAGAGACAGAGACAGAGAGAGGAACAGGGAGAGAGAGACAGAGACAGAGACAGAAACAGGGAGAGAGAGAGAGAGAGAGAGAGACAGAGACAGAGAGAGAGACAGACAGACAGACAGACCTTGGTTGTGTTCTCCTTTGGTGGCCCTTTCTTTCCCCAAGCTAAGGACTCCCAAACTTTCTTAGCAAGACTGAAAGAAATATAAATGTGTTTACCCCAGATATCCCAAATATGGCACACGCCAGATGAGTTACAACGGCAGCTCTCTCCACAGTTACTCTTTCACTGGCCTAGAGCTCTTCACATGCTGTTGGAAAGTGGCCTCTTTAAAAGTGTGCTCGGAGGCAATCCTGGGAAACCAATCTAAGAATCTTTGATGGAATTACAGAGATGATGCTGTTTAGAACACACACGTCTTTCATTCACAGGGCTTTCTAGGGTTCTTTGGAGAGCCAGCCCTTCAAGTAAAATACCGTATCAAACAACTCGTAGTATTTATTACTCCAGGGACGGCAGAGGTGTTGCGTTTCTCATAAAGCAATAATGCAAGTGAATATATAACAGCGGAGGCAATGGATTTTCTTCGGAGAGAAATGAAGGATACAGATTTCATCTCTGATTGGTACAGTTTGATTACTTTTTTTTAGAAAATTGCTCTCCTTTCCTCCCTTGGCTATACTTGGTCCTGTTGGACAAGGGTCCCCAAAAGAGGTGGGATTCACTTACCTTCCCTACTGGTTTGCAAATGTGAGCATGCACACCTCCTTTGCACATGCACAGAGCCTTTTGAGCATGCACAGTGTTCGCGCATTACATCCAGGTGGGTAGGCGGAGCTGTCCTTTTTCCTTTAGCTGCTCTTGTCTTCTGGCAGCTCTTCTCATGCGTGCACTAGGAACAGGCTCCTCCTGTTCCTCTGCCTCTTTGCTGTCAGCCTCTGGAGGCTCTGGAGTCCGTGCATCACTCCCCGATGGCCCTGGCCCCATCTCTGCCTCCGACGCAGAGCCCTCATCCGGGCCTTCCCCAGCCTCCAGGACTGGCCCCTGTTCTTCCTCAGCCTCCTCGCTGTCCGACTCCACTGCCAGCTTCACAGGCTGCTGACAGACCACAACAAGAACCAGCTGAATCTCACATCTCCAACCACGGATCTGTGGACCGGCACCGGGTCGCGGCATGGCAGAAACTGTGCCGCGCAAACAAGTGAAGCCCCATCTGCGGGACACAGGCAGTATTCAAAACCACACACCCCATAGTCCATGGAAAAACCTCTCTCCGTGGAACTAGTCCTTCGTGCCAATCCCAGGGGCCACTGCTGCTGGATACCCAGTCCTTGGCACACCATTGGTAACCTGCCTTAGGTGTATATTTGGATGGACCATATGCTTAGCAGTTGGAATATGTTGGCATGCATTGTGCCAGATGCAATATCGGGATTTTAAAAAATGAAACTCTTCCCTACAGATCGTTTCCTAGTCAATTATAATCAGAAATCGGAAGGGCAACCAAGATGATGAGGGGACTGGAGGCTAAAACATACGATGAATGGTTGCAGGAACTGGGCATGGCTAGTCTAGTGAAGAGAAGGACCAAGGGTGACAGGATAGCAGTCTTCCAATATTTGAGGGGGTGCCACAGAGAGGAAGGGGGTCAAGCTATTTTCCAAGGCACCTGAAGGCCAGACAAGGAAGAATGGATGGAAACTGAACAAGGAGAGATTCAACCTGGAAACAAGGAGGAATTTTTTGACAGCGAGAGTTGCCTTCGGAAGTTGTGGGAGCTTCATCACTGCAAGCTTTCAAGAATAGACTGGACTGCCATTTGTCTGAAATGGTGTAGGGTCTCCCTCTTGGGCGGCGGGTTGGACTAGATGACCTACAAGGTCCCTTCCAACCCTGTTAAATCTGTAAAATGAAGAGATCAAATGGAAAGCTCAAATCAAGGGGAAAGTGGCAGAAAGAATCTTGCTGGATCTGCCACAAGGGCTCAAACTAGACATCTAAGAGAAGATCATAAAAGGAGCTTAAAAGCAATAACTATTCTCCACCCGTCTCTCTGCAGAGAGTGATAATTTAGAGGTATGCACTTCATGGCTCCATAAAGCTATCATGGCAAATCTCCAGTAATGGATTTCTGTTCTGCCATGAATTTGTTTAAACTAGAGGTATTTTCCATTTCAACTAAGCTCAAACCACTGAGCATCTGTGGCTGGCATTGGCTGAGGAAGTAGTGTTGGGGAGTCTCCATTGGAGAAAAACTAGGCATCCCTTCCTGGATTAACCAGGTCCTTTAAGAGAGCAACATATCTCACATATGTTAATTTACTCATCTGTGCAGTCTAATATTTTTCTGATTACATGCTCTTCCAGTGGCAGTCCTTTCTCTTTCCAGTACTCTGCATATATTATTCTGGCAGCTGCAATAATATCCATAATTAGGTACCTCTTTTTTTCCCCATATGTCCTTTTTAATATTCCCAGGAGAAAGGTTTCAGGTGCCAAATCGATATTTTCCTCTGTTATTTCTTGTATCCATCTTCGAATCGTTTTCCAAAATTTCGTCGCTTTGGGGCATGTCCACCACATATGATAGAAGATACCATGAAGGTACCATGTGATAAACGAAAAAGAGAACTCGGAATATTACACGGTGTGGGAAATGTGGTATAAGTGGATGGAAGATAAAAATAAAAGGTAGAATAAGGGAGGGTGCAACTATTAATAACAATTAAGTAAAGCAGGGAACACCATGTATATAATTTGTATATATTCATGAACACCGTTAAACCGAAAACTGTTGAACTGTATTATCATGTAATTCAATAAAAATTATATTAAAAAAAAGAGAGAGAGAGAGAGAGCAACATATCTCTAGCTATCAGGAAATCTTGAACCCTACAACTCTGGATTTCTCAAACATTTGTGGTTTGGGGATCTGGTCAAAGATAACAGGAATATGTAGAAAAGGTTACTGTACAGGAAAATTCCCATACCTCAGAAGGGGTCTACAGCAGGGGTGAAATCCAGCAGGTTCTGGAGAACCGGTATCGGAAATTTTGAGTAGTTCAGAGAACTGGCAAATACCACCTCTGGCTGGCCCCAGAGTGGGGAGGGAATGGAGATTTTGCAATATCCTTCCCCCAGGAGTGGGGAGGGAATGGGGATTTTGCAGTGTCCTTCCTCTGCCACACCCACCAAGCCACGCCCACAGAACTGGTAGTAAAAAAATTGGATTTCACCACTGGTGTACAGGTAACAATAGATACATTGTGGTTCCAATTGTTGTTGTTGTTAGTTGCGAAGTTCTGTCCGACCCATTGTGACCCAATGCACAACGTTCCTCCAGATTTTCCTGTCCTCTACCATCCTCTGGAGACCATTTAAGCTCACACCGACTGCTTCAGTGACTTCATCCAGCCACCTTGTTCTCTGCCGTCCCCTTCTTCTTTTGCCCTCCATCGTTCCCAGCATTAGGCTCTTCTCCAGTGAGTCCTTCCTTCTCATTAGGTGGCCAAAGCATTTGAGTTTCATCTTCAGGATCTGGCTGTCAGATGTCCAGATCTGGCCTTCTAAAGAGCAGTCAAGGTTGATCTCTCTAGGAGTCTTCTCCAGGATCTCTCCAGGATCTCTCGCAGGAGTCTTCTCCAGCACTAGTGGTTCTCCAGTGGTTTCAATAAATGAGCTAATTCAAGACTCATTTCTGTCAGTCACCTCCAGTGTTAGTAGCAGCAGAGTAGTTTCTGCTTAAGATTATCCTATCTGATCTGGTCAAAGATAATAGGAACATGTAGAAAAGGTACTGTATAGGAAAATTCTCATACCTCAAAAGTGGCCTATAGCTAATGATAAACACATAATGAATGAATGAATCAATCAATCAATCAATTAATCAATCAATGAAAATTCAAAATTGGGCCTTCCTGTTTGTAGATCAGCCATTAAATCTGATAGCTTGTGTGTGTGTGTGTGTGTGTGTGTGTGTGTGTGTGCAAGAGAGAGGGGGGGAGGGAGAGAGAGAGAGAGAGAGAGAGAAAGAACTGCTGTAAGTCACCTCCAATCGGGGTGAAATCCAGCAGGTTCTGACAGGTTCTGGAGAACCGGTAGCGGAAATTTTGAGCAGTTTGGAGAACCGGTAAACACCACCTCTGGCTGGGTCCAGAGTGGGGAAGGGAATGTGGACTCGGCAATATCCTTCCCCCAGGAGTGGGGAGGGAATGGGGATTTTGCAGTATCCTTCCCCTAGAGTGGGCTGGAAATGGAGATTTTGCAGTATCCTTTCCCTGGAGTGGAGTGGGAATGGAGATTTTGCAGCACCCTTCCACGCCCGCCAAGCCACACCACACCACACCACGCCCGCCAAGCCACGCCCACAGAACCGGTAGTAAAAACAAATTGGATTTCACCACTGCCTCCAGTGTTAATAGCAGCAGAGTAGTTTCTGCTTAAGGTTATCCTATCTGGATGAATCAGCCTGAGAATAAAGAATCATTCTGGTGTTCGTTCTAACTCTGACTCTGGGTTTACATCTTCATAAAACGGAAGGCCAGACGTTCACGCTGCCAAGTTACATTCACAACGATCCTTTCGAAGCCAAACTATCATGCCATACTGGGCATTTTAATTATCTTCGTTCCTGACCATCTCTATTTGAAGTTAACACGGATTTTGCTCCCCCCCCTTCTTCGGTTTAGAGGAATCTTCTGATCAAATGACACTTTTGCCTTCCCGAATGGGTTTCACAGTGTGAATGACACTTAACGCTGATTCATCTGAATTACATGGTAGCCATAGCAACCACCCATTTATGAAGCCTGGAGGTTGAGACACACAGGTGTAGATAGAGAATTTGATTTCATTCCTGCTTTGGTTTTATTTATTTTATTTATTTATTTTAGATCTCTCCCCCCACCTTCCCACCCACCCACCCCTGCAAATGGGGGGCCAGACTAAAAGTCGACGCTGAATGACAGGTTCATTTTGTCATACCCTGTGGTGCCATGTTGCTGAGTGGGGTAATTAACAAGCATGCCCTGAATTCACAAATACCTACAATGGATTTGAGCTCGACTCGGAGATCAAGGAAAGGAAAGGAAGCTGATTGATCGGCGAAACGGAGAGCTCTGGTTCTGCACTATTTATTCCCTTTAAAGCCCTGGTGCTGGGAGTCTGCAGCAGTGGTGAGTTCCTCCTGGTTCGGCCCGGTTCGGCGGATCCGGTAGCAGTGACGATATGACATCACCGAACTGGTTCTCTTTGTTCGGGAGCTGGGCCCTCCTGCCCCCACCCCCATGTTATTCTTACCTTTTATTTGGCTCCACTCCCAATCTATTCGCTACCTCCCGTCACAGCTGATCAGCTAGAAGGAAAAAAACTGTTTAAACTCTTGCCGCGGGGCTTCAAAGGGCCGCCCTACAGCTGATCAGTGTTAAAAGGCAGTGTGGTGGTAGACCAGTGCGCTCCAAAAACAAATGGGTAGACCGGTACAGCTCTGCAAGCAGTTAAAAGCCTGGTAGACCAGTACCTCTGCTAAATCCTAAAGAATTGTCACATGACCATCAAACCACGCCCACAAAATAAGCCACGCCCACAGAATCGGTAGTAAAAAAATTTAGAACTCACCCCTAACATGCAGGCACCTGAGAAAGAAGAAAAGCTGCAAAATGAAAGAGAGTCGTCTGTCTAGGAAGAAGTCCACTCTGCCATCTGATTCCTTTGAATTGTAACCATGGATGGGGGAACCAGGAACCGAGAAAGAAAATGCAGGACACGATTCTGGCATTGTCCAGGCGCAAAGGAACAGGGCCATGAGTTAAGGTGCAATTCAGAAATACATACAGTATTGCTCAAGTCTATATACAAGAATCCAGTCAACTGAAGTTCAAATCTGAATCAGGGCCAGATAAGGGTCAATGGAATGCAAAGAGGGATGGACTTGAGCCACTTGTGGCAATGTAACAATTCTAAGCTGATGACACATTTTACTCCGCCCGTTGTTGTTGGTTTTTTTTATTTGATTTATATGCCGCCTTCTCCGAAGACTCAGGGCGGCTTACAATGCGTTAAGCAATAGCCTTCATACTTTTGTATATATTTATACAAAGTCAGCTTATTGCTCCCACAATCTGGGTCCTCATTTTACCTACCTTTGAAAGGATGGAAGGCTGAGTCAACCTTGAGCCTGGTGAGATTTGAACTTGCAGTAATTGCAGGCAGCTGATGTTAATAACAGTGCTTTAGTCTGCTGTGCCGCCAGGCTCTTTTGCTCTGTTCCAGCTCTGTTTGCTCTTCTCTATCTATAAGGTTTTCCTTACTGCATCCTAGGTTAATCCAGTGGTGGGATTCAGCCAGTTCACACCGGTTCAAGCGAACCGGGTGTTGAATTACCCATCCATCCCCACTATCAAAGTGGATCCTGGGCGCTGCGCTGTGCTGCAATGGAGAAATGGGCAACGGAGCGGCCGGCACGAGGGAAGAAGAAGGCAGCTTTCCCTCTTTCTTCTCCCTGCTCCTCCTCCTTCCCTCGTGCCAGCTGCTCCATTGCCCAATTCTCCATTGCAGCACACTGCAACGCCCAGGATCCACTTTGATAGCGGGGGTGGGGGGGAATAATTTAACAATCTGTTTACCCAGGGTTAGGTTGGCTGTCGCGGGAGGCTCGTCCTGCATGTGCTGGAGGACAGGGATGGGCCACGCTTCCCACAACAGCTAACCTGACCCTGGATGAACCGGTTATTAAATTATTTGTATCCCACCACTGAGGTAATCTCTTTTCCAGGATAAAGGTGACAGCTCTGTGTGATTGTTCCCAATTAGCACATCCTCTGTTACGATTCCAACATATTGGGTGATCTCAACCATTTGCCCAGTAGGCAGAAGTGCCTACGGCTTGCACAAGTACTATGAGAGATAGAAAAGAGCATGGCAGGCAGGTTCATGTATTTTCAGAGACCCTAACGCATCTCCACCTTGCCTAACAATTCAGCTTAATTGCTTCCAATTATAAGGCAGAAAGATGCAAAATGTTAATTGAAAGTTTTGAGGTGTGTTGGGTAGAATTTGTGCACTCGTCTGGTTAATAGGGAAAGCACTGCATTTTCTAGACCATTGATTTACCATCATTAAGGAACCAAAAACAGCGTTCCAATAAACCAGGGGCCAGGAATATATTTCTTCTGGCTCACATTCATTGCCTCTGCAGTCTGCCTGCAATCGCCTTTAGCGATGGAAGTGTTAAACGGAATTGCTTTCCATTTTTTATGATCTTTATCCCTCGCGTGGTCTTTGACCCCTTTTGTGACACCAGTACAGGGAAAGGTTAGAGTTTTTGTCTCCCAGTTCCCATCCAAATTAAATCAGTGCCTTTAATCATTTGCAGGAGGAAAAGGAGTAGGAAGAAGAAGAAAGGAGGAGGGAAAAGGGAGGAGGAGGAAGAGAAGAAGGAAAGAAGAGGGGGAGGAGGGAGGAGGAGGGAAGAGGAGGAAGAAGAAGAAGAAGGGAGGAGGGAAAAGGGAGGAGGAGAAGGAAGAAGAAAAAAGGAGGGAGGAAGAAGGAAAGAGGAGGAGGAGGAGGGAGGAGGGAGCAGAAAGAGGAGGAAGGCGAAGGAGAAGAAGGGAAGAGGAAGGAGGAAGGAGGAAAAAGGAGGAGGAAGAAGAAGGGAGGATGAAGGAAGGAGGGGGAGACAGGAGGAGAAGGAGAAAGAAGAAGGGAGGAGGGAGGAAGAAGGAAATAGGAGGAGGAAGGAGGAGAAGAAGATGAAGGGAGGAGGAGGGGGACAGGAGAAAGGAAGAGGAGAGAGGAAGAAGGAAATAGGAGGAGGAGGAAAGAGAAGATGAAGGGAGGAGGAGGAAGGAGAAGGAGAAGAAGATGATGATGAAGGGAGGAGGAGAGAGAAAGGAGAAAGGAGAAAGGAAGAGGAGAGAGGAAGAAGGAAATAGGAGGAGGAGAGGGGGCCCTCTCACAGATTGTTCTTTCTAAGCCCTATTAGCCCTAGCTCAGCTCTGATTAATGGCCTAGAGAGCATCTGTACTAATGATTGCAAAATCCCTTCCAGGGCAGAGCAGGCAAGAATTTAAGCATCTGCACTCATCTAAGGCCCTGTCACAAAATCCAATGACAATCTACTCTTGGAGTCCTGTAGCTATAAAACAAGCCTCTTCCGCTTGACAGTTGACTTCCTCGCGATGAGCGCGTTTGGTTGGTGTCACCGTTGCAACCCAGCGCAAAAGCCGAGGCAAGAGTGCCAAAACGGGTGGATTTAGGAGCTCAAAAGAGTAGATCGCATGACATTTTTTTTAGATGGATGGTTGGAATCGGTATGATTGATGGACCTTTTCTTCCGGAGAATAGCCTTAATGCTAGATGATCAATTCCTCGCATAGCTCAATTTTATTCAGTGGCCTTCAACGAGCTACAATATTTTAAATTTACTTTAGTATTAGCCTCCGTTCCATCTTAGGAGGCGTAGAAGGGTTTTTAGACTCTGGCTGAATAATAAATCTCAGCCCTCATAACTAAAAAAGACCACCGGCGAAAGGTTCTAGTTCACAAATGTCTAAAAAGGAACAGAATTTCTCTCTGTCCACCTACCCTTAGAAATAAAGATTACAACTCTGTGAGTAAGGTTCTCCTTCTCACTAGTGTGACTAGTCTAGAGAAAAGAAGGACCAAGGGAGACGTGATAGCAATATTCCAGTATTTGAGGGGCTGCCTCAAAGAAGAGGGGGTTAATTTATTTTCCAAAGTACCAGAGCCAGGGGTGAAATCCGGCAGGTTCTGATAGGTTCTGGAGAACTGGAAGTGGAAATTTTGAGTAGTTCGGAGAACTGGCAAATACCACCTCTGGCTGGCCCCTGTTGTGGCCCGTCAGTGGCCTGTGCAGATTTTAGCTGATTCTGACAGCGAGAAGGCTGGTGTGGTGCTGCACCAGCAGCCTGTGCAGCTGGCGCTTAAGTCGGACAATGAGGAGGCTGGAGAAGATGTGGTGCCAGAGGCGGGGATTCAGCCAGGGCCTTCAGAACCTCCAGAAGCTCCTTTAAGTGAAGAGGACGAAGAGGAGGAGCCTCTTCTTGATGCACGGGCACGCAGAGCTGCCAAAAGGCAGGAGTGGCTCCTCAGGAGGAGGTCTCCTCGAGAGTAAGGCTTGGGGCTAATTGGCCACTCCCTTAGCCTATTTAAGGAGGAACGCCGACTGAAGCAAATTATAGGGAACAACTTTAGTTCACTCTACTTCACGTCTGGATTCTCTGCAAATTGCTTCTGGGCTTTCTGCCAACCTTAGTAAGATTGTGATTACTTTATTTTTGGTTTCTTGTAGGCTGTTAAGAAAGTTTAAGAATTAAGCTTAAGAATGGTGGTCAAAATCGGCCATGACTCGCTTAAGAATGGCCTTGCCTAGTAAAGGAACTGGGCCTGGCTAGTCTAGTGAAGAGAAGGACCAGGGGAGCCATGATAGCAGTCTTCCAATATTTGAGGGGCTGCCACAGAGAGGAGAGGGTCAGGCTATTTTCCAAAGCACCTGAAGGCCAGATAAGGAATAATGGATGGAAACTGAACAAGGAGAGATTCAACCTAGAAATAAGAAGAAATGTTCTGAACAATCAACCCGTGGAACAGAAGTTGCCTTCGGAAGTTGTGGGAGCTTCATCACTGGAGGCTTTCAAGAAGAGATTGGACTGCCATTTGTCAGAACTGGTGTAGGGTCTCCTGCTTGGGTGTGGGGTTGATCTAGATGACCTACAAGATCCCTTCCAACAATCTAATCTAATATAATATAATATAATCTGTCCTGCTCTATGTTTCACTGCCTCAGGAGGCCAGGTTGAAAATAAAGGCAGTTATGCAAGGGTTACCACAATTCCTTTAGACGGCAGATTCCTCAGTGAATTCAAAAACTGTAGATTAGAGAAAGGAGTTAAAATCAAAAGACAAAACCAAAACCAAAATAAGTATCTCTGGAAGAAGTCAGTGGCAAACCACTTCAATATTGTTGCCAAGAAAACTCTGTCAGGAACATTCATGAAGTCATTTGTCAAGCTCAACGCAACTACCCTATTTATTTCTTCCCACATTCCCCGCCGGGAATTAAGAGTAGTTCTCAACTTATGACCGCATTTTGGAACAGAATAAGTCTCCAGTGTGTAAAAATATGTCTAGCAAATGTTGGAAATGTAACCAAAAAAACCCAACACCCAGGCACTTTTTATCATATAGGGTGGACTTGGGTTAAAGCAAAAATAAAAATAAAAAATTGGGCAAAGATCCACAGAAAAGACAACAGGAAAACACGTAGATTTTAAACCTGAACGGTTTTTATTAGGTATAACACCAGAAAAAAGACTTGATAGGCAAAATATATATTTAATATTGCATGTCTTAACAGCAGCGAGGCTTATATTCGCACAATATTGGAAAAACGAAGAAACACTGCGAGATGAAGAGATCATTAAGAAGATACTGGATTGCGCAGAAATGGGTAGACGGACATTGAAAATTAAATAGAAAGAAGATCCAGAATATTATCAGACGTGGAATTTATTTTGCCAGTGGGGGGGAAAAAGGGGTGGAGATGAAGAATGCAATCTGTATTGTTAAGCAAATTAAATACCCAGACAAGACAATGTTTATTATGCACTAATAAATGTAAACAATAGAAAATTATATATATATATATAGTCCCATTTCCATTTAAAAGGTGTGTAATGTCCCTTTTTTTATGCTTGTGTTCTGTTTTCCAATATTATTCTCGCAGCGGTGATAAACATCCATCTCTCCACCTACCCCACTATTAGCTTGATTTGAATTTTATTACTGTTTTACTTGATTTCATATATTATCTCCAGCGCCTCTTAACCCACAAGACTGTTCATAAATATATTAAATAAACAACAAATCAATAACTATTTTCCCTCCCTTTTTTTTTTTTTTTTGGTGGCAGGATAAAGCTTTGTATTTTTCCCAAGCAATGTATGTTGATTCTGGTTGTTGTTTATAATATGTTTAGGCTTTAATCCTTGTACACCCCCTAAAACCTCTGTATTGTGAGATTGGGTGACTATATAAATTGAATACATACATACATCTTAACCTGGTTTTAAAATATAGTTGTGTCTGCCCTAAAGAGGTTTTTTAAATGGTAGTGTTCTATTTTTCCTCAGGAATGCATGTGTGTGCATGTTTGTGTACATACATGTGTATATTCATGTATATCAAAACTGGGTTTGGATCAGCCAGTACTCTTGCTTATACTGTGGTCATTTAATTCAACCCTCGTGTATAAGCATTGAGCTGGGTTAATGTAATCTGTCCCATGTTGTACATTATTGCTATTGTGTGCTGTAAGTAGCACTGTATAATGTTTTAGACTGGGAGAAATGGTATAAATGGCTGGAGGAGAAAGAGGGGAAAAGGGGGGAGGGACAAAAGAAAACTAAACAATGGTTAAATTAGGTGGAGGAATAAGTGTTGTGGCCCGTCAGTGGCCTCTGCAGTTAGTAGCTGATTCCGACAGCGAGGAGGCTGGTGTGGTGCTGCGCCAGCAGCCTGGGCAGCTGGAGCTCAAGTCAGACAATGAGGAGGCTGGAGAAAATGTGGTGCCAGAGGCGGGGATTCAGCCAGGGCCTTCAGAACCTCCAGAAGCTTCCATAAGTGAAGAGGAAGAAGAAGAGGAGCCTCTTCTCAATGCATGAGCGCGCAGAACTGTTAAATGGCAGGAGTGGCTCCTCAGGAGGAGGACTCCTCGAGAGTAAGGCTTGGGGCTAATTGGTCACTCCCTTAGCCTATTTAAGGAAGGACAATGACTGAGGCAATTTGCAGGAAACAACTTCGTTCATATTCCTTCACGTCTTGATTCCAGAAACGTTTGATTCGGCTCTTGTTTCTCTCTTGTCAGTTTTCCTGCAAATTGCTTCTGGGCATTCTGCCAACCACAGTAAGATTACGGTTATCTGAAAGACTGTGCCTCAGAATTGAGTTAATTATTCTTTGGATTCTTGTCGGCTGTTAATGAAGTTAAATTAGCAGCCCTTGTTCAGAAAAGACTGGTTTAAACTGTACTTGTGTTCGAACAATTACTAAGAAAGCTCATTAGTAGTCCTTGATTAGTAAACTAAGGTTTGTACGGACTTTGTGTGTGCTGCGTTCTTTGCGGTCCGTAGCTGGGGCAGAACAATGTGGGAATAAATGGGAAGATATAAAAATTGTGGAAAGGAAATTAGGTACCTGTTTATGTTCAATGTAAATAAAATATTTAGATTAAGAGAATATATTATAACGGTATACATATGATATACTAGAAATATATGTATAAAAGATATATTAAGATAAGAAAGAAAATGTATAAATATGGATTGCCGATGCGAAGATGTTGAAAAGAAGATGTAAATATCTGTTTTTGTTTGTTTGTTTGTTTTAAAAAAACTGTTTAATAAAATTTTAAAAAAGAGAATACTGCATCTAGTTTTAGTCACCATATTATAAAAAAAATATTTTTGGTTTTTTTGGCCAAGCTTTTTTATTTTATTTTACATGTATACATCATTGCGTGCTCAGTGTGGCACCTGGGTATCCTAGATTTTGGTGCAAATAAGAATAATAGCATAATCTTGTCTGTTACATTCATCAAATTTATATAATTCTAATGTTAATACTAATACATATATTTGTATTAAGTTATAGTCTTTCCTTATTTAATTATTCAGTGTTTCAATATATTATTCTGGTGCCCATTGCCATATTGTCGACATATACATGATCATTCCATTATTCCATTTCTAATCTTCCCTCTGATTATTGCTTTTATCTCATTATATAAAAAATGTGTATATTAATAATCCCCCTCTCTCTAATTTCTATCTCCATTCTATAGAGAAGATGTGGAGACTTTAGAAAGAGTGCAGAGAAGAGCAATAAAGATGATTAGGGGGCTGGAAGCTAAAACATATGATGAAGGGTTGCAGGAATTGGGTAAACCCAGGAGTGAAATCCATCAGGTTCTGACAGGTTCTGACGAACTGGTAGCGGTAAATTTTGAGTAGTTCGGAGAACCGGCAAATACCACCTCTGGCTGGCCCCAGAGTGGGGTGGAAATGGAGATTTTGCAGTATCCTTCCTCTGCCACACCCACCAAGCCACACCATGCCCACCAAGCCATGCCCACAGAACTGGTAGTAAAAAAAAAATTGAATTTCACCATTGGGTATATCTAGATTAATGAAAACGAGACATAGCTCAATCCTGTCAGGGGTGACATGATAGCCATGTTCCAATATCTCAGGGGCTACCACAAAGAAGAGGGGGTCAACCGATTTTCCAAAGCACCAGAAGGCAAGACAAGAAACAGTGGGTGGAAACTAACCAAGGAGAAAAGCAGCCTAGAACTAAGGAAAAATTTTTTCACAGTGAGAACAATCAAGCAATGGAACGCCTTGCCTTCAGAAGTTGTGGGTGCTCCATCACTAGATACTTTTTTTAAAAAAAAGACTGGACAGTTACTGACAGTCGCTTGAGCAGGGGGTTGGAGTAGAAGACCTCCAAGGCAGTGGTGGAATTCAATTTTTTTTACTACTTTTTTCTGTGGGCGTGGCTTGGTGGGCGTACTTTGGCTTGGTGGGCATGGCAGGGGAAGGATACTGCAAAATCCCCATTCCCTCCCCACTCCTGGGGGAAGGATATTGCAAAATCTCCATTCCTACCCCACTCCAGGGGAAGGATACTGCAAAATCCCCATTCCTTCCCCACTCCTGGGGGAAGGCTATTGCAAAATCTCCATTCCCACCCCACTCTGGGGCCAGCCAGAGGTGGTGGTATTTGCCGGTTCTCCGAACTACTCAAAATGTCCACTACCGGTTCGTCAGAATTTGCTGAATAGCACCCCTGTTCCAAGGTTCCTTCCAACTCTGTTATTCTGTTAAGTTGCCTCCTCCGGCCAACACAAAATGCCCAACATTATCCTGAACAGAGGAGCCATGCTTCTGACAGGCAGCCAGCAGATGGGCTGGGATAATACACAAAAGCCCATTTTATAAACACCACTTGAAAAATCATAGGCAGCATAATTGACTTTTCTGCAGCTTGGATAATGTAGGTCACTGCTTCAACGTAACAGGAAAATTAATGTATGTCACAATGAAAGGCAGAAGGGAACTAATTACCCAATAGTAATTGAACAATCATCAGATAACAAGTGTAATAATAAGCATTGCTTTGGTGGATAGGAAAAAAATGTAGGGGGGGAGGGGAAAGTAGTTATTTAAATGCACTCTGGCACTTGTTGTTTTCAATATAGGCTTTTCGTCAATCTGGCATAGACGGTCCGTCTGGAACACTTCTGGTGATTGCCTGCACACATAGCAACTTCCCAGCAAGGAGGTGAGTGAGTGGATAAAGGCTGTTGACTGGTTAACAGGCTAAAAACATGGTACAGGTAGTCCTCACTTCAACAAGCATTTCTTTAGTGACCATTCAGACATAGGAAGACATATAAATGATTCAGAAGGGGGTTGGACTAGATATCCTACAACGTCCCTTCCAATTCTATTCTATTCTATTCTATTCTAGTCTAGTCTAGTCTAGTCTAGTCTAGTCTAGTCTAGTCTAGTC
>WNWU01000047.1:9211286-9224749 GCA_012654045.1 Ptyas mucosa | reverse complement strand
AGGGAGTTCTAGTCCTGTCTTTAGGCATGAAAGCTGACTGGATGGCTTTGGGCCAATCACCAGGAGACAGGGAGTTCTAGTCCTGCTTTTAGGCATGAAAGCCAGCTGGGTGACCTTGGGAAGTCCACCACACAGGGTTGTTGTTGTGGTGAAAACAGGAGGAGGGAGGAGTATTAGGTCTGTTCCCTGCCTTGAGTTATTGATTAAAATAACAAAGGCAGGATAAACAAACAAACACATGTCTTGCTAAATCAGCAATTCATGGCCGTTCTCCCATGTGCCAGCTTGCTTCTAGGCCACATCATTAGGAGCAGGCCAAGCATGGTTGGCTGGCTGGCACCAATTAAACTTTGTTGGCCATGAGAAATCAAATTTTCATCATCTCTCCAAGGATAATATGGCATTGTATTCCCACCCACCTGTTTTTACTCTCCTTGAAACAGCTTCCCTATTTATTTCATGTGTTGTTGTTGTTAGTTGCAAAGTCGTGTCCGACCCATCGCAACCCCATGGACAACGTTCCTCCAGGCCTTCCTGTCCTTTACCATCCTCTGGAGACCATTTAAGATCACGCCAACTGCTTCAGTGACTCCATCCAGCTCTCTGTCGTCCGCTTCTTCTTTTGCCCTCAATCGTTCCCAGCATTAGGCTCTTCTCCAGTGAGTCCTTCCTTCTCATTAGATGGCCAAAGCATTTGAGTTTCATCTTCAGGATCTGGCCTTCTAAAGAGCCGTCAGGGTTGATCTCCTCTAGGACTGACCGGTTGGATCGCCTTGCAGTCCAAGGGACTCGCAGGAGTCTTCTCCAGCACCAGAGTTCAAAGGCCTCCATTCTTTGGCGCTCAGCCTTCCTTATGGTCCAACTTTCACAGCCACCCATTGCAACTGAGAATGTTTCATGTAGTCTAGCACATTTCAAGCAGTTTGTGAACGAAAATTGCAATAGAAGAATCCCTTCAGGCTTCCAAGTACTCTCGACATTCATGTTGAATATTTCAAGTTTCTTGTTTTGTAAGTTAGCAACTATTTGAGTTTTCAAATGGATTTGGTGATAAGGAAAACATTTCTGACCAGCTGTCATTATTATTCTTTCACTGGGAAGGTGGTTATTTCTGTTGATTGCCATCATTTCTTCACTTGATTCATTTTTCTTTTCTTCTTTTTCCCAAATTAGCCAATAGATCAGTCCAACCAATTAAGGATCATACAGAGAAGGAGCAGAGTTCTTCGCTCTCTTTCCCTTCTTAGTTGAAAACAAATTATTAGATGTATAATGATGTCGAAATCATGCTATGAAACAGATACCAGTTTCAGGCCACTTTTTCCGACTTTGCTTCTCAGTCAGATTTTATTGCAAGTTGGCAACACTGGGGGCCAATTCAAACTGCAAACAAATATGGGCAAACAAATGACTTTTATTTGTTTATATCCCACCTTTATTATTTTTACAAATAATTCAAAGCGGCGAATGTATCCAATAAACCTTCTTCTGCCCCCTGTGTGTTGGGTTTTGCTGAGACTGGCCTCTGCCCGCATGCCCGCCCCCCCAGTCTCAAACTACTGGATGGTTCTTCTTAGCTGGCTGCAGTGGAGATCTTGCAGCCGTCCCTTGCCGAGGCTCAGTCGCTCACGGTGACGCTCCATGTGGTCTCCGGGTCAGCAGCTGCTTCTCTCCACTGCTACTCTTGCTGGGAAAGAGAGCATCTCTTGTGCAGTTTAGCAGCTGTGAACTGCCGCTTTCCTCTAAGTCCCATCCAGAAAATGCGCAGCACAGAGAAGCAGCAGCCATGTTGAATGCTGTTTCTTTGTGCCACAGCGCTTTCCGGATGGGACTTAGAGGAAAGCGGCGGCTCACAGCTGCTAAATTGCACAAGAGACGCTCTCTCTCCCAGCAAGAGCAGCAGTGGAGAGAAGCAGCCGCTGCCCCTGAGAGCAGAGATGGAGCAGAGCACACCCCAAAAGGCTGCTCGGTTGATCCTCGCCACGTGGCAGAAGCCACGCATTCATGGAAGCCATGCACCCGTGCATGCACAGAAGCCATGTGCACACATGCATGGAAGCCATGTGCATACATGCACGGAAGCCGTACACGTATGTGCATGGAAGGCATGCACGCATGTATGCACACTCGCTTTTTCCGCGAACCAGTTGTTAAATGGGTTGAATCCCACCACTGCTGAAAGTCACACATATGACTTTAATAACTAAGGAAGAACTAGAACTCACCAACTCCTGGTGATTGGCCTGAAGTCACCTAGACAGTTTTCCTGTCGAAGGCAGGACTAGAACTCACAAAGTCACCCAGCGAGCTTTCATGCTTAATAGGGGACTAAAACGTATAGCTTCCTGGTTTCTAGGCCAGCATCTTACCCACTACTCCAGTCTGGCTCTGACGAAACCATTTTTATCACAAAACCTGATAAAATGTGACTGGTAGTAAGATCACTGGAAATCTATCCAGACTGTGTTTAAAAATATCTATCCCAAATTAAAGTCTTGAAGCTCGTGCATTTTTTTAACCACTAAAATTAGACATGGCTCCAATGGGCTTAACTCTGACTGACTTATGCTCCCCGTTCCATTAATATCTATTAATAAACTATCACAAACCAATGCAAAGTCATAACATACATGGAATTAATCGGACAAAAATTAAACTCAGCCATTGTGGGCGTTTAATTTGAAATATGCATAGCTTTTGTTCTTCCAGCACCAAATCTCCTTGCAATAAAATTTCAGATTAACCCTAATGGGATAAGCACATTCATTTTAGAATGAGTAAATACAGTTTTAGAATGTGGGAGGCTGATTTAGACATGCATTATTACTATTAGCTTCCACGGAAGTGGGAAAGGGCATTGATGTTAGAAGGAAATTTGCAGGATTAGCCTGCCTCGTTTGTTTTTCCCTTTGAAGTGAGATGAAAGCAAAGCAATGACTAGGACATAGTTCTTGATTTGGAACTTAAAAAGGAGAAATGCAAAATTCACAGTGCCATCCTCCAATTTTGCCAGGAGCTCCCTAAGCAAATAGGACTGCCTTGGATACAGAGAAGTCTATTTGATTTGAATATTCAAATTCTGGGGCAGGGGAAGATGGGGAGAATAGCTCAAATTGTTGTAAGCAAATCAAGTTCAGGCTAAGCTCAGACCACAGGGCATCCCAGAAACAGCTGTCAACACTGCCAGATTCAAAGCTCATTTAGACCAAAGCCAATTGCATGAAGATCAACCCAATTTGGAACCTATTTGAGCTGTGGGTTTGGGTTTAGAAGGATTCTGAATGACCTCACTTGTCCTTCCTTATTTCTTATTTCTTATTTATATTTATATACTTATTTTTTATTTACATTTGTGTTTCCTTATGGTCCTTCTAATATTTGAGGGGCTGCCAGAGAGAAGGGGAGGTTCCAACCTGTTGAGTATTGAATGACCATTCAAATGGACCAATTAGAATTAAGTAAAAGAAGCGGGAGATTTGGAGGAACGTCCATGGCTGAAGCCATGAACAGCTCCCTTTAAAAGGAGCTGCCGAGGCTAGGCAATGCTATTACTGTACTGGAGCTAATAAAGAGCTGTTACTGAAGTCAGTGTCCGTGTCCTTCCTGTGCCCACTATATTGCACTGGCGACGAAGGTGGGATCTCAGGAGGACAAGTGGACATTAAATCACTAAAGCTCCTCAAAGCAATCCCCGGCCATCGGAAACCATGGCCAGAAGATGTCTTCGATCATGCCACCCGCACCGTTCAACCCGGCTGGAGAAGACTGGGAATCGTACATGGAGAGATTCCACATGTTCCTCGAAGCAAACGACTTGCTGAGCTTATCAGAACAGAGGAAGAGGGCACTCTTCCTCACACACTGCGGAGCCGCCGTTTTTAAGATGGCAAAAGCGCTAGCATCACCAGCAGAGCTGAGAACGATAACCTGGCCGACCCTGCAGAACATCCTGAGAGCCCACTACACACCCCAAGCTTCATCCCTGGAAAGAAGACACGAATTCTACCGGAGGGACCAGAAGGAGGGAGAATCGATAAGCGAGTTCATGGCAGCATTGCGTGATAAAAGGAGCTGCCGAGGCTAGGCAATACCATTGCTGTACTGGAGCTAATAAAGAGCTGTTGCTGAAGTCACTGTCTGTGTCCTTCCTGTGCCCACTATATTGCACAACCTATTCTCAAAAGCACCTGAAGGCAGGACAAGAAATAACGGGTGGAAGATCATTAAGCAGAGATCCAGCCTAGACCTAAGGAGAAATGTCCTGAAATTAGAATAATTTAATCAGTAGAGCAGCTTGCTTACAAAAGTTATGGATGCTCTATCACTGGAGGTTTTTAAGAAGGGATTAGATAGTCATTTGTCCAGAATGGTATTGTTGGAAGAAATCTCCTTCTGAGTTCAGCTCCAAGTGGGAAAAAGACGCTGGAAACATGGAGACTGCTTGGAAAGATGGTTTAATGGTGGACAGGATCACATGGTTTGAGTTCCTGAATAGAAAAGGGCTGAGATGCTGAGCGTGCCTTGGTTTTATGCCCTCTCTGAGCTTTGAACTTCCTGGGGCACAGGAAGAGTATCCTGATTGGTTGTCAGACTCCCAGGGGGTGGGGGTCTTAGCTAGCCTTGCTGGCTGATGTAATCTTCCCAGGTGCCATGTGGTGAGTTTCTGTTGCTAGGTGGGTCCTATTGTGTTGCAGATGATGGTCCATTGACAAAGGTTGGGGGAATGAGTGAGCTTGGCTGAGGCCTTAATGGCCCATTGACAAAAGTGGGGGGAAGTAGGAAGCTGCTTTGTCTTTAAAACATGTTTCTCCATTTTTCATGCAGGGAAATATATTCTGCTTTTCCAATATTTCCCAAAATATTTCATTCTTCTAGGAGAAGGGTGAGTGCTAATTTCCTACACTATAGAATCTTCTCCTTGAACAGGAGGTTGGACTACAAGATCTCCAAGATCCCTTCCAACTCTGTTGTTCCATTATCTCTCCAAGGGTTGTACAATCACTATTTCCTATGATTTGTTAGTTCAATATCCTGCCTTTTCCAGGACCTCAAACTGTTGTACAGAAGATTCATCCTTCTCCTTTAACAAATACAACAAGGAGCGTTACGATGTGATTGTGTGACTGGCCCCCAAAACACCCAGTGACTTTTCACAGCTAGGGTGGATGAGAATTTGAACCTTCCTAGTCTTAACCTTCTACTCCAACCACTGCACCACGTTGCCCAGTTGTAAGCAAGCCGGTATCTCACTTTCCTCTGATCACAAAATAAAATTGTCAAATTATTCCATGCACGGTGGAAAATCATCATCACGGGATGATACTTGAATAGCTTAGTACTCGTCTCCAGCTTGGTTTTAGAAAAGAAATGCTATTATCTAACCTTTATTGTATCATGAATGACCTGATTTTTTTAAAAAAAAAAGTTAGAGGGATTTGTATTCTCATGCCAACTTTTGAAGTGGTAGCATGGAGCTGCAGAGGAGATAGGGCTGATAGGATTTACTTCTGACATTTGGGATAGAGGAGAATAATACGGTAAAAAGCTTGCAAGTGAGCACAGCAATAAGTCTTAGCCTTCCAGACACTCAAATCCATATTCGGTCACAGCAGAAACTTCTGAAAATTAACACAGCTTGGTAGAATCCTTTATTGCAATAAAGGATTCCTATATCTGTAAATAGGAGTTATATTAAGACAGAAGATCTGCCTTTGGCAGAGCACAAGAGCTGAAAGACAGAGAAAGCAAGAGAAAGAGCTGGCCAGATCTAAATATTTTTACTCCTGCCCTTTTGAGTTGGTGGGCTCTTGGCTCTTCTTTTACTAGTCTTGGGCGTCAAAGACATCCATTCCTTACTTACATAACAGTTCTGGACAGAGAAAAAAGAAAAATCTCTTTTAAAAAAAAAGAAGTCTTGTTGATGGATGTTCAAATAATACACCATAAAGATTCAAAGGGTATCTAGAAGGGAATGTAGAGTAGGCACAAAAATATCAAAAAGAGCTACAAAATTCAAAGAGAGAGAGATAAAAAGTCAATAAATGATGGAATTTGAAAAAGATTATGAAAAAGAGATTCGGCGGATCCCGGACCTTCGTGCTTTCCGCCGTGAGTTAAAAACTTTTTTATTTCATCAAGCGGGCCTGGCATAGTATCTCCCCTTTTTATAAGAAAATTTTAAATTGTATAATCCAAATTTTTAGATCTGGGATTTATATATTTTTTTTAAAAAAAAATGGGTTTGAATTGTTGGGCAATTGTTTAATTTGGTTTTAATTCGGTTTTAAATTTTGTATTTATGTTTTTTAACTCTGCCTGTTCACCGCCCTGAGTCCCCTCGGGGAGAAGGGCGGTATATAAATCAAATAAACATAAACATAAACATAAACATAATGAGAAAATATATTAATAAAATGGGAAAATACAAATAGGAAAAATAGTATATATATTAATAGATAATACAATTTATAACTAAAAATAAATTAAGATAAGTAGATGGAAATTTAGGATTAGGTAATTTAATTGTACTATCAACATTAATAGTGTGTTGAAGTATATTGTGAATTTAAAATATTAAGGATTAGAAATTGCGGGGATTTTGAGATACACTCCTGGGATTGAATACATATTGTTAATATTTGGCGTCAGTAATCCTACACATTTGGAATATTGAAGTTATGGTGGAATAATGAGTAATTCTTAAAATATTAAATAATAGTAATTTAGTAGGGGAAAACAAATACATGGCACAAAGAAATGTTATCTATGTTTAAATGAATTAATGGGAAAAATGATAAAGGATTATGAAGAGAAAATAGTTTTGCTGAAGTTAGAAGATTAGGATTATACAAATTTATTTGTATATTTATTGTTAGTGTTTAAAAAACTTTTTAAAATAATTTTTTAAGTTTTTTAAACAAACATACAAACAAACAAACAATACATTTTTTCTGAATAGAGTATTGACTGAGTCAAAATTTATACAGCTTATAACATAAGTGTATTTTAAATTCCCATCCTCTTAAATTTTTTTCCCAAATATAATTTATTTATTTCAATTTCTGCCACAATATTCTTTTTCCTACTTTTTTATTTTTCATCTCCGCTTAATATTTAATATATAATTAGTATTGCCATCCGCCCTAACCTCCAATCATAATCTTATTTCACTTCAATTTGTTTTCTCTTATTTCCTTTTTTCCATTGAAACCCTTTAATTTAAACATAGTCATTTCCATCCTTAATTTCTATTTTTTTTCTTTGTTATAGCTTGATGTTGTATCTTTTTATTCTTGATGAATGTATTTTATTTTCCTTATGTACACTTAGAGCATATACACCAAAGACAAATTTCTCGTGAGGCCAATCACGCTTGGCCAATAAAGAATTATATCCTATTCTATCCTATCCTATCCTGTCCTGTCCTGTCCTGTCCTGTCCTGTCCTGTCCTGTCCTGTCCTGTCCTGTCCTGTCTTGTCCTGTCCTGTCCTGTCCTGTCCTGTCCTGTCCTGTCCTGTCCTATCCTATCCTATCCTATCCTATCCTAAAGCAAATTCTTTATTATTATTATTTTTATTTATTTATTTTTTATTTGATTTATATGCCGCCCTTCTCCGGAGACTCAGGGCGGCTTACAATGCACTAAGCAATAGCCTTCATACTTTTGTATATATTTATACAAAGTCAGCTTATTGCCCCCACAAACTGGGTCCTCAATTTACCTACCTTAGAAAGGATGGAAGGCTGAGTCAACCTTGAGCCTTGGTGAGATTCGAACCTGCAATAATTGCAGGCAGCTGGATGTTAATAACAGGGCTTTAGACCACTGTACTATCCAAGGCTGCTATTATTATTATTATTATTATTATTATTATTATTATTAATAATATTATTATTATTATTATTTAATTAATTAAATTTATATACCGCCCTACTCCCGAGGGACTCAGGGCGGTGAACAGCCAAAATAAAATACATGTAATACAAATATTAAAAACATTTGGCCCCTTTGTCTCTCCATATTACCCTTCTACCTCCCTGGCTCTTCCTCCTTTTTTTCTTCTCAGATGTTCTTCCAACTCCTAAAGCCTTGAGCACTAAAAATTGTTCTTTTAACCGTTGAGACTTGAGCAAACTGCAGCAGAGAATTGAGGTGAGGTGGTCCATAAACAGTGGCCTCTGGATTTTCTCTTCCTTCTCCCCCTTTCGCTTTCTAGGCAAGATAGAATATCCATTCCTGCAAAATAACACGGTGTCGCAGTTCAACAGAGGCTGCAGCAGTTCAAACGTTTCTCCTTCCTTGCTGGGAAAAAAAGCAAATCATCCAGTGTGTTGAGTCATGCATTGCGCACGCATGAGCTTGCAATTCAGGACATTAGAAAGATGCTCCAACAGTGAAGGCATCTGTTCAACCCTTCATTCCCTATTCCCAGCAGAAATTGGGGCAAAGCAAAGATGTTGCTTCTGTAGAAAGTTGTCACCCACCCCTCTCCTAGAAGAATGAAATGTTTTAGGAAATATTCAAAAGGCAGAATATTATATTTCCCTAAAGGAGGAATTGTGAAACATGCTCTTGGAGACAGAAAGCAGCCCCCACCTCCCTTAACAGCCCTCAGCAGATGTCAGCACTTAAGAGATAAAGAGCTTATTGAAAGAAACCAAGTATACAAAGGTAGGATTAGCCCTTAGCCGCAATAGGAATTGCCTAACGTCCCTTCGTTGCATCAGCAGTCCAAACTTCAACCAAACGTAGCTCAGACAAACATGACCGCTTCATGACCCCATGGAAGTCTGACAATAGCCAATAGAATACGTGTCCTTGCACAGGAACAGGAAGCTCAAGTGCAAAGCCCAAGAGAAGGTATAAAAACCCCTCACTCTCAACTCCATGTGGTCAGCTGCACCAGAACCCATGTGGTTCTGTTCATCATTAAACCATCTTTCCAATCAGCCTCCATGTTTCCAGTGTCTTTCTCCCGGCTTGCAACTGAACCAGATGGATATTTCTTCCAACACTTCCATTTTGTATTTTAGGGATCTAACAATCAAAACTGGAGACTCTACTTAGTGAGTGTGGTTCATTGTCTGAAAAGGTAACTCAATATTCATAACAAGAAGCTGGTTTCCATCAACACATCTTGTGGCATTGCTGTAAAGGAATTAGATCAGGATAGACAACCTACAACTCTTGGTCCAACTTCTTTGAGCTACCAGCCTACTTTGCTTGAAAACATCTGAAAACTCTGGAAATTGAACAGAGAAATAGAATAATGGATGGAAGGAGGGAGGGAGGGATAGAAGGATGGAGAGAGGAATGGAGGAAGGATGGAGGGAGGCATGAATTGATGATGAATAGATAGATAACAAAGCTCAGGATATATATTTACTCCTTCGCCTGCAACAAGGTGGAACTCAAAAGATGTTTGTCTTCTTTTTTTCTAAGCAATTTGTCCTCTGTTCTTTTTCTCCTTGTTGATGATCCACCACTCACTGTCCCCAGGATGAACTTTTAAATTCTGAGCTTTTTCAAGCAGTTTCCTAGGTTGAGATGCTGAGCTGTGCCAAAATTCAGGTCTCGAATTTGTTTTCATTCACCTCTGATCCTGGCATTCCGCTGGCCCCCTTATTGTGCACTGCACTTAATAGCTTTTAGGAACATTATTGTTGTCAAGAACTTTCTTGACGCACCACAATGCTACCACCGCGGCGGTATTGCAAATGCATTCTCCAGCACACCCCTTTGCCCCAATGTTAATCCTCTCTCAAGGTAGCATAAAGTCAGCTTTGGCTTCGAGGAGTGATCCAATAAATATGAAAACTGCTCCCACCGGACCCAAATATTCGCTAGACAAGCAGAAAGAAAGACTCAATAATATAGCATGTAAGCTTCCCGATTTTATTAGCTCTGCTTCCTTTCTCTCCCCTCTGTAAAGCATTGCTGTACACTTATATTAATCTTTACTCCAAAGCAAATTAAACTGAGGGAACAGTTGTCAGAGCAATATTAAGAACTGCCATTAATTAAGCCTCCTTTTGTATCAATTTGCAAAGGAGAAAAAAAATAACACTCCTTTGTTTGTTTCTCTCGTTTTTTCCCACTATTCCTCATTTTCCTGCCTATAGTGAAATGCTGCTAAATTCCCCAAAATGAGTATGTCCTGAAGTAGGGGTGAAATGTAAAATCTGTTACTACCGGTTCTGTGGGGGGTGGCTTGGGGGTGGGGGTGGGGGTAATGTGACTGGGTGGGCGTGGCCAATTTTGTTTAAAAAAAAAACTTTTCAAAGCATTTTTTCTAATGCTTTGAAAAGCCTCTGCCGATCAGGAAACTCAGCTGGGATCGTCAGAGACTTTTCAAAGCATTTTTTTAACCACCTCTTCGGCCAAGAGGTTGCAGAAAAAAATGCTTTGAAAAGCCTCTGAGGATCCCAGCTGAGCTGCTCGATCATCAGAGGCTTTTTTTCCCTACTTTTAAAAGCATTTTTTCATCGGAAGAGGTTGTAGAAAAAATACTTTTCAAAGTAAAAAAAAAAAGCCTCTGATGATTGTGCAGCTCAGCTGGGCATGGGGGGAGCTCAGGGATTTTTGCTACCGGTTCTCCGAACCACCCGCCGCCATCGCTACCGGATCGGGTGATCCGGTCCGAACCGGGAGCATTTCACCCCTGTCCTGAAGGCTGGAAGGGGGGGAGACTGGCTGAAGCTCCACTTGGTTTTTATGTGTGTCCTATGCAGCAAGTCATCTTGTCTGAATTTATCCAGGAAGTTGAAATTGCCTATTTGTGAAGGGCGGACTGACTTAGCAAAGGCAGGCCCCTCGACTTACAATGGATTGTTTAGTAAATGTTCAAAGTTACAATCAACCTGAGAAAGGGGACTTTTACGGATCTGGATATGATGTTCCAATGGGGTGTTTGTGTGTGTGCGTGTGTTCTACCCCAGCTCTGGATTCCCAAGGATTGTGACACAACCAACAGTCCTTATCAAAGTCATAACATACCAAGAATAAACAAAGTCCAGCAAAGGTTGGCAACCAGCCCAGAAAACAAGATACGATAAGACACTCACTCTCCAAAATGCTCTGTAATAATTACACGTTGTTTCCAGCAAGAAATTACTAACTGCGTGCAACTTAAATAGGCTAAGGGAGTGGCCAATTATCCTCAAACCTTACTCTCGAGGAGACCTTCTCCTCCTGAGTAACCACTCCTGCCTTTTGGCAGCCCTGCATGCTCGAGCATTGAGGAGAGGCTCCTCCACTTCACTCTCTTCACTTGAGAGGTTCTGAAGGCCCAGGCTGAGTCTCTGCCTCTGGCACCACATCCTCTTCAGCCTCCTCGCTGTCCAACGCAAACACCAGCTATGCAGGCTGCTAGCATGACACACCAACCTCCTCCTCATCGGGATCAGCCACGATCCACACAGGCCGCTGGCGGGCCACAACAGCGTGTGTCTCTCTCTCTTTCTCTCTCTGTCTTTCTATCTCTATCTCTCACTCACACAGAGACACACAGAGTCTCTTGACTGCAATTCAGGCACTCAGTAACATTTATGACCACTTGCAGCATTCCACAGTCATGTGACTATGTGTTATGAGGGTTTTGCTGAAAAGCATCCGTTACTTCTGGTTTTTGGTAAAATTGTGCCCATAGTGAACTATTGGTTCACTGAATGGTTGCTGATTCATTTAACAATCAGTGTTATTTATTTAATGACTACTATTTTTTAAAAAAGAATCTTTAAAAAGCGGGTTGATTACATGACCGACCTGTTCTATGATTTATGATTTATGACTGTAATGGGCAGACTCTGTCATGGTTGTAACTCAAGGATTATCTGTACTTTAGAAAAAGCACCACAGTTCTCTACTGATGTTCCTTAGAGGAGAGGAGAGGAGAGGAGAGGAGGGGAGGGGAGGGGAGGGGAGGGGAGGGGAGAAGAGAAGAGAAGAGAAGAGAAGAGAAGAGAAGAGAAGCGAAGAGAAGAGAAGAGAAGCTGCAGGAGGGGAGAGGAGAGGAGAGGAGAGGAGAGGAGAGGAGAGGAGAGGAGAGGAGAGGAGCTGGAAGAGACCTTGGAGGTCTTCTAGACCAGCCATTGAGTTGAGTGATGGGATTCTCTCTCACACATACCCCTCTGGGCTAGTTCACCATTAATTAATAGCACCACAGTCCTTCTGTGAACTTTTTTCCATAATTCTTTTCTCTTCTGAAACAATTTCTAAAGTACATTAATCACTTGGTTAATTTTTTTTAAGGCAGAAGAATTTCTCTGCTTCTGAATATCTTAATATGTGAGATCTTCATCCTGTTTGGTCCTATCATTCTTGCCTACATGGGAACTAGAGCACACCTGTGGGAGAATCTAACCCAATTCACATCTAATCTTGGAAGTGAGGTTCTGTAGGAGAAGGAGTGGAGTTGGAGTCAAATGAGCCTAGTATCCCTATGTAGCCACAATTGAACTAAATCCAACCTCCCTTGATTTCCATTGACCTTTATCGAACTTCAGGCAGGTACTTACCATTAGTTGAGAATATTCCTATGCACAGGCATGAGTAGCAATAAACCAGTTTAATTGGATCTTCATGTGCGGACTTGATCTTTTGTGCCTGATAAATCCCAGCTCAGAACCCCGATACTAGAAGAAGAAAAATGTGCCAAGAAGAGAAGCAGAGTCCAAACGTATATCCAAGACACAAAATTCAACAAACAAGCAGAAATACAGCTCAGTTTGGCTTTGCCAAATAAAGATCTCAGGTTGTTCATATTTGTGTAAAAACTGGCCAGATCAAAAGGATTCCTCCTTCTTATCAATCATAATCACAAGGTTTAAGGAGGTGCACATATTCCATTGCAGGTTTAGAAATCACAGGGGTTCAAATTGTTTATTTTGGGGGGCTTGGAAATTTTATCTTGAGGTTACTTTTAATGCTGAGAAGAAATGACTAGGTTATCCATTTTCATTCGTCCTACAACATCTTTGTTCCTCCCCCTGTTTACTCATGCAGCATCCTTTGAATCAGTTCCCAGGTAACTCTGAATTATCCAGGGTTAAGCTGCTCGGCTTTATTTAAGCTTTTATCTTTGGAAACTTCAAAGCCATTTCAGCAAGCGTTGGTTAACTGTGACCGCTTCCCAGGTGTGATGCCATCAGATTCAATTTACACAATTGATCCCAGGGAAGGAGAGATTTACTTGACCTCTGATAGATTTTAGGGCTTGATCCTACAAATTCCATGATGGCATTGAAGGCACAATCGAGGTCCCGGAGTTTCAAATCTATGGTCAAGGTTCAAACTTATGGTCAACCTCTTGATCTGTAATCGAGGGCATAAATCTATCCATTGTCCATCTCCACAAATAGGAGGTAGGTAGGTAGGTAGGTAGGTAGGTAGATAGATAGATAGATAGATGGATAGAAGATAGATAGATAGATAGATAGATAGATAGATAGATAGATAGATAGA